>JARHVA010003042.1:965000-1327500 GCA_037957365.1 Torreya grandis
TACTAAGAAAAAATATTACATATTAAGTAACAATAGAAAATTCAATGAAACAAATATGTACAAGTGACGAAAATAAAATAAAATGTAAGATATAAATAATATTTATGTGCACAACATAACATATGTGAAATCAGTGAAAATAAAGTCAAAATAAGATCAAATTTAAGATAGAATAAAAAAATAAAGGAAAAACACATGATATGAAAAATAATTGAACAATATCCAATGCAAGAAGATGAAAATATAAATTAAAGAATGAAGATGAAAGAATTTTAAGATAGTTGTAAAAAAATGTAACACACACACACATAAATATGTATATGTATATATACATACATACACATACATAAACATACATATATACATACGTGTATGTGTGTGTGTGTGTGTGTGAGTGTGTGTGTGTGTGTGTGTGTGTGTGTGTGTGTGTGTGTGTGTGTGTGTGTGTGTGTGTGTGTGTGTGTGTGTGTGTGTGTGTGTGTGTGTGTGTGTGTGTGTGCGTGCGTGCGTGTGTGTGTGTGTGTTATATATATATGTATATGTATATGTATGTATATATCAAAGGATATGGGACACATGGAAACAAATACTTATAATGAGTGAAAACATGAAATGAATGATTATGTTATAGGTTTTTTAGTGATGTAAGATCATCTAGATTGATGACTAAAATGACAAAGATAGTGTGGATATTAAAGGCAATGAGATTTTTTGAGAAAGGCCCACATTACCGAAGTTATCACCATATAACACAAAAACTAATAATCTAATAGGAATAATAATGGAATTTATGAATCTAATATGAAGTAAAAAAGATATTAAAAATATAAAAAAAAGAGGGAAGTGACCATCTAGTAACAATATACATCAAAATGATATTTGGAATGACAATATGGAGTTATAAAGAAGTAAATCACCACAAAGATGATGTTTAAATCCATAGTATAAATAAAACACTCTAACTTGTGAGAAAGGCTAAGATAATTTGATATCAAGGACCTAGAAAACCCCACATAGAATAAATCTTAGGCTAATAAGTGAAATATGAATATCATCCAATTAATTATATATTCATGAAAAAAAAAATTATCATGCCATTATATAACATGTTCCTTATTCATTGTGACCCCTTACAAGGTAATAATTATGTTGAGGATTGGGTACTTGCATGAGAAATTAGGTGGCACTAATGATATATTTGATACTTACTACCCTATTATAATGTCTTACCACACCCCAATGGACCTCATCTCTATCATTAAGTAAACTGTGAAGTTTGATAGTTAACTAGGATATAGAGGAATGCCAAATGAGACAATCAGGTTTTTTGATTTAATATGATTTTTCAAATATAATTGTCATTTTTAAATTTCCTTTTTATTTTTTTATTTTATGTCTTAGCTTATGAAGTGTTTTTAGTTTTCTATTTTCCTCCATAAGGATTCAAAAGTCAAAAAATGTGTGCTAAATATGAATAAAAGGATAGAGATTACACTTAACTAATAAATAAGATAACTTAGAAATAATCATTATCAAATATCCTAGTCTTGCACCTTAGAAAATATTATGATCTTAAAATTGACCTTAATGTGACAAAAATTAGGTGGATATAGAGGGATATATAGAGGAGAACATAAATATATTAGGTTTCATCAATTACATAAATCATATAAATGAAGATGATACAAAACCAGATAATTTTGAGATTTTAATTATAAGAGAGGTTAAAATTTTAATGAAATCATATAAATAGACTACAATTGTTTTTCCGAAATACAAAACAATTGAATATAAATTACATGAAAGGAAATAAAAAATAGAACAAACATAGATACCATATGGTATAACCTAAAATAAAAATTTGTAAATTGAAAATGGATATAATGGTTATATATACATAAAAATGTATAAAGAAAATAACTTAATAATTGATAAAGGAAATCAAATCATGGATATATCCACATGACTATATAACATACACTAAGATAATCTAGGTGAGGAAAGAAGTAAAAAATAAATGATATTATAATAACATGTAAAATGTGTGTGTGTGTGTGTGTGTGTGTGTGTGTGTGTGTGTGTGTGTGTGTATGTATATATCAAAGGATATGGGACACATGGAAACAAATACTTATAATGAGTGAAAACATGAAATGAATGATTATGTTATAGGTTTTTTAGTGATGTAAGATCATCTAGATTGATGACTAAAATGACAAAGATAGTGTGGATATTAAAGGCAATGGGATTTTTTGAGAAAGGCCCACATTACCCAAGTTATCACCATATAACACAAAAACTAATAATCTAATGGGAATAATAATGGAATTTATGAATCTAATATGAAGTAAAAAAGATATTAAAAATATATAAAAAAATAGGGAAGTGACCATCTAGTAACAATATACATCAAAATGATATTTGGAATGACAATATGGAGTTATAAAGAAGTAAATCACCACAAAGATGATGTTTAAATCCATAGTATAAATAAAACACTCTAACTTGTGAGAAAGGCTAAGATATTTTGATATCAAGGACCTAGAAAACCCCACATAGAATAAATATTAGGCTAATAAGTGAAATATGAATATCATCCAATTAATTATATATTCATGAAAAAAAAAATTATCATGCCATTATATAACATGTTCCTTATTCATTGTGACCCCTTACAAGGTAATAATTATGTTGAGGATTGGGTACTTGCGTGAGAAATTAGGTGGCACTAATGATATATTTGATACTTACTACCCTATTATAATGTCTTACCACACCCCAATGGACCTCATCTCTATCATTAAGAAAACTGTGAAGTTTGATAGTTAACTACGATATAGAGGAATGCCAAATGAGACAATCATGTTTTTTGATTTAATATGATTTTTAAAATATATTTGTCATTTTTAAATTTCCTTTTTATTTTTTTATTTTATGTCTTAGCTTATGAAGTGTTTTTAGTTTTCTATTTTCCTCCATAAGGATTCAAAAGTCAAAAAATGTGTGCTAAATATGAATAAAAGGATAGAGATTACACTTAACTAATAAATAAGATAACTTAGAAATAATCATTATCAAATATCCTAGTCTTGCACCTTAGAAAATATTATGATCTTAAAATTGACCTTAATGTGACAAAAATTAGGTTGATATAGAGGGAAATATAGAGGAGAACATAAATATATTAGGTTTCATCAATTACATAAATCATATAAATGAAGATGATACAAAACCAGATAATTTTGAGATTTTAATTATAAGAGAGGTTAAAATTTTAATGAAATCATATAAACAGACTACAATTGTTTTTCTGAAATATAAAACAATTGAATATAAATTACATGAAAGGAAATAAAAAATAGAACAAATATAGATACCATATGGTATAACCTAAAATAAAAATATTTAAATTGAAAATGGATATAATGGTTATATATACATAAAAATGTATAAAGAAAATAACTTAATAATTGATAAAGGAAATCAAATCATGGATATATCCACATGACTATATAACATACACTAAGATAATCTAGGTGAGGAAAGAAGTAAAAAATAAATGATATTATAATAACATGTAAAATGTGTGTGTGTGTGTGTGTGTGTGTGTGTGTGTGTGTGTGTGTGTGTGTGTGTGTGTGTGTGTGTGTGTGTGTGTGTGTGTGTGTGTGTGTGTGTGTGTGTGTGTGTGTGTGTGTGTGTGTGTGTGTGTGTGTGTGTGTGTGTGCGCGCGTGCGTGCGCGCATGCACGTGTGTGTGTGTGTGTGTGTATTGTATTAAATAAATGAAATAGATTATGGAAAATTTCCTTAAGTATAATGTTTTATGAAACAATATCTTTCTTGGTTTTAGTAGCACATTACAAGAGATATTGTATGTGAAGAACTAAAATAGAAAGGATGATGACCTCAATTTATTTAATTTACAACTCAAAATAATAAGGGGAACCTCCATGGTTTAAATTTATTATATTGAGAATCAAAGTCATTGATCGAGATGAGATCACTACAAGAATAAGCTCCTATCTCCAAATTCCTCTAATATAATTAGTGTAGTTTTTTTGTGCATAAGAAGAGTAGGTGAATGTCATTATAATATAAAATTGATGTTTTAAAACCATATAAATTTATGTTCAATTAATAAAAGTGACCTAAATCAAAATTAAACAAAAACAATCTAGACTAATTCAGTATATTGAATAAGAAATGATATAGTACTAGGTAGGGCATGTTAATCTAGGAAAAATAGGAAAAAAAATGAATCAGTCAAGATTGATTTATTCATACAAAGGGGATTTTTAAAAATTATTTAGTATGAAAATGACACAAATATGTGGCATAGTATATTTAAAATGTGAATTTTTAGGAATTACATGGAAATATATATATATATATATATATATATATATATATATATATATATGATCAATCAAGATCGATTTACTTGGGAAAAGTCAAATACTTAGCATAATAAGTGAAATTTATGAGAAAAAAGAACTAGATGAATATGTTTGTGTGTGTGTGTGTGTGTGTGTGTGTGTGTGTGTGTGTGTGTGTGTGTGTGTGTGTGATCGATCAAGATCGA
Source organism: Torreya grandis (assembly GCA_037957365.1). Classification (NCBI taxonomy): domain Eukaryota; kingdom Viridiplantae; phylum Streptophyta; class Pinopsida; order Cupressales; family Taxaceae; genus Torreya; species Torreya grandis. The sequence goes on from JARHVA010003042.1 coordinate 969,585, forward strand.
TTTACTTGGGAAAAGTCAAATACTTATCATAATAACTAAAATTTATGAGAAAAAAGACCTAGATGAGTATAAAATAAGTTTAATAAATTATTTTATATATAGGTGTGATGGGATAATATGGAAATCTCTCACAAGTCTCAATAAACCAACCCCACCCCTTTCTTAGAGTAGTCCTTAGAGCACATCCTCTTGGATATTGATGCATTAATGAATCTTGAAAATGAAATTACCAATAATTGAAAATATAGGTTCATATAAAAAAGGTATAATTTTAAAAATATCTCTATGTTTTAAAACCCATATAATCAATAGATATGTATATTTATGAATGATTGATATTAGATCATATTTGAAGGCCCCTAGGTTTAATCAAATTCTTTTAGAATAAACTAAAGTCAAGGATAAGCCTCAAAATAAAATGGGGATTTTCTTAATTTGATAGGGTAAAATATATAGTTTTAAAAGGACCAGGAACCATAGTTAAAATATATAAAATAGAGTAGCAATCCCCAAGGGCTAGAACAACAAAAAGAACACCAACTAGGAAACTATCCCCATGGGAGGCAAAACAATAGATAGGAAAAAAAAACCTAGATCAAGAGGGGTTACCTTTGATGGTTTCTTCTCTTCTTCATTCTTCTTCTCTGGTTCACCCTCCTTGTTCTTTTAAAATTTAGCCCTTGTTCTTTTTCTAGGACCTTTAGTGTCATCTCTAGGTAAGATCATTTATGGTCTTTTCTACACTTATTCATGCACTAGGATCCTCTTGATAGGAGTAGTTTCTAGGATCTTAGAAGGGGGTGTATTTTCCACCATCATGTGTTACTTAATAGGGGTCATATCCACCTTAATATAATGCACAAAGGATTGGGATATTTTGTCCACATGTTTATTTAATGTGTTTCATTATTGTATGAGTCCTACTAGATTAATCCCTACCTCATGAAACTTACCATTGAAAATTTTCAAATAATCTTTATTATATTTGATATCTTTAGTTAGGGTAAAGTTTCCTTTCTTGGAAACCTCCCTAGAGGTACCCTCATCTAGTAGGATCAGTTTGTATTTGGAGATAAATAATCTTGGAAGGGGGTCTTCAGCAAATTTTTAGATAAAGGGTTAGCTTGAGGGTACTAAATGATGAATGGTAGGACCTTAAGGTAGGGTCTTCCTTAAGGGATTCCTAATCAATTAATTAATCCACTAAAGGAACCTCCATACCTTGTAGGGTTTGACCATGATTTACTAAAATCAGGATAAGGCCTTAGTGTAGGTTAGGGTTAACATCATTGACCTGATGGGCAAGAGTAGTGCTCTCCAAAGACTTGAGAAGATAAAAAGGGAGGATAATTTTATACCCATGAAAGTGATTTAATATTAAACTATGATGAGATAAAATTAATGGGTGATTACCTTAAATTTTCAAGAATTTCATAACTTGTAGGCATACTTTGGACCATTATCATGTGAGGTCGGCATGGGTAATCCCTTAATATCTATCTTGATAAAATCATTAGTGTAAAAGAACTTCTAAAGCTAATCCTACTTTTTTTATTGGTATTTATATAAATTCACTCCATCACATGACATAATCATAGCTTCTTTGATAAACTCCTCAATGATCAAGATTTTGACTCCCCTCATCTTCACAACTCTCTTATTATAGCTAGCAAAAAAATATGTTACTACACCCATGTATGTTTTGTTATCCTCAACAGAAATTTAGTGTGCCAACCCTAGTGGAGCTTCTTCCATAATTTATTTATGCCTTAGACTTTGGAATAGGAGGTTGGTTCCAAATTGTCCCTATCACCCCCCATTTTTATAGTTCTTATCGACCTAATGATGAAGTTTGGTAGGTTCTAGAAAATATTTGTGTTATTGGTTCAAAGTAGACTTCATAGTAACACTTACTCCCACCTTATTAAATAAATTATTCTCACATTTACATAATGATGGATCATAAAATTTGAAATCCATCTCTTGATGATAAAGGCTCATTATGTGTGGTTGCCTAATCACCATCTTATCTTGGTGTATTTTCATTACAAATGTCCATTGAGATGAATTAAATGATGTGGAATCTTATGTGTCAGTTTGTTAAACTAAGGATGCTTAATCTTATATTAGCAATCAAATCTTCCACCCCATTCTCTTCATGATAAGTGTGGATAATAGAAAATTGTGTCATTCCCCTCAAATTCTTCTTAATATCATTAATTATATATTTTATTGTATAGGAGGGATTTATTTTTCATTCAAGTGTTTTTATGATATTGAGGGAGTCCCCCCTCCACAACAATTATTTATATATTAAGGATGGAGGAAAGCTAGATACCTTGTAATGATGTCTTAGCTTCAACTACATGATTTATCTATGTTCCCAAGGGGCCCACATAGGTATCAATCAACATCCCCTTCAAATCCCTTATGGTTCTTGCCTCACCTATAGGTCATAGGTTTCCTTTCTAAGCTCCATTAAAGTTCAATTTATCCCAACCTTTAGGTGGAGTCTTTTATCTCATGTGTTTGTGATTTAGATCTTTAGATAGGGATCTTATTTTATGAACCACATCCTAATTATTATAGATCAGTTGTGCTGAGGTAAGTCCTATTTTTTTTTCATGGGTGGGAAGGCTTTCCAATTCTTAGTGATGGAATGATAGTTAGATAACTAAATATTCATGCCAGTGCCTTTTATTTGAGAAAAGGTTGTCATTATGATATTTTCAAACACTCCAAAACCAATGTCGGAGAGCCAAATTCCATAGTAATTCTAGGGACAGGATATTTCAATATGGTTTCCATTGCTTAATGAGGTCAAACACATTATCAAGTTTAGCCCATGAAATTTTGTATTTATTTATCATCCAATTAAAAAATCTTGAACTGAATGGATAATTTAGATATAGATGATGAATCGAGTCCTCAGATTTCTTGTATAAAGGGCATTTATTGGGGACTAAGTGAATATTAGTGAATACACACATGTGAACAGTGATCATGCCTAAGTGAATCTTAGTTCAAACTAAGTGTCATGATTATGAAACTAATTTCATATTTAGGAATGAATTAAGTCATTACAAAAATCTTCTTAGTAATAATAGCTAGATAGAACAAAATTAAATAAGCTTGAACCACCATTCAACAATTTGTCTGGTGTGAGCACATCTCTTGTGCCGAAGTCTACATGAGCCATAAAATTTGGAAGAAGTTAAAAAACGGGGATATAGAGTTTATGATCCATATTTAAATTCATGATAAGTTTTTGGCTACTAATTTTGTTATGGGATGGAAACAATGACAAGTTACTTTTAGAGGCATCAGGGTCAAAGTCACTAAAACCTGGTTGAGGATGTAATTGGCATGTCCTATGAAGGAACCAAAGCCTTCAAAGATAAAAGGAAAAATCAAGAGTTAATGCATTTTTTTTTGAGATGCACTCTATGATTCAAACCATAATAAAGGCATTCTTCAAGGCCAAACTTCTAAGGAGGTGGCCTAATATATGCCTTTAGGTAAGGAGATATCTGACTCTGGAAAGAAATTTTACACATTTTAGCATCACTTTATAATTTTAAATCACTTTAAAGGTTATCACATAATCCTACCATAATATATTATTATGTACATGTAATATTTTATTTTTACCTTTAAAGATAAGCTCTCTTCTAATCTAATCCACCAAGGGTTGATTTTTTTGCTAACCAAGAAAGGGACACCTGTGAGGAGTATTAAGATCAACCATGGTGATAGTAATAAGGTTAAGAGATTTATGGGGTCTAAAATAATTTCGTAAAATATAGGAAATAAGAATCACATCCTTCCCCCCTACCCAATTCCTTGCCCCTAAACAGACAAGAAGGAAAAAAAAAGAAGTCCCATGACTTTCCTACCTAGGAGAGGAGTGTAGGAAATAACGTTAATAGAAGCCTAGAGTGATCCTATGGTATAAAAAACCTAAATTTTAAAATTTAAGAAATGAAAGTAGTGAAATTTTGGAGGAGGGATTAAGATAGTGAAACAATACACTTCTTACACGATATTAGGCATAAAATAGCTAACTTTCATGAAAACTTGTAGAGAATGGGAAGGAAATTAGTCCCATTAATGGAGAAATGGAATAAGATAAAGCATGAAGTAGATAGGTTAAGGGAGATTTTGGATATTATAAAGATGGTAGAAGGTATCATACTGAGGCTATATGGCACCCCTAAAAGAAAAGGAAAGGATATTCTCACTATCACCCTAGGAATTTCCATTACTAAGAAAGAGAAAACACAATCTAAGAAGCAAAAAAGGATGGTGGAGCACAAGAGAAATTTGGTAGAAGGCCATAGTGCCCAAACTAGAGGCATGTATAGAAGTACCAAGATCAAATCCATATGAAACAATAAAGATGTTCCTTTTGAAAAAATCTAGTAGCTGTATTTTTTTTAGTCTTGTTTATTCTTAGACACTTTTTTTTGTAATTTTTATGAAGTTTAGCATCTAATAGGTCAGTGTGGCATGGTACTATTTTGTTTATTTTTTATGTTTTGTTTAAGTATAATTTTATGTCCATTTAAAACCTAAATTTTACCCCATTAAATAAAAAATATGCATGTCATGTGATTACAAATTATTTTATTGTTATCTTAGTTTATATACATGATAATGTATTTTACTTAATTATATATGATGGTATAACCTTTTATATTATGATTGTGGATATAAATATTATTATGGACACATGGTTATGTATTTATTTATTTACTCAATATGATATAGTTTTTATGACTAGAGATATATCATGAATTGCATTCCAAATGATGGTTACATTGATATTGAATATTAATCTCATTGGATTTTATTGAGGTGGATTTTACAACATGTATATTTGATTAATATTAACCCATTTTGAGCTGAATTTTTTGATCTCAAATAATAGGAAACCTCTATTTTTTAAGGATTGCATTATCTATACGTGTTCCTAGGTGTATTTTACTATAGTATTTGGTTTTTAGGAGGATAGATAAGTATTAATACAATCATGGCCTTGGTCATGGGAATAGACAATACTTTTCATGAAACCTTTATTTCCAAAGTTTAGTATTACTATGGAAAATTTTTCTATGGATTAAATTTGGTTTAAGATGTATACCCTACCTATATAGCTTTTAGGAATATAAAATTTTAATTTTATATTTAATACCTTTAGAAATATTACTTTTATTCCTTTGGAGATTGGTCATTTATTCAAACCTAAATTTTCTTAGATTTGTGTTAAGATAGATTTTATGAGTGGATTGCTAAAGGATATTCAGATGAAGGTTGGTGAATATATATATATATATATATATATGGAAAACATAAATAGACTATGATTGTGTATATTTCATGTGCATATCATGTTTTATTTAAGGTCCTATAATAGTTTATTTCCCAAATAAAATATTTTTCACTTTATAATTAGGAGTTAAGATGATTATGCATACTTAATAGTGGAGGGGTCCAAGTATCATCATCAATGATCGATGATTTATTTCAATTATTAGCCTTAAGAATATTTATATGAAAAAAAGTGTAAAAATATATAAATATTCCAACTAAAAATTATTTTATTCCCTCCTTGATACATTCTTCCCTTTCAAAAGGCTCTAATAATAATTTTGAGTCATGAATATTTAGTGGTCTGGCAAAGAGTATAGATTACTTAAATGTAAATTTTAATTTTATGGATGGGTTTCTTAAATGGTTTTACATTTTAGATAAATATTTAAAGGTGGATAAGTGTAAAAAATTAAAAAATTTAGATTATAATAACACAAAAAATAGGCATACAATTCTCAAATCTAATTAGAATAAGTGATTTCTCTAATTTCTATGGATTATGACCATAGTCTATCATTGTGGTTATTTGTTTATGAAGTTTATTTGTAATTTTTAGTATTTTTATATGTTTTTTATTAAATAATTATGAAAATAAGGTGCTAGGACCTTTACAAAGCCACCCCATGAGCTCAAAATGCCTCCAACGAGGTATAAATAACACATACATAGCACTACAACATAAAATAAGAATGAAAAAACATAGAAAACACATAGAGCTATAAAATTAAATATGGGATATCAGTAGTCTTGGATAGGAATAAAGTGATTTACTTATATTCACCAATACTATTCACACTCACATCCCTTAACTTCTTGTCAAAATCCTTCACCGTAGTAAACACATAAGCCACATGATGAAGAGACTTGGTAGCATATTCAACCATTACTCTCCATTTTTAATGAATTTTATCCATTTTAGCCTTGATTTCCATGACTTCCTCTACCATCATGACACATAATGAGTAGGTACCTTTATTTTCCTAGCCTTGATCCTCTACAACATCCTCTTCCATCTCATCCAAGTAAGGCTCATTCATTTTAGGAAAATAGCTTATTCCTTCTGCTTCTAGATTTGACTCTAAGGGAGACCCATCTTCACCAACCTCAAAAGTGTCTTAAAAAAATTTAAAGTCATCAAAGATGATACAACCTTGAGGGTTTTGATATGGAATTCCAAGAATATGGTTGTACCTGTGAGCACCCACACTACCCCTAGCCTCATTCTCAACTAGATTAGCACCTAGGTCCAAAAGTTTCCCTAAATCCTCAGCTCCCCTATGATCCTCCTTCATAAAATTAAACTTTTTAAGCTAAACATTGCCTTCTTCCTCAACCACCTTCAAGACCTTTTTAGCATACCCCTTTATAGTCTCATGAATGGGTGTCTCAATCTTAATAAAGGGTAATTTAGGGGAATTAGCCTTGGAAATATGGTTTCCCAATTGATGTGATATAGTCTTCAATTATGGGCCCCTTAAATAGAGTTTTAGAGGAGATTTTGGGGGTCTTGATAGATTTGATGTCTTTACCTTTAACAACAGGACAAGGGTGTGATGGGAAGCCTTCACACTAGTGAACTTTGATTTGCATCAGGGGACACAAGGCCAAATGAAAGTGGTATAATCTCAATATTAGACCATGGTGGATGGTAATGATAGGGAAGTTAGGATTTTTGGCTTGAATTTATTTAGCTGACTTAATGGAATTCTATAGAGAAGATAAAAGGAAAAAGGGGAAGATAATTTCCATCCTATTATTGAAATTACTAAGTAAAGCAAAGTGGTAGTGGTAAAATACCTTGAATCTACCTTCAAGAGTAAATAAATTCATTATCATGAATAAATTTTCCCCCACGACATTGGTAGCTTCTCTCTATCAAATTCCCCATGGAGCTTCATAGAAACCTCACCTTCCCTAAAGAAAATCCCCATATTTTTTAGGTCCAACACCCTGATATTACTACTAATTTTTTACCCTTTCATGGGGATCCCTGTGGCTTACACAATCACCTCCTCAAAGGCTTCAAAACCAATACCCTCTATAAAAAATTGTTTGGAATTCTCCTCTCAAGAATTGAGCAAATTGATGAAATAGAGTCTCATCATGACCAGTCATCCTATCAATGAAAGAAGCCACCTCACCCTACTATATAATGTGTAAATCCATAAGGTTCTATTAAAATTACTCCAAAGAGGTCAACTCAATCTCTATAATGTCACCACCCATATTCAAAACCAAAGAGACACAAATCCCACGAGATAACTTAAGGTAAATAATAATGGAATGCCTAAAAAGATATCTATAAAGATTAATAAATCCTTTTTAGCCTATCAAGGATCATGAGAGTTCTGAGCTCATCGTATAAAAACAATATTGGAGATCTACGTAGTTTTTCTTGCGTTGGAACTCAACCTTGGTACTGACCTACATCCACCATCTCATGCAATAATCATAAGAGATAGGGTGCATTAAGAAATAATTTCCATCGATCTAACTTGACCTATCAACATCCCCTCCTCTAATCATCATTTGGAAACTCATCTCCTTGTCTATTTGACTAGTCATCCCTATTTATCTCTCATCCACCTCTTCCACTTCATTAAGGTCCAGTTATTTACCCAATCAGTGTGGCTTTATTTCCTTAGTTTTCAAGTAAGACAATATTTAGGATAAATATTTCTCCCACCTTTCAAAATCCATGTGCGTATATTTGTGTTTTTATTGGCCAAATCCATGCATTATTTACTCACATTCCCATGCTGATTATTAAGTACCATAGTAATTCTAATGAAAAAATCATGAGCTTGGAATCCAATAGTTCTATAATCCATAAATATATTATCACCTTTCAAGTGGAAATAGTCATCCCCACTCAAATCGAGCATATAGATGGCAAAGAGCCTACACCACTTAATCCACATACATGATTTCATATTTGTTGAAAATAATTTAGATCTCACTTGGTAGATTAGATAGGGTTCTCCAAGACCATCATCCATTACTATTTCTTTCTAAGTTTTCCATATCATTTGTTACTACATTAACCTCCCTAATGAGTAGGTACCTTTATTTTCCTAGCCTTGATCCTCTACAACATCCTCTTCCATCTCATCCAAGTAAGGCTCATTCATTTTAGGAAAATATCTTATTCCTTCTGCTTCTAGATTTGACTCTAAGGGAGACCCATCTTCACCAACCTCAAAAGTGTCTTAAAAAAATTTAAAGTCATCAAAGATGATACAACCTTGAGGGTTTTGATATGGGATTCCAAGAATATGGTTGTACCTGTGAGCACCCACACTACCCCTAGCCTCATTCTCAACTAGATTAGGACCTAGGTCTAAAACTTTCCCTAAATCCTCAGCTCCCCTAGGATCCTCCTTCATAAAATTAACCTTTTTAGGCTAAACATTGCCTTCTTCCTCAACCACCTTCAAGACCTTTGTAGCATACCCCTTTATAGTCTCATTAATGGGTTTCTCAAGCTTAATAAAGGGTAATTTAGGGGAATTAGCCTTGGAAATATGGTTTCCCAATTGATGTGATATAGTCTTCAATTATGGGCCCCTTAAATAGATTTTTAGAGGACATTTTGGGGGTCCTAATAGATTTGATGTCTTTACCTTTAAAAACAGGACAAGGGTGTGATGGGAAGCCTTCACACTAGTGAACTTTGATTTGCATCAGGGGACACAAGGCCAAATGAAAGTGGTATAATCTCAATATTAGACCTTGGTGGATTGTAATGACAGGGAAGTTAGGATTTTTGGCTTGAATTTATTTAGCTGACTTAATGGAATTCTCTAGAGAAGATAAGAGGAAAAAGGGGAAGATAATTTCCATCCTATTATTGAAATGACTAAGTAAAGCAAAGTGGTAGTGGTAAAATACCTTGAATCTACCTTAAAGAGTAAATAAATTCATTATCATGAGATAAATTTTCCCCCACGACATTGGTAGCTTCTCTCTATCAAATTCCCCTTGGAGCTTCATAGAAACCTCACCTTCCCTAAAGAAAATCCCCATATTTCTTAGGTCAAACACCCTGCTATTAATACTAATTTTTTACCCTTTCATGGGGATCCCTGTGGCTTATGCAATCACCTCCTCAAAGACTTCAAAACCAATACCCTCTATAAAAAATTGTTTGGAATTCTCCTTTCAAGAATTCAGCAAATTGATGAAATAGATTCTCATCATGACCAGTCATCCTATCAATGAAATAAGCCACCTCACCCTCATATATAATGTGTAAAACCATAAGGTTCTATTAAAATTACTCCAAAGAGGTCAACTCAATCTCTATAATGTCACCACCCATATTCAAAACCAAAGAGACACAAATCCCATGAGACAAAATAAGGTAAATAATAATGGAATGCCTAACAAGATATCTAGAAAGATTAAAAAATCCTTTTTAGCCTATCAAGGATCATGAGAGTTCTGAGCTCATCATATAAAAACAATATTGGAGATCTATGTAGTTTTTCCTGTGTTGGAACTCAACCTTGGTACCGACCTACATCCACCATCTCATGCAATAATCATAAGAGATAGGGTGCATTAAGAAATAATTTCCATCGATATAACTTGACCTATCAACATCCCCTCCTCTAATCATCATTTGGAAACTCATCTCCTTGTCTATCTAACTAGTCATCCCTATTTATCTCTCATCCACCTCTTCCACTTCATTAAGGTCCAGTTATTTGCCCAATCAGTGTAGCTTTATTTCCTTAGTTTTCAAGTAAGACAATATTTAGTATAAATATTTCTCCCACCTTTCAAAATCCATGTGTGTATATTTGTGTGTTTATTGGCCAAATCCATGCATTATTTACTCACATTCCCATGCCGATTATTAAGTACCATAGTAATTCTAATGAAAAAGTCATGAGCTTGGAATCCAATAGTTATATAATCCATAAATATATTATCACCTTTCAAGTGGAAATATTCATCCCCACTCAAATAAAGCATGTAGATGGCAAAGAGCCTACACCACTTAATCCACATACATGATTTCATATTTGTTGAAAATAATTTAGATCTCACTTGGTAGATTAGATAGGGTTCTCCAAGACCATCAGCCATTACTATTTCTTTCTAAGTTTTCCATAGCATTTGTTACTACATTAACCTCCCTATAAATTTGGGAGACCTTATGATCTTCCATAGCATTAAGAAGTAATTAGATGGCTCCTATTATATCTTCTAGTTTCTAGCCTATGTCTACTAATCCTAGGGTAGTATGAAAAATTAATTGTGAGTCTCCTTTAAAATGAAGTTTTTGAATGTTTAGGGAAATATAAAGTTTAATTCCCCACAAAATAGCTAGATCTTCCACCTCATTATTAGCTTTCATGCCAATTCCCCTAGTGTATGCTACCATAAGCATTTTGGAATCTGATCTAATAATTCCTCCTCCACTAGCTACCCCTATGTTACCTTTGGCCACCCCATAAAAGTTGAGCTTAAACCATCCTTTTTTAGGAAAGGTCTATTTGGTTTTTTCCCTAACTATTTTTTTAGAATTATCTATTTGATAAATGTTTGGTCTTATTGTCCATTGTTCCAATATTCTCTGTTCTTCCAGACCTAGTAGTTTTATATGTTACTTATGAGCATTATGAATATTTATAGACTCTATGGAAGATTTGGTCTCAATAATTTAATTTATTTTTATCCTTTATATTAATTCATTTAGAAGCATTTTATCTCTTTGTCATGGCTAAAAAGTAGGCTAATATTTATCTTTTTATAAATTTTTTGGGTTGATTTGTTTGTAATTTTTATATTCATAGGATTTGTAACTCCTTTTACTTATCATAGATTATACAAAAGTATTTATTTTATTTAATGAAAGAGTGTTTATGCTCATTTTTTTATATTTTTTTAATAATCTTTAATTTTTTTGTCGTGCTGGTTGATTACATGGATCCTTGTATATGAAATATTATTAAATTACTGATTGAGTGAGAAAACCTTCAACATTTTTGTTTACCAATCATAAAAAAACATTGAGGCTTAATACTCATAAGGTTTTGGTAAGAGTTTTTGTATTGAATAAATGAATGTTTGACACCATCTTGATTGATTATGTCATTAATATTAGATACATGTATGATTTTTTGTTTTGTCATGTTATATGTGTATGAGATGACATAATATGAAGTTTCATTGATTTTTTTATATTATATTTATTTGGTTTTTAGATTGAATGTGTGAGATTACATAGTGGCCAAAGGATGAAGACATGAGAGATTAATAATTTTTTTTCCTTCCTAATCATGATTTAATTATTGACATACTTTGGAATAAACCTTCCCTTATGTGAAAACCATGTGCCTTGACCCCTTATCACCCTAACCCTTTTTAACCTTCATGTATCATTACATATGAATCCATATGATGGTTTTATTTGATTAAGTGAGAGTCTATAGTTACCCATAAACATTTCTTAATATAGAAAAACTGAATTAGTGAAAACACACTCATTTTTAATTTGAGTAAATTAAATAATTTCACCTTGAAATCATTGTGTTCTATGACCAAGGACATCATTAAAGGAATATAGAATAAAAATATAAGGAGGAATGATTGATTTAATAAAGAAGTATGAATTAATTTTGATTTTTAAAATTGATTACATTAATGTAGGGAAGAGTTACATGATTATATAATTAGTAATAAAATTGTATTTAATAATAAGATATGGGTATGGGCATGCCATAATTTTTATTGGAGTCATGAGGGAAATGAGTGTGTCATATGCCTCAATCATAATGGTTGAATTATATGGATGGAAATTTTATTTATAGTGAAATATTAATCTTTTGAGGAGTTATCTTAACTATTTATTCATGTAATTTTAGTCTCTTAGAAAGGAAGATTAAGACTTAATGAAAAATATAGAAATGAGGTCATCTAGTGGAATTGAGGTTGTGTATTTAATCTTAAAATTAATAATTTCATTATTGTCATTCAATTATATACCATAGAAGTTGTTCAATCCTCTTCCAAATTGAGAGAAACATTGGATTACCTCTAAGCATATGAATTGCCTATAACATAGGTAAACCTATAGGTTTAAGGGCTAGGTATCTATATTAGTCTTTTATATCTTATCACCTAGGTTTAGTGGATTTATTCCTTTGATGAAAAGAGATATAAGGAACATAAAAGTAACCTATTCTATTAAGGTGATACAATGGATTTATCTCCACTATACTAACATATAATTTCACTATGAAATATGACTCATAATAGTAGCTTCAACATCCTAGATTTATATAACATAAGTTTTTCAAGCTTAGAGGTTATATGTATTGCACTTCTCAAGGTGAATGAATAATATGTTTGATTATAGACACTAATGATACTCATTACACTTAGAGATAGAAAAATACACTAACAACACTTCATGTGACCTATCAGAGAGAGGATTACTTACACCAAACATGAAAGAGTAAAGAGAACATTAGGATATATATTTATCACTTGTCATTCCACTATGCACTACTTCACATACTTATATAAGAAGTTATGAACTAAAAATTATATTATAAAAATTTATTTAAAGGTAAATATAATATTCAAACCATAATAGGTTTGCCATACTAAAGTATGGATTAGATATAAATGTTAAAATGGCTTGAATATGTAGAGCATATTAGAGGAGAGAGAAGGAGAAAAGTTATAACATCACAAGGCCAAGTGTAAAGACTTAGAAACTAGATACAATGAAAGATAGTGAAGTGTAAAATAGGTTATGAAGTTTTGTTGGACAAATTTCAATCACAAATATGACATATTCCTCAAGTTGGCATAGAGAACCTTCATGTCCTTCTTAATGAAGAGTCCACTTGACTATACAAAACTATAATAGAATTATTTGACACATATGAACTGATGTGATAAGGTTAAATATTGATATTGGTAGTCATAATATATCTCTTAATTAATGAAATTCTCTTGGACAATTATTATTCATTGTTTGTAGTCACTCACTAGTCTTTTAGGCCTAGAACTTCGAGCTTGTCACTTAAGTGACCTATAGTTGTTAATTAAAGTTTGTTGAATAATAGTTATAAAAATAATTAATACTTATTTTTCCTATTGTCTATAAAATATACCTAAAAATATTCAAGACACACACTTCTCATCTCAAACATAGGTAGTCATGTTGTTTCTCACTATCCTATTCAAGACTACATATAGTGACCAACCTAGTAGAGAAATTTTTATGCATAACCAAGGTAATAGTTAAATATAAGGAGTTATAAAATGTATATAAAAACCTTAAAAAATTATTTTCACTCACTTATTCCCTTTTTTACTTATATAACACCTCAAACCTTTTAGAAAACCTAGGATTAAGTCCATTTATAGAAGTGATGTTATGCAAAAATTGGATAGTGAGGAGCTTGGGAGAGTGGAAAATAGGTTAAATTTATGTTATAGGTCAATTTACCCCTCATAAATGCATTCACATTCATTTTTTTCCATGAAATTTTTAACAAGGTTTTAGGAGGGCTTTTGGTGGTTTAGGTTCTTAGTGATGATTCATAAAGGATAGACATTCAAACTTCAAATTAGTCCCATTGATTTAGAGTATAGGAACCCCATAAAATATTCCTAGTTGATTGAGGCACCATGTAGTTCATCCATATAGATATGATAAAAAAAATATGACTCCTAAAGCTCGTTCTTACATTTTGGATACCCTTGAGACCAAAATAGGTCAAAATGACTAGTCCTATATTTTTATATTCAAAATTATGGTTATTATCAGTCCTTAAATTTCACATAAACTTTCTCAAAATTATTTTTGATGTCATAGGGTGCTATGAGTGAATTTGGAAGCCAGTAGGGTTCATGTTCAATTCTAGGACTAGACTATGTTTCTTGAGTATTTGACCACTTGTGAGTGATATTAGTGGATGTAAGTCCTTTTAATATATATTTACCTTCAATTAAACTATACACATATTCCAATGGTGTATTAATACTTTTACTTTCATATTTTCCTCACTCACATAATATGTTTCTAGGTTGTCTTGACTGAGGAGTGCCCTCTATCTAAGATAAAATAGAGGATACTTCCTCTATTAGTCTAGTCAAACTGAGACCATAGAGATATATATAATCTAATTAGGACATTATTTACTAAATTTTAAGCCTTTATTATGTTCATATAGGCCTTAACATCTCAAAATTATAAGACTTTATTTTAGAGGTATGACTATGTGCAGGGTTGTTTTCTTGACTGAGCATGGAATTAGAAACCTATTTGATTAACCCTTTTCCTATTTCACTACCTCCAAAATTATAATGTAAATTTGGAATAATAACTATGAGAGTTATTTCAAGATTTTAATTCCATACTACATCTCTATATACCAAATAAACTTTCACCTTTCATTGGCCTAGACTAGTTTGTGACTATGGTAAATTAGAGATGTACATATTATGGAAACCAAAAGGCTTTTTGTAAATGTTGATTAATGTTTGAGTACTAAATTATACTATTTTGATTTTATAGGGTCATTTGGATCACCTATTTGAGATTATTTCATGCCTTGGGATCATGCAACCATCTCTCACCATCAATGTACTACAAGTCTACAATATGAACCAAACTATAGATGTTGTTTAGGGAATATGAGATATTCATGTATATGGTGATATGTGATTGACTACTATGTTTCAATTAAATGATTCCTCTTCAATTCAATACACCATTACATCCATGGGTGAAATAGTCTCATGTCTTGGAACCATGTTCTCATGCCATTACCATTAGGACCATAGGTCACTTGCAAGCTATAGGTTCATTTGGGCTCAAAGGCACTATGGTTTTTTAGTGTTTCCATCAAAAACTTGATTGAATTTAAACCCCACTTTACCATCCTTTTCTATTGACCTACTCATTTACTCTTGTGATAATATTTTACTTCTAGGTATAGGATGGCAGAAAGAAGATACTTAGACCTACCAATACCTCATCAACATTCAACATGGGATGGTACTTTGTGAGGCAAAATTATCTTTTAGAGACATTAATGTAAATCATCTCCTTTACATCTTTTTCAATTTTATAGCTCTCCATCTAAGTCTAGATGTAAGTAATGGTCTCACTATCCACACAATGATCTTCTTCTAGTTCATTAATTTACTTGAGGTGTCAAAATAAGATCCAATGTTTAAAAAAATTGATTTGGTCTCTATTTTAGGTCTAGACACGATTGGTTTCTATGTAGCAACTTGTAGGTGCCTGTTTCAAGACTATTTGACTATATGAAGTGTCATGGCCTTACCTTCCATAAATGATTCTATTAACACAAAAAATAAATGGAGAATATGATTAATCATGCTTTAAGTGGTTGAAAACTAATGTATTACCTTGATTTAAGTCTATTCATATAAGATGAAACTCACTCTAAATACAGAAACATGTTCTATAGATCATTAGTGCTCACTCTTTATATAAGAGATATACTCCTACCTATATCCTCATGTTCACATGTGAAAAACTAGTTTAAAATAACCTGATAAGGATGAACATGATCTAAAATACTAAGCATACCATTTAATTCACATAGACCAATGAAATCAAATAAGAAAACTAAGGTGTTGGGAATGTGTAGGTAGTTTAAAGGCACTAACAATCTTAGTGATTATTCATATAGTATAAACCACCACTAAATAAACCATGACCATGAAATGGGAGCCCATGAGGACTAATAACATCCCCCAAGTGCAATCAAATGAAGTCCTCTTTGCATGATGTACTAACAAAAAATTGTTTGACCTATTTGACTTACCCAAGACAGTGATGAAAGAGAAAAACTAGTTTTTGACATTTTTTTTATCTCTCAAAGCCATCTAAACCTAGAAAACACTTCCTAAATCCTTAACATGTTCCAAGTGTTTCTTGTAATCTGTACCACTACCTAAAACTACCCTTTTTATAGTTATCTTTTATTTTTACATTGAACCTAAAAAATTCAACTTCAAAATTGCCTTCTGACACCTCTTTAACACACATTATCTTGATCCTTGAAACATTTTTCCTTTATGTAGAAACAATACATTTAATTCAAATGGACAAAAGGTGGCATAATATGACATAAGATAAACCTAGACAAATGTGACCAAGACTTTTAACCTATTTTATGACATTATAACTATGACCTAACATGAACTAGGACCATGTGACCACTTTATGACTTAGGGGCCCTTATGAAAACTTTGTACATGTAGGGGGATTAACTTATTTTGACCTAGAGGTAAAATTAGTCAACATTCTGGAAATTTCTAAGGGGTAACATGCTTGTTATGTTATGGACTAGTTAACTTATCCTATCCTTGGGAAATGGAGTCACCAATACACTACATTTGACACTGAAAAGCCTCTAAAAGGACACTAAACCACACCAAACACAATAGAAAACAAACAATCAAATCAATACACAACACACATACTTGTATTCTCGTGAACACTTATGGAGAACACAAAAAAAACTCAAAGGAAACACAAACCTATCCTAATATGTATAATAACTCAAAACACTTGAGGTGAAGAATAAATTATTCATTTCTTCAACTAGGGTCAAAGACAATGCTTCTAACATCATTATTTCTCCATGAAAATAAATTCTCATGATAGATACCTTTCAATAAACACTTTCTTATGGAAATAGACAAATGACTTACCATTTTTGGATCTTATTTTGAATTTAAGTGTGTCACTTGGGGCTCTCAAGAACACTTCATCTAGCTCTGTTAAAGTTTTGTTTGATTTTGCATCTAGCTTGTATTATATCATGTTCATTTTATGTTCTTCATTTTGCTTCTTAGGAAACATGAATGTTGTCTCCACCTCACCTTTATCTATAACATGATTCACTTGATGTCTGAAACAATCAAACATATCTTTTTGTTACTCGAATATGTCTGAAAGTGGTTGAACTTTAGACTAACATTTGGACTATTCCTCAACCACACATTCATATATTAGCTTCATTGCACTCCTTCATGACTACAAAATTATTGAAAGTAGTTTGACACTCATTATCATGCTCAATAAGACACTTTCCTTCATTTTTATAAGGTTCATTAATGACCTTACTATCATGTTTATGTTTCTTAATAAGGGGAGTTGGCTTAATAAATTGTTCAATCTTTTGAATTATGGCATCGAATTATTGCCACAGATCATATTTTGCTTCGTGACTATCACGTCCATGGACTCCTTATCTTAGGTAGGTATAAATGCATTTTATTTCTAATTATCCTTATCCATCATACTTTTGAAACCATCATAATCATGAATATGAATAAGGTAGTTACCCTTAACAGTTTTTTGAAAGAAATCATCAAGGCTTACATCAAAATGTTTGTCACCTTCATCATGGATGATGTATGTGCCAAGGTATATCCCTTCAATGAGAGTATATGTATCATGTCCATAATAATCAAAACCATGCTAATGTAGGAAAATATAAAATATAACTTTAAGTTTTCAAGATGCTCCATCATCCATAGTATGCTCTTCTTGATCATTGATGGTACAATTCAGATTATAACTTGCTTCCACATATGGTGCAATGTGAAAATTGGACAATGGTTGTGTTATAATAGTCACATTTGATTCATACATTATTTTAGAGGCCAATAAGGACCAATAATTTGAGATATGTCCTTATATCTTGGTGGTGAAGACCCTTGATAGGCAAACAACAAAGTGAGCAAGCATATCTATCACCACTATGTCTTAAAGGATTGGAAAGCTTAGATAATCATGATAGAAAACTTTAAAAAATTTGATGAGCCCTAATTAATTATTTGGTGTCTAATAAATTTCAAACACTTCATTTATATATGGTTCATATTTCAATCCCAACTTGTTTGCCACATGTTTGGGCGTAACTAAGGTACTTGCCCCATTATCCATAATACAATTATAAATAAGCTTATCTCACCTAATGAGTGTAAGATAGAAATGTGGGGAATTTTTATATTTGGTGGAGGTTTCAACAATGTTATTAGGATAATTAGTGAGGGATACACCACCATGTCTTGATGGTTGAGGATTGATGTGAAATTAGGACATTTTCTCTTGAAAAATCTCCTTTTGATCGAGCATACGGAACACTTCCCAAAGAGATATATTAGTCTTAGAATTATTCAAGGAATCAATGATATTCAAATAAGGAACACTCACATTTTATTAAATTTTTGAAGGAAAATAAATGCCTTGTGCTTGAGGTAATGGAGTAATATTATTCACCCTCCCCACATTCTAATTTTCAAGAGGTGAAGGACTTGTAAGGACTGTTACACTTGCATTCACACCTTGCTACATTGTAGGAGGTTTTTGTGGACTTGTGTCAACATCATGAAAATATCCAAAATATATCCTCTTTGATATTGTGTTGGATGAAAATAAATTACTCTAATTTAGGATAAATTTATCTTCCACTCGAAAGTTTTCAAGGCTAACTCAATTAGGTTGCCACCCTTTATTTGTTTTTTCTTGCACGAAGTTCTCATATTCTACCATCAATTGAGGAGTAGACCCTCCTTGATCTAAAAATTAGTATCCTTAACATTAATTAGAATTAATATATTATCCTTAAGGATTACATTATTATCTTTTAACCAAGTTATTATGTATTGGAACTATGGCTCTTGTGTTGGGAGTAGAGGTTGGATTATAGGCATTAGGTGGCCTATTGAAGTTAGATTGACCTTATCCCCTCCCTTGACCATATTGATGAGGTAATAATATATTTTATTGTGGATGGTAGTATTAAGGGATTTTTTAAACTCTATATTTTATATTTATTTTCATAACTTGAGATTCTAAGGCCTTATATCTTGTCTCCCAATCAATGGTATCTTTTCACTTCTTTAGGGAAACTCTAGACTTTTTATTTGAACTTGAAATTGGAGAAATAATTATAGGAGTATATTACATGTTAGGAATAATAGGTATATATATTTTTGGATGGATTATATCATATTGTAGTAAAATTTTATAAGATATAATGGCTATACCATAGGATTTAGGCAAAGTTTACCCACACATGGACTATAACATGAAAAATATATTAGTCCTAATAGCTCTTAGGTATATTGGGAACACAAAACTTGTAGAGGGTATCATGGGAGGTGGAAAAATATACCATGATATTTGAAACCTATCATTGAATTCATGCATATTTTTTCAAGGAACTCTTTTAATCATATTCAATTGATTTGATCAATTTTGTATTCAAACATTTGAGTCAATAACACTACAAACTCGTCCCAAGTGGTGATACATCATTTCAAAAAAAATCTATACCAATAAATGGATTTTAAAATAAGATACATGGAAATTAACATGACTTCAATGCTAACCTAAATGATGTTATAAAAATTATATGAGTTATAAATGTCACTAATATTCTCACTTGGGGTGATAAGACCTTCCCCATTGAATGTGGGAACACTCTTTGTGCCATTGGAGGGATATCGTTATAGGAATTGAGGTGTATATAATTTCTAGTGTTAAAGTATGGGAAATCATGTTGCCTAGACATGTTTTCCTCAATTTATTCTTCTCCATCTTCTTCTTCTTAAATTGTAAAGTCTTCTTGCTCTTAAAATGTCAAAATAGGTTCAAGATATTAAACATCGAGAGGAATTTTAGGTTGAACGAGTGGAGTTATAAGATTGTTACCTCTACTCGTAGTTTACCTAGTAAGTACCATGAACTATGAATAATAAAAATTAGTACACAACTAAATATTACCTTTAGTGGAGTCACCAAATGCTTAGTAGAATACATCCATGTAGTTGTGATGTTGTTAAGACCAACATTCACCTTGACAAGATGTTCTTGAGATAATAGTCCCACCGAGCATTATAGAACTATTATCACTAAATTTTATACCCTTATTCAATTATTTATAATGTGTTGATACAATATATTTATCTACACTAAAATACCATACACTTTCACTATGAAAAATGACTCATAATACTAGCTTCAACATCCTAGATTGCTCTAACATAAGTGTTTCAAACATGGAGGTTACATGCATTGCACTTATCAAGGTGAATGAATAAGATGTATTATTTCAAAATATAATCATATTCCCTACACTTATCGATATAAATATACACTAACTACACTTTATGTGACTTGTTAAAGAGAGGACCACTTGCACCAAACATGAAAGAGTAAAGTGAACACAAGAATAGATAGTTATCACTTGTCATTCCACTATGCACTATTTAACATACTTATAAAAAAAATTATGAACTTAAAAAATTATTATAAATATTTATCCAAAGAAAAATGTAGTATTAAAACTATCAGGTCTTTGCCATACCAAGTGTGGATTAGATAAAAATTCCAAAATGGCTTGAATATATATAACATAGGAGAGGAGAGAGGAGAGAAGTTAGACAGTCACAAGGCCAAGTGTTAAGACATGGGATATAATTACAATTCAAGATAATGAAGTTTAAAATAGGTCATTAAGTCCTCTTGGATAAATTTCCATCACAAATATGACATATTCCTTAATTTGGCATAGATACCTTTCATGTCGTTATTTAAAATTGCCCTTCTCAATGAAGAGTTCACTTGACTATCCAAAAATTCCATATAAGTATCTGAAACATATTAAATAACCTAAGAAGTTGGAAACATGATTTTTATAGTCATCATATACCTCTCAAATAATGAACTTCTCTTGGAGACTTGTTCACTATTTGTAGTTACTCACTAGTCTTCTAGGCCTAGACCTTCACACTTGTCACTTAAGTAACCTATATTTGTTCATGAAGGTTA
This sequence comes from Torreya grandis, assembly GCA_037957365.1. Taxonomy (NCBI): domain Eukaryota; kingdom Viridiplantae; phylum Streptophyta; class Pinopsida; order Cupressales; family Taxaceae; genus Torreya; species Torreya grandis. Next base: position 990,808 of record JARHVA010003042.1, read on the forward strand.
GTTGAAGAAGTGTTATAAAATTAATTTAGACCTATTTTTCCTATATTATATCAGGTAAACCTCAAAATATTCAAGACACACACTTCTCATCTCAAACTTAGCTAGTCATGTTATATCTCATTATCCTATTCAAGACTACTTGTAGTGACCAACCTAGTAGAGAGATTTTTCCTATATAAAAAAGGTTATAATTGAGTATAAAGAGTTAAAAATTTTATCTAAACAACTTCCAAAATTATTTTCATTCACTTATTCCCTTATGTACCTATAGAACACCAAAAAAATTATAGAAAACCCAAAATTAGGTTTGTTCGTACAAGTGATGGTATAAAAAAATTAGATTGTGAATAGACTTGGAGAGTGAAAAATAGGTAAAAGTTAGTTTATATTTCAATTTAACCCTCATAAAATCAATTCCATTCATGTATTCTCCATCAGGTTTTTAAGAGGGTTTTAGGAGGGTTATTGGTTATTCAAGTTCTTAGTGATGATTCATAAAGGTTAAACATTTAACCTTCAAACCAATCCTACTAAGTTAGAATATATGAAGCCCATAAAATATTCCTATATTATTTAAGAACCATGAAGTTTGTTTTTAAATATATGGTCTAAATAAGATGACTCCTTGAGCTCTCTCTTGCATTATGGGTACCCCTAAAACAAAATTAGGCCAAAATGACTAGTCCTAGATTATTCTATGTAAATTGATGGTTCTTTTCAGTAATTAACTCAATTTAAGGCTATAAAAGTGTTTGGTAAGATAATATGGATATATTATATAAAATGGAATCCATTAGGGTTCATGTTCAATTTTAGGCGTAGACTATGTTTCTTGAGTATTTAACCACCTATGAGTTATCTTCATGGATGGGGGTCATTTTTGTATTTTTTCACATTAAATTAAGCTAAAAATTTATTCCCATGGTGTCTTAGTATTATTCCTTTCATATTTCCATCATTCACATACTATTCTTGTAAGTTGTCTTGACTAAGGAGTGCCCTTTATTTGAGACAAAACAAAAGATACTTCCTCTATTAGTCTAGTTTAAATTATACCATGGAGATATATATAAAATAATGAGGAAATTATGTAATAAATTTAAATTATTTGTTATTTTCATAGAGGCCTTAACATCTAAAACTCTTACGAATATCTTTTAGAGGTATGACTATGTGTAGGGTTGTTTTCTTGACTGAGCATGGAGTTAAAAACCTATTTGATTAACTCTTGTAATATTTACCTACCTATAATATTATAATGTAAATGTTCTATCATAACTATTATATTGATTTCAATATGTTCATTCCATACTAAACCTATTCATACCAAATAAACTTGCACCTTTCATTCACCTAGACTAGTTTGTGACTGTGGTAAACTGTAGATGTGCATATTAGGGAAACCAAAAGGCTTATCGTAGGTGTTTATTAGTGTTTGAGGACTGAATTAGAATTTTTTGATTCAATTTTAGGTCATTAGGATCATATCGAACTTGGTTGATCTCATTTCATGACTTGGGATCATGCAACCATCTCTCACCATCAATGTACTGTAGGTCTACAGTATGAAGCAAACTTTAGATGTTGTTTAGAGAATATGAGATATTACTATAGATGTTGATATGTGATTTACTACTATGTTTTAAATATTTTGTTCCGTTTCAAGTCATTAAGTCATTTTATACATGGGTGAATGCATCTCATGCCTCAAAAACATGCTCTCATACCATTACCATCAGGACTATAGGTCACTTGCAAGATAGAAGCTAATTTGGGCTCAATGGAACTATGTTTTTTGAGTGTTCCATAAAAAACATGACTAAATCAAAACCCCTTTGTACCATCATTTTCTCTTAACTTGGTCATTTCCTCTTGTGATAAGATGTTACTTCTAGGTCTGGGCTATAAGAAAAAATCCACTTAAAGCTACCAAGACTTCATCAATGTTCAAAATAATATGATACTTATGAGTAAAAATCCTATTTTATAGGTATTAAGGTAAATCATCTCCTTTACAACTTTTTCAATTCTATAACTCTCCATCTGAGTTTGGTTATAAGTAATGGTCTCATCATCCACATAATTATCTTATCCTGATTCATGAATTTACTTGAGGTGTCAAAACATGATCCAGTATTTCCAAACATGTTTTGGTGTCCATTTTGTGTCTAGACATGATTGGTTTCCATGTATAAACTTTTAGGTTCTTGTTTCAAGATTGTTTGACTATGTGAAGTGTCATGTCTTTACCTTCCATCAATGATTCTTTAAATATCAAACATTGAATGGATAATATGATTATTATTGACCTGAGGGTTTGGAAACAAATGTATTACCTTGATTTTAAGCCTTTCTTAGAATATGAAACTCACTATAACTACAAAAACATGTTCTACAGACCATTGGTGCTCAGTCTTTACACAAGAGAGATACTGCTGCTTATGTCCTCATGTTCACATGTTCAAAACTACTTGAAAAAACTTGATAAGGAATAACATGATCTAAAATACTAATCACACAATTTTGTTCACATAGAGCAATGTAATCAAATGGAAAAACTAAGGTGTTGGGGATTTGTAGGCTATTTAAAGGCACTAAAAATCTTAGTGATTGTTTATACAAAAAATACCACCATTATAAAAACCATGACCATGAAATGGGAGCCCATGAGGGCTAATAACATCCCCCCAAGTTCACTAAGGCCAACTCCTTTTTTCCTATCTATACTAATAGAAAATTGTTTGACCTAGGTTGACTTGTTTAGGAGAGTGATGAGGTTTATTCCATTTTTTTTTATCAAAACCATCTAGACCTAGAAAAGATGTTTGGGGATATAAATAGAGCTCATTGAAGCCTTCTCACATGCCAAGTGTGTCCTAAAATCTGTACAACTACTTGACACTACCCTTTTTATAGTTATATCCTTTATTTATAAATTAAACCTATAAAATTTAGTTTCAAAATTGCATTATGACACCTCTCTAACATGACACACATTATATTAAGTGTTGGCACATTTTACCTTTGTGTAAAAACCATAAAATTCATTCAAATGGATAAAAGGTGGCATAATATGACCTAAGATAAACCTAGACAAATGTGACCAAGACTTAAAACCTATTTTATGACCTTATAACTATGAAACAATAGGAACTAATACCATATGACCAATTTATGACTTAGGGTCCCTTATGAAAAATTTACCCAAGTAAGATCAGTTGACCTAGTTTGACCTAGAGGTAAAATTAGTCAACAATCACCTCATTTATTTTGTGCTTAAAATATATATTTTTATTTTCTTTAAGAAAATTATTAATTATTTTCAATCCATCTTTTAGAATATTATTTTTATAGTTTTTTAATGGGATTTTTGGGATATTTATCCAATTATTTATATTCATTTTATTAGTTAATTATCAATTTGTATCACACTATCTTTATATTTTTTTATTATTTATTTTAGCACCATTATGCTACAAACTTTGGGATATAAATATGTGTTTATACTTTTGTGGGTGTTTGATGTTGTGTTAGCTCCAAATTTTGAAACTTATGGAATAATATTTAAGGAGAAAAGTCAAAATTATATTATTAATTCAAATATACACTTATCCCATTATTTTCCTTAAAGGGACAAGGATTTCATATTTGTGGATGTATTTTCACCCTTAATATGAAATATTATAAGAGGTACTCACTTATGAATCATGTTGTAAAATGGTTAATAAATGTGAAATTTACACCTACCCACCAAATTTCCTTACAATAGGTCTCAAGAGTTACCTTATTTTTTGTTTTTATTATGTTTCATTTCTATTTAGGAATATTTGAATAAAAGGTACCCTAATATTTATGTCAAACTAGTAAGTTATTATTTATCAATCCTTATATATTCCATCTTAAATGTTTTCACATGTTAATATTGTTTAGATTCATAAGCATTTATATATTAAAATCTATCTTCGATAGAGTCCACCAGTCGATGATGCAAATATGGTTTGATGGAGAACACTATTATCCCTAAGATTGTGAAAATATATATAATATAATTATTGTTACTAAATAATTAGATTCCCTAGGGTATGTACACATTTTTTAAAAATATACATAGGAATTTTTTTTGTGCATAAAGATGAGAGTAGACAAAGAGATTACATAGTAGCATATGTTTTCAATATTTTGATATTTAAAACATAGGAAAGGGTTACACAAAAGTATATGAAATTTAAATATATATATTTCAAATAACCTAGAGTACACACATACTAATAATATGGAAGATAATCATATGGGAACATATTGTTAGTGTTTATAAGATATTTCAGCCTTTTTGGAATAATTTTACCTAGATATGACTACCATGAGAGGTCATTGTGCGAATATTATAAATAAGACATATGACCTCTAATTTAGAACATCTAGAGATGTTGGGTGATTTTAAATAATTAAATAGATTGTAAGTTTATAATTATTGTAAATCATTTTGTAAGTAAATATTAATGTATATTATGCACATAATTATTAAGTTCATTAAAGATCAATGTATTATTTTTTATGTTGTTAAATTTATGTGAATTAAAGATGGCTTACCATGTATTATTTGTATGTTTTGTTTTAATGAAAACTTAAATAGTTAAATGATATGTGACGCACATTTATTTAACATATTCTATTAAATTATATAATATTATTAATTATCCAAAAAAAAAACCAAATTGACCCTTCAAACTTCCCTTTTTGACTTTTCATAGCAAATACATTTGCATATCAATGTTACCATTTTATTTTATTTTTTCCTTAATATTACTTAATGAATATGTTTCTTATATATTTTATGTTATAAATATTTATTTATGAATTAAATAATTTCATTTATTATTATTTGTGTTTTTATATTTTTCACTAATTTGGTAAACCTAGATTTTAAGGAAACTTTTAGTAAACATGATCTTGTACAAACTAAGAAAGTTATTTATATCAACAATTGAATCATTTGAGTCACTCGTAACAAATAGGTGACTTACCTATATAAATGGTTTGAGAATTTGAGTTACCTATAACAATATATGTATATATTATTTTTTAACTATTATGGTTAACTAGTGGTTTTGAGAGAATTTATCCAATGATTTTAAGAATTTGATGATTTTTAATTTGAAGTTAAATATAGAGTAAACTTTAAATTATCTGATCCTTGTTCCTTACCCATTGAATTTTACCTCTTTATCATTTGTAATGATGAAAATGGTTTTATCTCATACTTACTATTTTATAATTTTTGTAAGTGTTATCTTAGAATTTGTTTAGCAACCATTGATATGGAATCAGTCCAAATAAAGTCATATCTTCTCTATTTAAGATACAACCATGAGGATGTAAGTTTAAGGGGAGATTAAAAAAACATATAAATATAATTATATGTATATATAGATCATTATTATGTTATTTATATAATTCTTCCATAATAATATTTTCATTTATACAAGTTTGTTCATGCAATAAAAGTGGTTTCATTTAAATCAACGATAGTAGAGGATGGGGTTATAAGACTAATCTAACCAATGTATGGTCCACTCTTGAGGAATTCTGGTGAAAATACCACTCCTTAATTTATTTTTATTATATATTATTTGTGTGAATATATTTTACCTTGTGCAACATAGTTATAGTGTATGTCCTTTCATTTAATTTTTTAATTTATACATAAAAATATTGAATACTATAGTTTCAATTAAACAAGTGTGGGTAGCTTCCAAAATATTTCTAAATTAATTTCATTCAATATAATTTATTTCAATTTAATTACATGTCATTTAATTTAGGTAAGTGTGTTTCCAAATACATAAATTTGTATACATATAAAATTGAAAGTGACAATAAGTGCATATACAATTGTAATTCCATTCCAAATACACTCATTCAAGTTGAAAATTAATGATGCAACATTATCAATAAGTCAAATGGATTCCCCTTAATTCTCATACTAGGTTTTAGTAAGCACGTTCTACCTAAACTATTTTTTATGGTTTTATTTTTATTATCAATGGGTTCCTTGGAATCTCTATTTGGTTTAATTGATTTCTTAATCTTAGGGTTTATTGAAATGACATAATGATTTACATGGTATAAGTGTTATTGGAATTATGGTTTGACTTGGATTTATTATATATTATTCTAATACAACATTTTAGTTTTGTTTATAAGATCCTATATTCTTTTTTTTTTAAATGTTGGCGTGGGGGATGGGTTAAGAGGATATATGGTATGTCACATCACATTAGAACATGTAGAAGAATACTTTAAGTTTAAGGCCTTATATATGCTTTTAAAGTTATAAAATTTGGGGGTTTTAAGTTGAAGAAGTGGATAAACCAAGAATTTTTTAGTGATTTGTATGATATATTTTTGTGTGAATATCCATAACATTTCTATACATGGATATCTACATATCTATAAGATCATAGTAGTAATTTAGGGAGATGGGATGATTTGATAGTGAAGTGACTGAATAAATTTTAGGAAATTAATGATTTTTTTACATATATATTTGAAAAATGGTGGAAGGGAGTTATGAATATTCATATAATATAATTTTTAATTTAAATATACACCAACCTAGAGGAGGTAGAATCAATTTATTTGCACATATCTAAAAAAAAATTTATTGAGTTGATAACACTCCAAATGATGATGAAGATTGTTTATTTTGGCATTGTTAAATTTATCTTAGAAAGATAAAATAACCTATGAATGGGATATGTACAGAACATGTTTAGGAAGAGTTAAAAATTGGCATTCAATAATGGAAGGGGAGTGAATCCCTATGGAAAATGACACTTCAAGAGAGATGAAATGAAAAATGTCAATGTATGTTTTATGAAAGGAAAAGGTGATGAATATTTAGGATGATAATAATAAGGGAGGACCATTTTTATGCCTAGAAGACCTAAAAATGGTGAGAATGTAAATTCATTTGTGAAAAGGAGACATATATTCCTAAGGGAAAGGTAAAATACATAATAAATGACCCTAAAGTTAAAAAGAGTCAAAGGAAGAAAGGATTTAACAATTAGAATTATGGTTCATAATATAATATTTCATTTTGAACCTATTTATATATAAGACCCATGTATATGTTAAAAAATTAAAATAAAACATTTTACAGATAGTAGATTTTATTAGTATGGGGAAATTTAAGAGAAATTAAAATGATTATTGCATAGTAAGGAAATCAACATTACACAAGATAGCTGAGAGTAGCACAAACATTGCGAAAAAGAAAATAGTTGATTAGGTATAGAAAAATACATTAGGGATGATTACAACATTAAGATAAAAAAAATCCACTAATTAGTGGTATAATACAAGTGATTAAACCAATAATGAATTCATAATTAGTTCCATTTCATAGAGTGATATGTATTACTATGGAAAGTACAATAGTGGGTGGAGGTATATCAATAGGATGAGGTATAGTATTGGCATAAACTCAAGATACATCACCTTAAGAAATATTTTATAAGATGTTGGTAAAAGTACCCTAATAAAGGTGTAGAGAAGATAGACCATATTTATAAGTGTGAAACTATATGGTACACAATGTTGATAGCATCTATATAATGAAAGTGTATTAAGTTTGGTTATGAGGAATTTGTCCTCACATGGGTGCATGGGTTAGTTAGGTTAGTATTTTACATGATCAAATCTTATTTAGTGAGTTTCAAATAAATATGTGGAGAGGATAATTGATATTATAAGTTTCATATCATGTAGATAAGATATTGATAAATAACAAAGGTGAGAGTTTTTATAAGAGATAATCAATAGAGATATGTAAGGGATAAGAGATAATTTTTGACTCCTTATTTGTAGGAGATAAAAATAACTACATATTTTAATACATTTCAATGAATAAATAATGGATTTTAATGACAAAAATAACTATGTGGTGTAAACTTTTGAGCCTTTATATTCTTCTCCATTATGAGATAAATCCCATCATTAGTATCAAATTAAGCAACCTGGGGACCTCTATGTATTTAGGGTCTTGTTTGTAATAATAATTTTCGTGTGGAGACCACATCTAAAAATCTTATCATTTGACAAACCTTTTGATTTTTTTGTAAAATGTATTATTGTGTATACTATTTCATATTCATTTTACACTAATAAATTATTATTGTATACTTTTTTTTAATTTTGTATGGTTTCATACACATACAATTTGTACTGCCTATACTTGCATGATTTGCATCGAATATTGCCTTCAATCTAAAGAGATTCTATATTTGTTGTTAAATGTTTAGATATAGTATTTTGATATAGTCATATATTTCATCCTCACTCATTCCAATATATTTCATAGCTCTACATTGAAATTTTTGACCTGTATTGGCCATTCTAAATCCATCATCCCATAATGTCATATTCATCCATTATGTTCAATGTAAATAAGACTTATTTAATTTTAATTTTTTTTTATTGAAAAATAAATTTATTTAGCTCAAGTTTTACCCTATTTTTACCCTTTAGTTTTTAGTTAAACATGATTTACATCAACTCTATGCACTTTATCTATATTGAGTGGTTATTTATACATTTATATCCCCATAATGGTTTATTGATTGTATTTATTGATGAAATTTTGATTGACATATAGGTTGAATAAAATAATAATGGGTTTATTTGATTTTTATTTATCTAAAATATAAATCCCAATCCATATAGGCCACATTAGCTCATAGTGGTGGACATAAATCCTCAACTTGGTGATGTCTTTACAATTAGGTCTCTACAACTCAATAATAGAGAACTCTCTAATTCAAATGATTTCATACTTATTCTATGACATAATTACATATATTTATATTAAATAACCTTTTTTCCACATATATTTCCAAATTATATCTTAAAATTATTCTCAAATATGTCTAAACTACTACCCTTCTCTACTTTGACATTGAAATGGTAAAATCACATTCTCTAAGCTCATGTTTTTTTATATGTAAAAATAGTTTTAAGTTTTATTTTTTTGTTTTTTAGATATTTATTAGGTTGTAAGTTTATATTTATATTATTTAAAATTTAAAATTTATTTATAAATTTCATTTTATATTTTATTTTTAATATACTCATGCTTTTAATTTTGAGTCATGTGTCAATCCATTTTTGAAATCCTAAATTAAAAAAATTGATACTTAGTTGAAAAAATTGATATCAAACACTATGTAGGAAAAGATAAATATATTTTGGTGGCCTAATTATGATAAAAATGGAAAAAAAAATAATTGTTTCAAGTTAAGGAACATAAATTTGGAAAATACCAATAATTAATTGGTTAAGGAACCATATGAAACTAATACTTCCAATTCTAAAATGTCCAAATAAAATAAAAGCATCATGTTGGTGTAAAGTTTTTGAGACTAATACTCATGATATAATAAACTATAGAATAATTAATTAAATGTGTGAGGTAAATAAAATTAGTTGAAATATCACTTATGAATTAGTTATAAAATTAGGGTCCAAACCAAAACCACAACGGGTATAACTAGGGTCAGGGAGGATATGTTCCGAGTTAATCAAGATATATTCTAAATCATGGAGGTTATGGAAAGAATAAAGAGGAATATTTTAAAGGATAATATGGTTAATAACAAGGATGACATAAAAACATGTTGGTCCCTATGGATGAAGACTAGGAGGATGATCACTAGGATGCTATTTTATATAAACATGTTTTAGGTGTGAAACCACATGTCACTATTAAAAGAAATTTCCATAGTTACAAACATGTGCACATTGAAATTTGGGGCATCACACATAAGATTTCCTAGATTTAATGGATAATATATTATATAAGGATTAGAAAAGGAAACAATTGTAATATTTTTTTAGATAAATGGAAAAGGAACATAAGATCAAAGAAACACAAACCAAATAATGAAGTGTAATGGAAATTGTTGGTTGAATATTTTGTCGATCAGTATATTGATAAAAAAAATAGGCCTGATCATCCAAAGTAGGAAGATTGGTAAGCCAAATGTGTAGGTTTACCACATCGAAAGGGGACTAATCTCTCCTCTCATCAAGGGGAGATTCCCTATAGATATGATATATATATATATATATATATATATATATATAAAATAATACTCAGGGGTGGAATAAACCATCCATCTCTCTTTTTTAGAGATGATATGTGCAAATGAAAGGAAAAATCTTAGGGATAATGATAGAAAGCACTCTTCTTCTTTCAAAAGTACCATTCGACAAACCACAAGAATATTCTTGATACTAATTGCAAAATGTAACCAAGGATGTAGTAACCAGCAAATTGAGATGTAGCACAAAGTCTTCACCTAAATTTCCCAAGAGTAAGATACGAAGGACAATGAGGGCACAAAGTCATCCCAAGGTCCTTTACATAGAAAAAAAAAGAAAACACACTAAAGGCAATTGTGGGGGCACAATGTCTCTCCATAGTTGGCTTTAGGGCACCTTCCTAACTACTTTCACTAATTCTGCTTATTGAATAAAAGGAACAAAAAATATATTAAGGAAAAAGACATAAGAACAATTTCCTCAAAAACAAAGATATTACAGCACAAAGTCTAAATAGTCACTTGCTTTCTTATTACAATAACAAAATATGATTAACAATCTGAGCTCAAAGTCTCAGTAATGCCTTTCAACTTTGGGCAGAGTTTTTGTTTTTGACAGTTAGAGAGAGAGAGAGAGATCCTTAAAAAAATAAAAGAGAGTCCCTTATATAGCCTCTTCAAGAAGGACTTGGGAATAGTAACACATCATGTTGCATTGAATTTTGTTAAGAAGACATGCTATAATTTAGGGGCATTAACCCATTTGCTTTTCTCAATGCAGTCAAATCCTTGATTTAATTTGATGCTATATTCCTTAGTTGCTTTCTGCTGGTCCTTTGAGAAACCTTACGGAACATGACACTTGGCAGCTTCTACTGCATTTGATGAGAGACACGTGGCATGTTCCACTACTTTGAAGCTATGTCTCAATAGATGACACGTGATGGCTTCCACTATGACCTTCTGAGTGACACATGGTAGCATTGCAAATTTTCTATTTTTTCAGACATTTCCTTTAGAGAAAAAGTCTGAATAAATTCTTTTGGACAATTTGTTTGAAGGAATTATCTCTTTGTCACTTTTGCAAGGGGAATTTTTCCAAAGGAAATACCTTCACTCTTTTGGCCTTTGAATTGGTCCATATACTTCCTTCCTACCCTCCACAAGGGTTTTTTGAGATCCAAGTTACCCTTTTAGGTTTTTGCAACAATTCACTTCCACTTCTGAGTGTCCTCTGAAAGAGCTGTTTATCCCTTAGAAATTTGCCTTAGTTGATTTTATGTGAATCTCAACATGTGACATGTGGTACCATCTACTCTAAAATAGGTGACGACACGTGGTAGCATCTATTGAGATTTTAGAAGCTTTGGGTCCCTTTTGAGTGTCTTACAGAAGATGACACTTGGCAGTTTCTACTGCATTTTGGAAATAGTATAGAACCATGTGGGACTCATTCTAGATTCATGCAGATGATGCCACTTGGCATGTTCCACTTAACTTACAAAGGACACATGGTAGTATCCACTGATATTAAAAACAAAGTGAAATGAGGCTCAAAAGATGACACTTGGCAGCATCCGTTGAGTTTTGTCAAGTTTTTTTCCTTCTTTAGTCACTTTTGCCATGGAAATTCCCTCTATAAGGGCACTTGTGTCTTTGACACTTGGGGCACTCCTTTGAACTTGTCACTTGAACTGATCGATTGAATCAACTATGGTTCAATGGGTTAATGGTTCATTCCCTTGTTTCTATTGACCACTTAAACCAAGATTCTTTGAAACAAGCCTCATTGAACCTGTTGAACCATTTAAACATTGAACTAATCTTAAAAATGACTAAGTGTCAGAAACTTGTTCTTTTGATTGAACCTACATGTAGAATCCTTTAAACCTATTGAACCATTAGTCTGTCACATACTTGTTCTTTCTAAGCTCTTTGATCTTCGTCACACTAGTTGAACCTTTAAACCTATGAACTCATTGAACCCTTTGGTTCAAGGTTCAATGGTTCAATCAGTTCATTCTTTTTATTTGGCTAAGTCCTTTTGATCATTTTAAACCTAACACATTAAACCATTTGGTCATTAAACTTGTTGAACCATTAGTGGTTCAATGGTTTAATGGTTCAATGGTTCATTCCCTTTGATAAGTGTTTTGAAGCCATTGAACCTTGAAGTGGTTAAACATTGAACCTTGAAAAATGCACTTAACTCTTGCTACTGATGTTGAACCTTTGAACCTATTGAACCAGTTGAACCAAAATAGTTCAAGGTTCAACGGTTTAATGGTTTAATCCTTGCTTAGAATTTTGTCAATGAACTCTTTTGGTTGAACCTTATTGTTGAACAAACTTTGAAATCACTTAAGTATTGAGAGCTTGCTTCTTTCCTACAGAGTCTATAGAAATCAACTTGTGAAGCTCAGAGAACTTGGCCTATAGAGTCTATATATTTTCTTCCTATAGAGTCCATAGAAATCAATTATGAAGCCTGTAGAACTTGGCCTCTAGAGTCTATAGATTTTCTTCCTGCTTGAAAAATGAGGAATTTGAATGCTCAAATAAAATTTTGAGAAGGGAAGAAATTATTTTGGTCCGTTGAACCAAAATAGTTCACATGTTATCCCAAAAATGAGAATTCTATTTTTGGGAACAACAACTGGCTCTGATTGGGGAACTTCTATCAATTATAAAAAAGAATTGAAGGGAGTAGAATCCAGAATCTCTAGTGTCTTCATGTGTACCATTGGGCTATGGATTCATGTTATCCAAAAATGGAAGGCATCAAAAATGGAAACAAACAAAACAAAATAGAATTAAAAACTATACAAATATACATATGTAAAGATGAAATGATCTTATACTTCAAGAGTTGAAGCGTTTTAGATGCTACCCACTATAAGGTAGAGAAAAGAGTGTGGCATCTTGATATTTTAGTAGAAATCTATTTTAACCATTTTGTTGATGAATTATAAATGGGCCTCTGCAAAGAGAGTCAAACTTTCCATGCATCCCTTTTAGTTCTCTCCTTTTTTCCCATAGCAGGACTTGATCCCCAATCCAAAAATCATGATTTTTGGCCTTCTGGTCAAAGATTTTCTTTACCAGACTTTGATGAGCAGAAATTCAATCCACCACCAAGGTCCTCTATTCATCCAACTCAGTTAGGCACATAATTCTCTTATCGAGAGAACTTTCATATGTCTGATCTTCAATTGCCTTTACCAATTTCAAGGCTACCAATTCTAAGGTGATTGGTATCTCAGCATTGATACCATAAAGAAGTTGAAAATGAGACATAACAATTGCCCTCTTTGGTGTGATTCTGTCTACCCATAGAGCATTAATCAATGCTTTGTGCCATGTCAATTGATTATCATCTGCTAGCTTCTTGATGATAGTTACTAGATTCTTATTACTTGATTCAGCTTGTCCATTCCCTTATAGAAAATAATTATAAGAGTGAGAGAGTGTAATTCCATAATGGAAATAGAATTGTGTAGTCTCCTGGGAGGTGAAACAAGCTACATTGTCAGTAACAATTTTGGTTGGAACTCCAAACCTAGAAATGATATTCTCCTTGAATAAATTGCATACAAATTTTGAATTAGCATGCTTAGTTGGGATTTATTCTACCCACTTGGTGAAATATTCAGTTGTTGTAATGACATAATCATGTCCAGTACTTGAAAATTGGTTTATAGTCCCAATAAAATCAATCCCCCATTATTGGAAACGTTCTTATATGATCACTGGCTTGAGAGGTAGGGAAGCTAACTTAGATCTTCCAACAATTGTTGGAAGAGTTCACATTTTCTCACCTACTTATATGCATCTTGGAAAAGAGTTGGCCAATAATACTTGGCTCATAGAATATTGTGAGCAGTCACAGGAGTAGAAAAATGTCCTCCACAGGCTAGATTGTGAAAAGATTTTAAAATTTGGCTTTGTTACTCTTTGTCTACACATCAAAGAAATACTCCATCTATGCTTCTCTTATACAAGCCATTATCCCAAAGGACAAAATTGGTAGATTTCAACTTGATAGTCCTCCTTTCTTTATAAGACAAATGAGCAGGACATTCACCATAAGTAAGGAAATGAGCAATACCTAAATACCACTCATTGGTAGTGGAGACAAAAAGGACTATTGGTGTGTCTTCCACTTCAACTTCTACATGTTGTGTATCTTCTGGCTCATTGCTAGTAATTAATTAGCATAGGCCTTTTCCCCTGACCAGCTTTGTTGGCTTGATGTCTAAATCAAAAACTTGGATCTTTGCAATCCAATTACCTCTTTTTATGCCAAACTCTTGCTGAGTTAATATGGACTTGACTGTAGTGTCAGGAACTAAGGTAGTAGTGTGTGAATTCAAGATATAGAAGCATAAATGTTTGACTTCTTTCACCACCACATAAACATGCTTCTCTATGTTTGAATACTTCATCTCATGGGTTTTGAGAGGGCAACTCATGAAAGAAATGGGAGATTTTATACCTTCCTTATCCTATTGAACAAGATTTACTAAAAGCATGTGTTCAGAAGCATAGCTATATATGATGAAATCTTTGTTGTAATCTAGACAAACAAAGGTAGGGGCATGGGTAATGGCAGTCTTGATATCTTGAAATGTTGACTTGCATTCTCTAGTCCAGCTGAAGGTGGTCTTCCCTTTCATCATATTCAAAATGTGTCTAGTCTTCTCAGCAAATTCAGGGATGAACCTCCATAAGAAATTCACCTTTCCAAAAAAAGAGTGAAAAATATTTTTACTTGTAGGAAAATTAAGTTCTTGAATAGAATTGACTCTGTCAAGTCAATCTTTAATCCTTCTTTAGACACAATGTGTCTGAGGAGTTTCCCCTCTGTTACTCCAAAAATAGACTTCTTAGGGTTCAAGGAAATACCATTCTAGTGGTAATGCTCCAACACTTATTGTAAGTGGTGTACATGATCATAATGATGCTTTGAAAAGATAGTCAAGTCATCAACGTATACAACTATGGTTTTACCCATCTCATCTTTGAAATCTAGGTCCATTGCTCTTGAAAAGGTGGCACCATTGTTTATCAAGCCAAAAGGCATTCTTCTATATGCAAATGTACCCCAAGGTGTAGTGAATGTAGTTTTGTGTTGGTCTGCTTCACCAACATCAACTTGATTATATCCTGAGAAGCCATCTAGCATTGATAACATCTCTGAACCTGTCACTATTTGGACCACTTGATCCATAATTGGCAAAGGGTAATTATCTTTCAAAGATGATTGATTCAAATTCTTGAAATCTACACAAATGTGAATTTTGCCACTCTTCTTCCCTACATGCACCATGTTTGAAATCCATGTGGAATGATGGATTGGGAAGATGATTCTAGAATTTAACATTTTTTGTATCTCAGACAAAATATTACCTGATATTTTCAAATTATATTGTCTAGATTTTTGCTTATAGGGCATTGAGTTAGCCTTGAGAGGAATGTCATGGCATATTTCATCAGGTCTGAGAGACTTCAGGTCATCATAAGAATATTCTAAGACATCCATGTATTGATAGAGTAAAGTGGTGAACTTGAATCTTTCTTCAGGGATGCAACAGTTACCAATGTTAACCATCTTGAGATTTTCTTTAGTAGTAAAATTTACTTGATCGAATCCCAGAGAGAAGGTTGAATCTATTTTTTGTTGTTTGATGAATCTATCATGCTTGTCAAATAGTTTCTTAAGAGAAACTAGGCATTTGGGAATTTTATTTCCTTTCAACAGTAAGAATTCTTCATTTATATCTGAACTAGATTTAGAGGCTGATTCATACTTCTGAGATTCACTGCCTTCAAAACATAGTTGTTCAAAATTGTCTTTTCATTTTAGGAAGGTAATTATTTGATGATCATCATTGAATACTTGCTAATGATCAGCATTGTCAGGAACACTTGGTCTCTAGACTAGCTCAATAATATACCTATCTTCTTTAAAATTTGAGTGAGGAACTAAGAGAGTTCCTGAAACAACAAGTGCATCAGCTCTATCATTAGATTCCCTAGGTATGGCAGAAATGTTGAAAGCATCAAATCTTTCAATTTGTTCCAAAACTAGGTTGTGGTAGTGGCGTAATATTTTATTCTTGGTTTGGTATAAGTTTCTCACCTGACAAACCATTAATTTAGCAAAACTTGATGCCTTTGTCTTGAGCAACCTTCAATCCAAGAAACATAGATTCATATTCAGCTATATTATTAGTGTTGCTAAATTGTAATTTTTAAGATGAAGGAAACATATATCCTTGAGGAGATATCAACATAATCCCAGCTCCTGAACTGGTAGAGGAGCAACTACCATCAAATTCTAGAGTCCATACCTCATCAGGTACTAATTTTTCTTTAGACTTTCCTTCACTAGAGAGGGAGGGTCCTTCTTCATTTGTACTACAACGTACTAGTTCTTCTACTATTCTAGTTAAACTAATTTTTGGGTTGACACTTTCAATAATTTTATTAGATGTTTTATGCACTTCATCTATAGATAGAAACTAGTTACACATACCTGAGGATTCAAAAAGAATTTGAGCTTCAAGGGCTGATGTTTGGGTGACCACATATTTTGCCTCCTTTTTAGGGAACAATCTCTTCATTAGACCTTTGACAGGAATTCTTACCTCAGACAGGTCCATGCTTAGTTCTCCTCCCACATCCTTGTAGAAATTTCATCTAAGAAAAATGCCATAGGATGCTGGGACGTCAGCCACCAAAATAGTCATCTTGATTTTCTTGTCTGGAAAGGCTACAAATGCAAATTTGGCATCTTTGATTTGCCCCAGTAATGGTACTTACTTGTTTTCCATGGAGAAACATCTCCCAAATGTCTTGGTTAGTGTTAGGCCAAAAGATTTAGCTACTTTAGTAGGCATGACATTGTCAGATGTGCCTGAGTCTATAATACAATTACTTAGCTTGTGACCATTTATTAACAGGGAAACATAGAAAGGTTCTATTTTCTTAGGGGCAATTGGAGGAGTAATGACAAGATTATTTAGAATGGGCATGTTCTTTGGGGAATCAAGAGTTACCTTTTTATCTTCTTATCCTACAGGGATGGTTTGGTTCTTGACACATTGGACCAACTTATCCAATTGATCAAGATTGGACTAAAAATATTTGAATTTAGACATTTGTATTTTGGTCTTTTTGACATGATCAATTATGTCAAATGGCTAAATTGAGCTAGGTATAGAGGAAGGTATTTCAACCTTCTAAGTTTTAAGAGGGATGGGAGGAGGGTTGGTTTGCAAAATTAAAGTAGAAGGTGAAGGTGAAATTAATGTGCTTACCTTTTAGGTGATCACCGAATCCTTTGATTGGAAAGGCAGAGTGGTTCCACACTTAGAAATTGTAATTGCTGGTTAAGGTTTCTCCTCTATCTTACCTTTATCAACTTTCTATACTAATTGGTTCTTAGACCTGGTAAACACTGCATATGATCTATCAAAATCTTCTCCTTTACTTTTGGGTTCATCCTGGTAGTTTAGAAAACCAATGTCAGAGTCACCAGCTAATTATTCTTGATTTTTTACAAGGATATTAGCATCATTTTATTGATTCAATTCAAGATGGAAAGAGAATTATGATTCTACTTCAAGATGTCCCATTGCTGAATTGGTTGGAAGAGATTCCTAGGGCAACTTTCCCTTGTGGGGGAGGAAGACAATTTTGTTTCACTTAATTCCTAGTAGCATTACCCTGACATGATTGATTTGGAAATATCCTTCTTGGCATATCTTTGTATGAAGAAGTAGTATACATTCTTTGTACCATTTACTTTTTGAGAGCAAACAACTCATTTACCAACTTCTATACCATTAGATCTATGGTGCCTGTAGATGAATATTTAGAAGATGATGAGGGTCTATTTTTATTTGGATCTCTTCTTATCTTCCCTATTAAGATGAGATAATCTTCTACCTCAGTGGCCAAACGTTGAGCTACATCAAGATTCTATTTGACCAGCACATCTCAAATGAAAACTTACTTCAGGTAACTAAGAATTAATGAAGAAATATTTGAGATTATTAGCTATAGGTCGAGTAATTATAGGAATTATATTCCTCAGTTTGTCAAACTTAGCTATGAAGTCCCTCATTGGTTCATGAGGTTCTTTCTTCATCTGTGTAAGTTGAGCTAGAAGTGCATGTTCATCTTTTGCAAGTTTGAATCTGGCTTCAAACTTAGTTTTGAGGGTATTCCAATTAGTTACTGACTGAGCCTATAGATGATAAAACCAATCTATTGTAGCACCTTATAATGTCTCTACAAATAGCCTGACTGCTACATCTTCAAATTCTACTCCAATTACTCCACAAGCTATGCTGAAGGCTGCAATGTGTTGATCAGGATGAACTTTCCCATCACCATAGAATTTAGGGAAATTCTTCCTTGAACTGCATGGGAGCTCATGTAGAGGTGAAGTAAGATTGAGAGGACCAAAAGAATTACCCTAGGGGCCTTGATCTGCCATTATATGACTATTAAAAAGAGGAATAACAAATTTGAGAGGGGTAATTATTGGAAAAGCTTTATCAACAATAGAAATGGATACTTCATTTGGAAATGGAGATCTAACTTTAGTAGGAGGAAAGCTCTTGGTTTGTTGGAGGTGAGATGGTGAAGGAAACAGATCAAAATTAATTTGCTATACCAACTTGAATATAGGGTCAATAATACCTTTAGCCCTTTGGCTTCATGTATACCTTGAATCTGCCAGATTGTGAAACAAAAATGGAAAAGAATTGACCTTGCTTAAGTTTGAAGCTTGAGGCTTTAAATTGTGCATTATTTCCCAGTTAGTGTGGAGGTGAATGGTAAGGTTATAATAATAATGGGTAAAACACAGAAATGGAATGGAGTCTATAATAGATAATGGTAGAGACTGATTCCATTTGAAGCTTGAGGTTTTAGAATTTACATAATTATATCCCCAACGGAGTCACTAAAAACTGTTGGTTGAATATTTTGTCGATCAACGTATTGATAAAGAAAATATGTTTGATCATCCAAAGTAAGAAGATTGGTCAGCCAAATGTGTAGGTTTACCACATCAAAAGGGGACTAATCTCTCCTCTCATCAAGGGAAGGTTCCCTATATATATGTTATATATATATATACACACACACACACACACACATATATATGTATATATGTATATCTATATATATATGTATATATATGTATGTATGTATATATATGTCTGTATATATATATATATATATATATATATATATATATGTATCTATATATATATATATATATGTATCTATATATATATATATATGTATATATATATATATATATATATATAAAATACTCAGGGGTGGAATAAACCATCCATCTCTCTTTTTTAGAGATGATACATGCAAATCAAAGGAGAAATCTTAGGGATAATGATGGAAAGCACTCTTCTTCTTTCAGAAATACCATTCAACAAAACACAAGAATATTCTTGATAGTAATTGTAAAATGTAACCAAGGACATAGTAACCAACAAATTGAGATGTAGCACAAAGTCTTCACCTGAATTTCCCAAGAGTGAGATACGAAGGACAATGAGGGCACAAATTCATCCCAAGGTCCTTTACATAGAAAAAAAAAAGAAAACACACTAAGGGAAATTGTGGGGGCATAAAGTCTCTCCACAGTTGGCTTCAAGACACCTTCTTAACTACTTTCACTAATTTTACTTATTGAATTAAAGGAATAGAAAATATATTAAGGAAAAAGACATAAGAACAGTTTCCTCAACAATAAATATATTAAAGTACAAAGTCTAAAAAGTCACTTTCTTTCTTATTCCAATAACAAAATATGATTAAAAATCTAAGCTCAAAGTCTCAGTAATGCCTTTCAATTTTGGGTAGAGTTTTTGTTTTTGACAATCAGAGAGAGAGTTCCTTAAAACAATAAAAGAGAGTCCCTTATATAGCCTCTTTAAGAAGGACTTAGGAATAGTAACACATCATGTTGCATTGATTTTTGTAAGAAGACATGCTAGAATGTAGGGGTATTTACTCATTTGCTTTTCTCAATGTAGAGAAATGGGTCATGCTATTGAAAATTTGCATCTTTCAATGTCCACTTGATGATCTACTTCTAGAAACATATCTGATGCATAAATGTTTTTGGTCCTTCCTCCTTTTCTGGTTAATTGAATCAAGTCTTTGATTTAATTCGATGCTCTGTTCCTTAGTTGCTTTCTACTGGTCTTTTGAGAAACCTTGAAGAAGATGACACTTGGTAGCTTTTGCTACATTTGATGAGAGACATGTGGCATGTTCTAGTGCTTTGAAATTGTGTCTCAATAGATGACACGTGGTGGCTCCATTGTGACCTTATGAGTGACACGTGATAGCATTATAGATTTTCTATTTCTTTAGACTTTTCCTTCAGAGAAAAATTCTAAATAAATTATTTTAGATAATTTATTTGAAGGAATTGTCTCTTTGTCACTTTTTCCAGGTGAATTTTTTTGAAGGAAATCCCTTCTCTCTTTTGGCCTTTAAATTGGTCCATTTTTTTCCTTCCTACCCTCTGCAAGGGTTGTTTGAGCTCCATGCTAGCCTTTCAAGTTTTTGAAATGGTTCACTTCAGCTTCTGAGTGTCCTTTGAAAGACCTCTTTGTCCCTTGGAAATTTGACTTAGTTGATTTTATGTGAATCTCAACATGTGACATGTGGTAGCATCTGCTGTGAAATAGGTGAGGACACATGG
This sequence comes from Torreya grandis, assembly GCA_037957365.1. Lineage (NCBI taxonomy): Eukaryota > Viridiplantae > Streptophyta > Pinopsida > Cupressales > Taxaceae > Torreya > Torreya grandis. The sequence continues at coordinate 1,011,664 of JARHVA010003042.1, forward strand.
CAGCATCCATTGAACTTGTAGAATCTTTGGGTTACTTTTGAGTGTCTTGTAGAAGATGACACTTGGCAACTTCCATTGCACTTTGGAAATACTATAGAACCATGTGGGACTCATTTTAGATTCATACAAATGATGCCACTTGGCATGTTTTGTTTAACTTACAGAGGACACATGGCAGCATCTGCTACTCTTAGAAAGAAATTGAAATGAGGCTTGAAATATGACACTTGGTAGCATCTACTAAGTTCTATCAAGTTTTTGTTTCCTTCCTTAGTCACTGTTTCCATGGAAATTCCCTCTATAAGGGCACTTGTGTCTTTGATGTTTGGGGCACTCCTTTGAACTTGTCACTTGAACCGACTGATTAAACCAACATTGGTTTAATGGTTTAATGGTTAATTCCCTTGTTTCTATTGACTGATTGAATCAATATTCTTTGAAACAAGGCTCGTTGAACTCATTGAACCTTGAACCCGTTAAACATTTTAAACCTTTAACTAGTCCTTAAAATGACTAAGTGTCAAAAACTTGTTCTTTTGATTGAACCTACTTATAGGAGCCTTTAAACCTATTGAACCATTATTCCATCACTTCCTTGTTCTTTCTAAGCTCTTTGATCTTCATCGCACTAGTTGGAACTTTGAACCTATGAACTCATTGAATCCTTTGGTTCAAGGTTCAACGGTTCAATTGGTTCATTATTTTTATTTGGCTAAGTCCTTTTGATCTTTTTGAACCAAATGCATTTAACCATTTGGTCATTGAACCTATTGAACCATTAGTGGTTCAATGGTTCAATGGTTCATTCCCTTTGATAAGTGTTTTGAAGCCATTGACCCTTGAAGCGGTTAAACATTAAACCTTGACAAATGCACTTAACTCTTGATGCTAATTTGAACCTTTGAACCCATTGAACCAGTTGAACCAAAATGGTTCAAGGTTTAACGGTTCAACGGTTCAATCCTTGCTTAGATGTTTGTTGATGAAGTCTTTTGGTTGAACCTTGTCATTAAACGAACTTTGAAAGCACCTAAGTATTGAGAGCTTGCTTCTTTCCTACAAATTCTATAGAAATCAACCTATGAAGCCCATAGAACATGGCTTGCAGAGTCCATAGATTTTCTTCTTGCAGAATCCATAGAAATCAACCTGTGAAGCCCATAGAACTTGGCCTATAGAGACTATAGATTTTCCTCCTATTTGAAAAATGAGGAATTTGAATGCTCAGAACAAATTTTAAGAAGGGAAGAAATTATTTTGGTTCGTTGAACACAAATATTTCACATGTTGTCCCAAAAATGAAAAGTCTATTTTTGGGGACAATAGAAATATAATAATTAAGTGAGATATTTTCATTACTAAATCATGAAGTTTTATTTTTTTTATTGAGTCCATGGATTACATGCATTATATTGGAGGTAACCAAATAAATTATAAAATAGTTCAAGAAGATCAAAATTGTATAAAACATAAGTTACTGTAAGTGACTAACCATTGATGCAAAAATAAATGAATGGGAGCTTGCCAACATCCTACAAGATATATGTATAGAGATAAATATTGTGATAAATTATGGTTTGAGGAATATTTGTGGATAAATACTAGTCTAATATAAAAAATATATATATTCATGTAAAATAAGACATGCTCTAAATTAATTGTGCTATTGAGGAACAAGAAACTACACATTATGGGAATCATGTTTACAAAAAACTTAGAAGTGATTGAGCTAGAAGAAGATAATAAATATTTATCTATAATTTGGGGTCCATGGTGTTTTTTTTTTTACTATATAAGGTTAAAAGGTAGGATTAGGGTCATGTAACCATACAAGAAATAATTCAATAAAAAGAAAGAAATAATATACAAAAAGAAGAATCCTAAAGGGCTAAGAACAATAAGGATGACTTTAGAAAAAAGTATAACAACCCATTACAAAAAAAAGAACCATGATAATCAAAAAGGAAACTACCCAAAATAATTGTTGGAAAGCGGAGGGATTTCTTATAGTCAAAGTAAACAAAAAAATTTCTACTTTATTTCTTTATCTTCTCTTTCTTATTGGAACATCCCTTAGTTCTCTTGCTTGGGCCCTGAAAAGAATCCTCAATCATACTTTTATTTTAATTATGCAGTGTCCTTTCCTCCATATTTCCATGCTTATTCTTTTGTTTTACCTTCTTCTCAACCATTTCTTATAACATATTAATTTTACTTCTAAGATGGGTTGCTCCAATTTCCCTTACCTCCTCAATGTCTTCTACATTTACATCACTTGTTTCATCCTAGGTGATGACTTCATATAGTTTTAACAATGTTTTTAGTTTTTAATCTCCTCAACCATTTAAATGAAAATAAATTATTACGCAACAAGTTTTATTTGAATCCTTTCCAAATTTCACTCCACCTCTAAAATCTTGCTACTCCTAGGGGTAGGAGAGTTACAATAGCCTTGGGATCCTAGATATATCCTTCAAACCTACTTTTAGGGGTGGTTTTGCCCATTTATTCCTCCCCCTCTAAGTCAAAAAAGTCATCTTCCCCATTATTGGAACCCTCTTCACTATCTTCCTCTGAATCTTACTCCTCACTAGGAACATTAATGGCCTCTATGAAATCTTACCCCATAGGGGATCCCCTCTCTTTATGATGAGTATAATGAGACCCTGTGTATGAGGTATGAGAAGGGGTTTGAACTAGAAGTGGTGACCATGAATTCTATGGATTTAAGAAGGAAAAAATGTAAAATATTCTTGTACCCCTTAAAATGATTCATTAACACAAAATGGTGTGAAAACATAATCATGTTTTTACCTTACAATGTTATATATCTCAATATATGGAGACAAATCTTGTGTTACTTCTTCAATAAGTTTTATCTAAGAAACCCTTTCTAAGATGAGGAAATCAATTTATCAATTTTGAAAAAAGTTTTAATTAATTCATCCTTCCTTTTTAATCCTTAAATGCTTTAACACCATCACATATCATGCCTACAATTTTAACAATTACCTCTTTGGTGATGGTAATATTAAGGCCTCACATCTTGACAACTCGATCCTCCCAACCTCTATAAAAATATTTAGAGATGTAAGAATCATTCCCCATAATCCTTTCCATGAAGTTCATATGGCCACCTCTATAATGTTTTTTCCATACCTTTGGATATTCTTTTGATTCCACATAAGAAATTAGTTCAACTTTATCATGGTTTCTACCCATAATTGTATTTTCATCAACTCTTAGAAGTTTACTATTGGTGACCATTTTTTCCAAATCTAAGCATCTCATTTTTTTAAAATCAAGGATTTTAATCATGTGTGTGGCATATTTCTTCCCATGCTTCAAATTGATTACTTTTAATTATGCATGATTGTACTCTTGATTTCTTTGGGAATTATCCTAGATGATATAAATCCTTATTATTTTTATTGTGATTAACCTACACATGGAATAGGATTCCTCTCCTTTTAAAGAATCATTACAACTTGTTTTGTGAGATCATCCTCCTTCAACCAACATTAGGATGAGGAACTATGTACCATGATGTTCACCATTATATGTATTACCTATTAATGCTTCAAAATGTACCATAGGTGATCTTTTGTGTTGATGAACACTTCTCATTTTAGGATTTGAAAAATATAAGCCATGAGTTTTAGTTTGTGACAATTCAATGATATTTATGGTGAAATAGAAGCAGAGTATGATAATTGTCCACAATATTTATTTAATTTGGTGTTTGGGAGCCACCATGGTCTAAATATTTAGATCTTTATTAATTTGGTGATTTTCATATTAATCTAAATGAATATTAACAATGATCTTTAAGCTAAAGTGAGTCTTGATAAATAAAAAAAGAAGAAAAGAGAATGGTTAGGTAGAAAAGAAATGTGATTGCAAGTTCTCATCTCAAATATTATGGAAAAATTCTAATTAATTTGAGCACACATGAACCAATTTATGATATAAAATATAATGAACTTATATTACATCATAAATTAGAAAAAATTCAAAGGAAATGTATAAATCATAAGTAATAATGAAGTTTACTTTAAATGTTTGCTACTATGGCATAAATATCCTAAGCACATCTAAATACAATGCAAATAAAATGAAGTATACTTGAGATATTTATAGTTAATCTAGCATTAACAAAAATCAACAACCCTATGATAGAGAATGTGACTCAAAATAAGGATAATAATTCAAATTCAAGATGATCATATGTAATTGAGAGATAGCATGGAAAATTAACTAACTCTCAAGACAATCTTTTTAGAATTCCTTAGTTATATTAAATGCTCCTGGTATACAATTGCATAAAAGATCTCTCTTAAAAAATGGCAATCCCTTACCTATTTATAAGAAACATAGGTGGGTCACTGGTTACCTTTATAAAAATATCCACATGTAAGATAAGGATAATTGTCCTTAATACAAAGACACAATACGAAAGATTATCATGCCAACTTGACAAGAATAAGTATATTCTAATAGACTAACATATATTTTACAAAGAGAATATTATTTTAAAAATTACATTTGTGGGCCCTTTAATTAGCCATGTCTAAGGAAGTCTTTCACCTTAATGTATTCATCTTTAGTTAGCTCACAATCCACTATAGGCTTCATTAGATAATCCTCTTCTTAATTTTCTAACTTATCAAATTCATTATCAGCCTTATCCATGAGTTCCTTGATACATTGTGCTTCTACTATTTGCTTCCCTACAATAATCATGATGCTAAGGATCTTCTAATTGTCCTTTGTAGAATGGCCCTGATTGTCCTTAATACCTTGGATGTGGAAACCAACTCCCTACTTGTATTCTTCATCATTGATCAGGATCATAGCAATGGTTTGAGAAGGTTTGTCCAATAAGTTCCCCAAAAGTTTCTCCATTATAATTACCATGTCCTTATTTATTGTTCCATTACCAAACTAGATACACTCCTAAAAGAAAGGATATTATCCTATTACTTTCCATCGAATGGGAGTTAAGCCCAAGAATGGTTCCAAGTTTTGAAAGGTGAACTCCTCCATGCCAATAATAGCCTTCTTTGTCACTACTCTCTCAAGATTTGATGTGTTTGGATTGAAGTGGACCTTTGTGTTAGACTCCTTTAACTATGGCTACTTAGGAAATTATAAATTTAAACTCCCAAAGGCCCTTGGGGTGTCAATCCCTTAGATTTCCTTAATGTGAAAGATTTGGATCCTTCTCTTTGCTTTTCTATTTAAAATGTCTTAGATATATGGCTTGATATTTTCTTGATAATATATACCAACTCAAGTTAAATCCAATGATGGAGAAAGAGATGGGATTTTTTTTAATTTCCCATAAACAAACCAATCAAGAATGGTTGGTCCATAAATAGGATTATTATCATTAAAGTGGTTAACTTCACTAGTAGGGTGAGTGAAGGGTAACCTAGGCTTCTTTCTAAGTGCCAAGGGAACCAAGGCCAATTCTACTTGTCTCTTTATTCCATCTAGTGGAATTAAATCCTTTCTTTTTTCATTAGAGGGATCCTCCTCAGTATCAGAACCATAAGTAGCTGTAATGTAAACAAGGGAACTATCCACTATTTATCCTACCTCCAAAGCAATTATGATAATGATTTATACTAGGGAAGAAGGCCTCTTTATGGATTCTTTGGGTTAAGGATATTCAATAGGTATATGCTCTATCCTAGGCTCCTTAATCACAACTTTACCTTTTCCTTTTATATCCTTAGGTTTCCAAAACTAGGGTGTATTTATTAATTATACTTGTTGAGGCTTAGAAGATTATCCTCTAATAATTTTCTTTTGGCAATCAGTCTTAGACAATCTTAGAAAAAAGTTATAATGAAAGGGATGTATTTTCTATATCTCTCTTGAGGGATTATCATCCCTGAATAGCCTATTCTATAATTTGATGTTATAGCCATTAACCATGGACATGACTTCTTCAAAGCTATTCACCTTTGTGTAAATACCATCTTCCACACCTAGCTAATGTTTTTACTCAATCTTTGGGACCTTTTTATCTTGGATGTTGTTGGTCACTCTATCATTGGGATCCCACATCTTAAGGTCATCCATTTTGAAATTAAAATAACTCCTATGGATCACCATAATTTCCAACTACTTCTAATCTTTGATCACAATCCTACCAATGTCCAGTGGAAAGGGGTGGACCTGAGCCTTCTTATTTTTAATGCATACCCCATACACTCCTTGGATGACTTGATAATAAATATATTTCTCTACAAGTTTACTAGGGACATGAATGGGAAATTGGTAGGGTTGAGTCATAATTCCTTCTACTCTTATTAATGTACAATATAAATAGAACCATACATCTCCCATGGCTTCTACATGATTTTTGATTTAAGGGTGGAGTCTTGGCATAGGGACCCTAGTGATTGCCTCATAAATGACTAGGAAAATACCATCACAAATAAATTACATGTGGTTCTTGTATTTTAATATATGTAATTTAGAGTAATGATGGGAAATAGTGGTTTTGCCATCAGGGGACCAATTTCAAATGTCATGGAAATCAACAGAAGCCAAAAATAAATCGAAGAGATAGGACATCATAAAGAATTAATAGGATGACATTATCTTGATGGCTATGAATTTTTTGGCCAAGAAAAAGCTTATTAGGTCTCCAATGGGAGGGGTTAAGTTTTGTTCCATCATGCAGTGGAAGTAAGATACCTAGACCTTACTCACATAAGTAGTGAAAGGGGCACCAAAGGATCTATTCAATAATTTCATAACTATCATAACACACTCCCTAAATTATACAATAGGAATCCCACTATTAAGGGACCTAAAAACATGGGAGCCTTGGATTAACCAAGGTATGAGGATTAAATCTAGGCTTTGGGTGTTTGTCCATTCTCTCAAGGATGGGAGATCAACATGAGGTAAAGGGAACTTTTAATAAGTTTCAAAGACCATAGGGGATATACATATAACATTATGAGTTCTTCCCTCTTAAATGATCCATTCCCCGTCTATTTTGTAATCAATGAAAATGGGAGCAAGGAATTCAATATAATGCATTACCTCTGGTTTGGCTACATCATGGTGAAGGCCTACCAATTAAATTAAGACTAGGTCATTGTATCTTTGGTGTACATCAACATTCCTCTTTTCCTCCTAGGAAATTGGTTGTAATTGCTCCATAAGGAAGAATAACTTAGACCAGTTCCTGATTCCATGCACATTCAAGGCTATTAACTCCAACTCTATGTCCTTAAATATATTTCTTTCAATATTTGAATTTAAATAAAGCTCTACTTCCATTTTCATTTGTTGCCTACCTAATACCATTGATGAAAATAAATTATAAAAAACTACAAGGTCACTAAAGGTTTCACTAGAGTACTTGATTCAAGATTTAGTTATACTATTTTGATTGCTTTATGATCAATTGAGTTGACTCAGGTCTTCTTTATAGAGGCATTAGGGTTTTCGAGCTTTAATGGTGGAAATATCCATCTCTTAATCTTATACATGCCTTAAATTTTATGGGACCTTATTCTCATGTCCTCTATATTTTTGATCTTAGGATATCTTTCATTTTGAAATTCCATGCTTATGTGGAGCCTATGTGGGGTGGCTCCATGCCTTTCATAGAAAAATTCATAAATGCTAGTTGGATACTAGCCATTGGCCTTCAAAATCCTTCTTCATTTTTCTCTAAAAATCCAAATATATGTCCTTTTATTTCATTGGTCCTTTGATCCTTAATTTAATTGGTTATTCCATGTGTCAATCTTATGGGACCTTTGAAAATTCTTCAGGCTCATTGCATCATTGGATCAAATCTAACAAATGAGTGATCACCATTAGATCTTTGTTTGGCCTAGATCATTTAACTTCATGCCTTTAGGATGTATATTGGACATGTGTCAATATTGTGAATCCATTTTGAAAATTCTTCAAGCTTGACACACCATTGGATCAAATCCAACGAATGAGCGACCATCATTAGATCCTATAAGATGAACACATTTTAATAAATTCCATGACTATATAAAATTTAGACTTAAAAATGATATTCCTAAATTCCTTTTATGTTAATAAACACAAAATTAATTAGGTTAAGACATTTTATACTAATTTTTCCTATGTAAAAATGTTTAAAATTCCTTGAAAGGGTCTTTAGAAATGCCCCCTTTGCTTAGGATTTGAAAATTTGTCTAGGTTAAATTTGATGGGTTCAGTAATGTCAAATACATCCTCATAGATGTCAAATGATGGGAGAAAACTTATCAAATTTAAGAAAATAAAATTACTTCAATCCAATGACTGAGTGCCATACATTGGGCTTTCAAGGTGAAATTTGATTGGTTCCATAATGTCAAATACATCCTCATAGATGTCAAATTATGGGAATGAACTTGAAAATTTTAAGATAATGGAATCGCTTTGATCCAATGACTAAGTGCCATGTGTGATGGGTTTCAAGAGTTTGTGAGGCTTTGGGGTCAATTTTCATCATTGGATTAAAGCTTTTGTAGTAGTGAGGACTATCATATCATAATTCAAGTGCTTGACAGTGATTAGCTTCCCTTTTAGTGTCAGCTTTGGTTCACACCATTAGATCAAAATTTATAATTAAGCGAGAAGCATCAAATCTACAAAAGGACATGAATTTTAATTTAAGGCCCAATATGTATAAAGGTTTATCTTAAGGTTTATACCTTTAAATTTTTTTCATGTTAACAAACACAATTAAACCTTAATGAGACTTATTTAATCCAAACAGGCTCTCGAGTTTTAAAATGGAAAAAGGTCCAAGTCTTTATTTTATATTAACATTTATTCATGTTGAAAAACATAATTTAAGCTTAATATAAAGTTAGAATTAGGGTTTTTTAACTGAAATGAAATAAAATTTATCACTAGATTTTTCCCATGAATGTTTGAATTCAAACCCCTAGGTTCTACTTCTTAGGAACCCTAATTTCTCCAAGGAACCTATAACTAATCACCTTAAAGATAATTATTAGAAACATTAGTCCATAAAACATAATCATAACTAGATACATTGAGGATCATGATTTTCTTAATTGAATTTCCTTTAAAATTTAATAGAGAATAATCCTTCCATATTCAATCCAAAATACACATGATCGACAAGGATCCCCTTTTAGCAAAAGAAAAAAAAATGGGTGGGTATGTTGGTCTGAAAATATGGTGACTCATAGGGGAAACATAGAAATATGGTGGAATGGCTCTAATTTAGATCTATACATAAGTTTTTTTATCCCACTTTAACATATACCATCTCCTAAATTGATTTTTGATTGAAACAAGCTTCTTATGTGTAAAAATTGAACCTTGATATTAAAAAAAAACATGCATTGTGTGCTTTGATTACACTTACTATTTGCCATGAGACTTCAATAAATAATAGCTAGTTTCATATCTTTTTGTCCATTGTATTTGAATCTGAGCATATTTAAATATTCTTTTAAGAACAATTTCTCTTAATTTAGGGGAGGCTTAGGCATTACTCTATTTTCAGTCAAGTGTCTTTAGCCCTGATAAAGATATCATTAGATCCACTCATGGAATTGATCCATTGCCATCCATGTATCCATAGCCCCAATGGAGATTGCCTGAATCACCTCTGACTTTACATATTTTTATTTAGCATTAAGTTTTATTTAAATAGAGTTTGGGAGCCACGATAGCCAAATTTAAGGATTTCGTCAATTATCTTGACCTTAGGATACTCTCCTTTAGTTTAACCTTTAATCCCAAACAAGGATGTGTTTTAAGTGTAAGCATTAATGTGAATTAACAAATTGAATTCACATTATACACATATGATTCTTCTTAAAACCAAGCTTTGACTCAGAATAAGGTTTGAATCTTTGTGGGACATTTAGATCTTATACCTATCTTTTTCATCACCCTTGGTTGCATCATGATGCTTTAACACCACCTCATATTCACTTTTGAAAGATTCATATTCATACCTTAGGATCAATTCTAAACAAAAATAAACTATGAAAATTTACTATAACCAAGAAACACCACCAAGTAAGAAAGATTAAACACAAATGAACAAATAAAAAAAATAGACAAGCACAAGAAAATAAATATATATAAGCCCAACAAGAAAAAAATGAAACTACCTAGCCTACATACTCTAACCTTAAAAATCTTACAAATTTATTCCATGAAGACCCCTAGTGGGGTAGAAATAAAGTAATTCTTTAGGTATTGCCCATTGGTGGGAAAAGTAAACTCTGTTCCTTGAAGATCCTTCAACTTGAAAGTGTTATTGCCTAAGGTTTTTATAATTGAGTACATTATAATCCATAAAAGGGTGAACTTTCCATGCTTGCCTTTAGGTTCTAATGCCTTGTCCTAGAGAAGGAGAAGGTCTCCCTATTTAAACACCTTCACTTTGGACCTTTTATCAAACCATCTTTTCATAGTTTATTAGTGCCTATTAAAGTCTACAAATACCTTTTCCTTGACATCTTCCATTTGAATGATGTCTAATAGATTGGAATTATTAATTTCCTAGCTGTCCTCTATGTATTCTTACATGAATGTCAACATAGGCAACTTAAAGGTGATGGAAAGATATGATCTTGACCATATACTAACAAAAATAGTGAAGCCTTGAGGGCTTGTTTGATCCTAATTTTTTCTACATATAATGAAAATTTAAGGAGTTTATGTCATGTTTTGGGTTTATCTTCAATAGGCTTTTTAATGGATTTCATTAGGTTTTTGTTTGTGGATTTAAGAACACCATTTCCTTGAGGATATTGATTGGGGGAAAATTTGAGTATAATTCCTTGGTCATAAGCCCATTCCATAATTTTAATGTGTATGAAGGTAGATCCATTATCAAAAACTAAGGAAACAAGGGTTCTAAATCTAGTGCAAATATTTTCCTCTAATAAATTAATCACCTCTTCTATTATGCATTATTTAGTGGCTACTACCTCAGTCCACCTAGTATAATAGTCTATAGCAGTTAGGACATATTTATGACCTTAAAAAAAATTAGGGTTGATCACTCTTATGAAGTCTAATCCCCATTATGAAAAAGTCTTGCATGATTACCTTTGGCTCTTTTGTGTTGAATATATATCATGAATGACACTCCCTCACATGCTTGTGTGCATCTTTGAAGAGAGTAGGCCAATAGAGGGCTTAGGGTTTTTGAGCTTTAATGGTGGAAATATCCAAATGTTAATCTTATACATTCCTTAGATTTTATGGGACCCTATTCTCATGTCCTCTACATTTTTGAGCTTAATATATCTCTCATTTTGATCTTCCATGCTTGCATGGAGCCTATGAGGCACGGTTCCATGTTTTTCATGACAAAATTTATAAATGCTAGTTAGAAACTAGTTGTTGGCCATCAAAAGCCTTATTTATTTTTCTCTAAAAATCCAAATCTAGGTCCTTACATTTCATTGGTTCTTTGATCCTTATTTTTATTGGTTATGCCATGTGTCAAGCTCACAGGGCCTTTGAAAAGTCATCAAGCTCATCAGACCATTGGATCAAATATAGCAAATAAGCAATTGCCATTATATTTTATTAGGCTCAAATCATTACTTACATGCCTTTAGGATGCATATTGGCCAAGTTTCAAGCTCAAAAATTCATTTTTGAAATATTTTAGGCTTGATTCACCATTAGATCAAATACAACAAATGATCGATCATTGTTGGATCTTGCGAGGTGCACACCTTTTAATTAGTTCAATGACTATATAAAATTTAGCCTTAAAAATGATATTCTTAAAGTCCTTTTATGTTAAAAAACATGAAATAACTTAGGTTAAGACCTTTTATGCTAAGTTTTCCTATGTAAAAATTCTAGAAATTCCTTGAAAGGGTCTTTAGAAATGCCCCTTTTGCTTATGCTTTGAAAAAATGTCTAGGTTATATTTGATGGATTCTATAACATCAAATACATCCTCATAGACATCAAATGATGGGATAAAAATTATCAAATTTAAGATAATGGAATTGCTTTGATCTAATGATTGAGTGCCATGCATCAAAATTTTGAGGTGAAATTTGATAAGTTCAATAACATTTAATACATCCTCATAGATGTAAAATGATGGGAGTGAACTTGTCACATTTAAGACAATGGAATTGGTTTGATCTAATGACTAAGTGCTATGTGTCAAGATTTTAGGAGTTCCTAAGGCTTTGGGGTTATGCACGATGTAAAACTAAAGATTTCAAGGTAGTGAGGACTCTAAGATCATAATTCAAGTGCTTGATAGTGATTAGTTTCCCTTTCAGTGTTAGCTTTGGTTCTCATCATTGGATCAAAATCTTTGATTGAGTGAGAAGCATTAGATCTACAAAAGTGCATGAATTTTAATTTAAGTCCCAATATGTATAAAGGTTTAGCCTAAGGTTTAGACCTTTAAAAGTTGTTCATGTTTACAAACATAAATACACTTAAACCTTAATTAGTCTTATTTAATCCAAAAGGGCTCTTAGGCTTTAAAAGGTAAAAAGGTCCAAGTCTTGATTTTATATTAACATTTGGTCATGTCAAAAAACATAATTTAAGCTTAATATAAAGTTAGATTTTTGGTTCTTCAACCAAAAGGAAATAAAATTTCTTGCTATATTTTTCTCATGAATGTTTAAATTCAAACCCCTAGGGTCTACTACTTAGGAACCCTGGCTTTCTCCATGGTACCTATATCTAATCACCTTAAAGAAAATTAGTAGCAACATTAGTCCATGAAACATAATCACAACTAAATACATCAAGGATCATGTATTTTTTAATTAAATTTTCTTTAAAATTCAAGAGAGAATAATCCTTTCACATTTAATCTAGAACACACATGTTTTTAAAGATTCACAAGGGTCCCCTTTCAACAAAAGCAAAAAAAATGGGTGGGGGGGGGTATGTTGGTCTCAACACTCCCTCATCACCTTAATGATAAGTGTGGGTGATTAAGGAGGCCTTTAGTTAGATGAAGAGTCTTTTCACATCATCTATTTCATTTAATATGGTCCAAGAGGGATTATATTTTCCTAGTAGGAAGTTAATAATGTTCAAAGAATCACCTTAGACTTGTAAAAATCTAATACCAGGCTAGCATCATGTTTCCAAAAACATTCCTAATAAATCCTCCCCCCATTCAGTCATGGGTTTCCTTTCATAACACCATCTAAATTAAGCTAGGTGGTTTGATCCATTTAACTAGAGATATATCCACCTTTTTATTTTTAACAACCCTGAAGTTGAAAGGTTTTAATTGGTGAGGAGGGGGTAAAGATGAGGAGGAGGGGGTTTTTTAAATTAGAAGGGGACTAGGTCTAATTCTTTTTAATCACATTCAAAATATTAACAAAGGTGGAATGGAGGCAAGGACCCTTGTTGTCAAATATGTAAGAGTTTATACACTTTCAGACACCCCAATATATATGTGGGAGGGTAAGGTTCCAGAGGAAGGACATAGGCAGGAAGTCTCAAGGGGTTTCCACTAGAAGATAAGGTCATGGATAGAATTGGGTCTAGCCTAGGAGAAATTATACTTAATAAGAATTATATAATGGGACACATAAATGGGCAATCCAAGAACAAATGGGAGACCAATTCTACATTACACTTATAAATATCACACCTATTTGGAATAAGAAATCCAATTTTAACTATGTTATCCATCATGATAATTTTATTTTGGGATACCAACTAGAAAAATATATTAACCTTGGAAGTGAGGTTCTTAATACATAATTTTTACCAATCCTTAGTTAACTCCTCTTGGTCTGAGGTAATTAGATAAACTGATCTCATAAAAAAAAACCCAATTAAGTTAGTAAACTAGATGATCTCATCTTCATTGGGGAATATGATGATATGAGTATGATAAAGTTTGAAGTTGTAATCTATAAATAATTAGGATACCTAAGTATTACTTCCCTCCTTCTGAATAAATTTCTAATTTCTCAATCCGTTGGTTTTTTCCCAATGATACCTCACATACATGCCTATTTCCTCCTTAAACTCTTGTCTAAGATCATCCCAATGGGATATGGAATCAAGATGGTATTGGTATAACTAGGGATCATTCCAAATTTTAATTTATTACCATTTCACACCTTCCACTTACTACCTTTTTTTAGAATATTTTTGTCATTTAGGAGGGATTTCCATAAAGTTAAACCATTTTATGGGCCTTCCTTAGATAAGAATCTCTTTCCTTCCCTATACTCCAAATATTTGTATTTCATAATCTTGGTCCATTGATTATAATGTTTTATAACTTTCTATCCTTTTTTAGCCAAAAGGTATTGGTTCATCTACTTAATCCTCATTGGTCTTAGATATCCTCTTCCTTTAGGGAGACAAGCCTTGTCCCATGAGATGAGACAAAAATTTAATTTTTATTTAGCACCCATCCAAAGAAATCTTTATTGTATTTATTCTAGTTGGATAATAATTGTTCCTGGGATAGGGAAGTGACATGAAATAAAAAGGGATATTTTGAAATGAACTTTTTAAGAAGCTAAATCTTACCTACTTGAGAGATAAATTTGCCTTTCCATCTTGTCAATTTATTCTAAATTATGTCAATGAGTGAGTTTCAATACTTAGTTTTCATTTTTCCACTAAATATGGGCAACCCCAGGTATGAAGAGATGAGGTTATTTATTATACAACAAAAAATATTGGAGATCCTCCTATAGAATATTTTAGGAGTGTTGATAAAAAATAGAGTGCTATTTTGGAAATTGTCACATTGAATTATAGTATCATTGTAGCTTATGAGGATTTTCCTAAAGATATTACTTTTACCACATAGCCTCTCCCATCATCATGATGCCATCGACAAATTGTTGATGCATACATGGGGTGGTGTTAGAGGTTGCTTTGATTCCATTTATATTACATGTGGTCTTAGAATTTTATATGATTCTAATCAAGGTTTAAGCCATCATTATGAAGAGATAGGGATATAAGGGGTCTCCTTGATGAAATCCTCTACTTACTAGGAATAAGCCTTTAGGGAAACCATTGATGATGACATAGAATATTGGTGTTGATATATAGGTTGAAATTAGGCCTCTCATTGCTTGTTTGAATTTAAAATTATCAAAAACCTTATTTAGGAAGTCCCAAGAAACCCTATTGTAGGATTTTTTGATGTCAAGTTTGAGGAAAATTGCTTGTCTAATTGAATTAATTACTAAATGAGTGGATTCATGTGATATGATGATTACATTAATGATTTGTCTCCTAAACACAAAATCACCCTATTGATCAAATATAATATTATTTAAGAGCAGTTCTAATTTCAAAGCCAAAGCTTTAGTACATATATTTTGGAAGGTGGAACAAAGGTTGATTGATCTAAAATCCTTCAATTTCATAGATCCCATTTTTTTGGGTATATAAAAAAAAAGATGTTATTTAAATCCTATATAATAGTGTTTGAAAATTATAATTATGACTTCAACATGTGCTTCATATTGGATGATATCCCAAAAGTGTTGAAAGAATAAGGGGGAAACCATTTGGTCCCAGGGTTTTATCCCCTCCATAACAAAGATAATTATTCTAACTTCCTTAAGGGATGGAGGAATAAGAATGATTTTGTTGTCAACCTAATTAATTACCCTTAGAATTAGATTCAAGACTTGGGGCTCCATCTTTAGATCTTGGGGTGGAGAGTAGGATAGGAGTTCCCTAAAGTATTTGATCATCTAAATATCCATTTGTTTATACTCTTTTTAAGTAAACCATCCTCCATCAATATTTAATGAATTTTGATAGAGTTGTAGTTCTTAAAAGCTATTTGGTGAAAAAACTTAGGGTTTTTATCTTCATGCTTTAGCCACAAACATATTTATTTTTATTGCCAATAAGTTTCCTATTTGGATTCTAGATTATGGAAGAAGATTAACAATTTATTTTATTTAATTCATAGAGAGATGATCAATCTTGAGAAATTGATCTCTTCCTCTATCTTTCTTAATTATTCATCAATTTTAATCTTTTGAATGAATATGTTCTCGAACACCTTTTTATTCTAGATCTTCAATTTTTGTTTAAAATGATTTCATTTCATGGAAATGATGTTCATATATAGTCATATGATTGGATATTTCCACCATTATTTTATTTAATTTTAGATGTTTGCATGAGAGATCCACATTTTTTGAATCGAAATGGGTTGTTCTTGATTTTTGGCATTTATTCCCTAATGAATAACAATGGATTATTGTTTAACCTAATTTTGGAAATAGCTATAATATTATTTTTATAGTAAATTTAGTAGCTCATAGATACCAATAATTTGTTTAATTTAACTTAGATAATTTTATCTCCTAATCTTCTATTATAATAAGTAAATAGGTTTCCTTTAATTTCCATGTCCATTATTCTAGCTTATGTAATGAAGTTAATTAGGTTTGTCATGTTGTCATTGAAATTTCGTAAGCACCATTTATTTTAAAATGGATAAAGGAGAGTTTTTATATTTATTGATAAAATCCATTTCTAATCCTTACTATTTTTCTTAAATTCTTCTAGGTCAATTCACAACATATCCTTTAAGTTCTAGAATTAGGTGCATAGA
Organism: Torreya grandis; assembly: GCA_037957365.1. Taxonomy (NCBI): domain Eukaryota; kingdom Viridiplantae; phylum Streptophyta; class Pinopsida; order Cupressales; family Taxaceae; genus Torreya; species Torreya grandis. Next base: position 1,028,270 of record JARHVA010003042.1, read on the forward strand.
CATTTGAGAAGATATGTTCTAATTTTTTATTAACCTCCTTGAAATGAATATATATATGGCTATACAAATTCATTAACATAGTTTCCTAAAATAATTGAGGATTCCAAAAAATAATGAGCCCCCCAACATGACCTCTTGAGCTGCTACCAATGATTATAGATTTTTTCTAGACATTGTCTTTATTTTTTAAAATCTTATCTTGTGACATCTTTATTTCTTGAAGAATCAAAATATTAGGTTGGTGGTTTAAGAATAATTTCCTAACAAACTTTTTTTTTTCCAAATTTTATTCAAACCAATTATGTTCCATGATATGATATTAATATTTTAGTGTTGGGATAGATCCTTAGGGTCCATTATGTACCCTTCACTACCTCATTTTCTATTTGTTTTTTCCTAAATTTCACATTAGGTGTTCTACTAAGGGTTTTTGGTTCTTATTCCACCTTTAATTTCTTATAGGATTTTATAGTTTCTACTTGGGTCTATTGCCCTTATTATTTTATTTTTTTTCATCCTAATTATGAGCAAAAGAGAATTGGCCTTGTTTCGGTGATAAATTTTATTCCTTTTCTTTATTATTTTTTCTAGGAGAAAATCTATTTGGGTGGACTTTATTGAGGGAGGGGAGATCTCCTTTAATAGAGCTACATGAATAAATATTTTTACCATGATATATGGTGAAAAAGGGTCCTATGGAAGGCCACCCTCCAACATCTTGGGTGATTTTGAGGGAGTGAATTCTATCACAAACTCATTGGTGGTGATTTCTCTGAATTATTTACATAGATCAATTCATTTGAATAGTGAAGTTGAATTAAGTACTGAAGATAGGTTTTTCTTAACCTCTTATCTACATGGGAGATTCCCTAATGATTTAATGGAAGGAGGTGGGAAAGAATGGGGCTCTATCATTTCTATTAGATCCTCAACTTATGGGGGAGTTTTTTTAAGCCAATGATGAGTGGGAGGATGGGGAGACCATTTATTAACCTCACACTCTTTTTTTGAGTGGCTAAGGACATTTTAAATTTTTCATATTTTTGTATTCCTCTCATAGACTATTTTTTGGTTTCATTCTCCATACTTAGATCTAATCTTTATTTAATGAATGAGAGGCTTGTTTTTCAATATAAACACATTGAATCTTGACCTATCAGTATACTTCTAGATTTTGTATCTAGATCAATAGAAATTGGTTATTTGAGGGATTTATCTATGCCCATGATTACTAATGGTTCCCAAAATTCCAAACAGAGCTCTAGAAGATTAACCCACATAGTAATATCCTCCATCATCATACTAATATTATTAGTTTTTACTTTCCTCTTATTGAGGTAGAGTTTTCATTTTCCCATTAACCATGGACCACTTATCATAATTCTAAACAAGTCTTTAGGATTTTTGAAGTTGATAAAAAAAGTTTATAGCCATGGATACAATGTCTAGTTGGCCTTTTGGCTTCCATTTTTGGTTGGCCCACTTCCTAAATGTGTCAATGTTAGATTTAATTTTCTTAAATTTATCCAATATTAAGTTTGAACTTTTATAATCTACCTATTCAACTACAACATTAGAGACATCTAGACATACCTCTTTATTATCTAATATGGGGTCCAAGAAATCCACATCCTTGATGTCCATTTAGTATTTTCCCATCACTATATTTTCCAACTAAATTAATTTTTTCCCAAGTCTTGTCCCTTTTTACGTAGATTACCTTCTTTCAAAAGTCATAATTTTTACTCAACTTCACTTACACGTGAATTGGGATCCCCTATCACTTCCTTGATTCATGTTGATTCCCTTGGTAGATCTTTGGTTGATTCCTTTGCCAGCTATAAAATTCCATTTTCTTGCCCATTGCTTTATTTTAAAATTATCTTCACCTCAAATAATCTACCCATCATATATTTTCCTTCAAAAATATTTGTGTGTAAATGAATTTTTATGTTATTTTTAGTAGTTCTTGAAATCTTACTAGATTGGTATGGTAGCAGTGATATGATAATCATATTCATATATGATTTAAATAGTGTGTTATGATTTTTAGTAATCGATAATGATTATTCATTCCATTATAAAATGATCATGTATTAATGTATGTATAACATCTTGGCATTGATGAAGAGATAAAATATATGTATGATATTATGATGTAAGTAAATTAACACCTTAACCAAATTGATGAGGGAAGACTTAGTTGGAGGAGTGGATAATTAGTGTTGGATACTATGAAATTTTCATGTACTAGGTGAAAAATGAATAATATGAGGTAATTAGCCAAAAGTGTGCATGGGTCTAAAATATATGCACAAGTTTAATTAGAAGTGGATGTATAAACTACCATGTAAATAAAATGAGAACTAAAATCATGTAATGAAATGAAATTAAGTGGGTACTAATAGTGACTAAGAAGGCTTTTCTCATAACTTTTGTTAAAAGTATGAAGTGTCCAAATAAGACTTTAAGAACATGGTAGAAGAAACACCAAACATTAAATAATGCATACTAAATTAATTAATGCATGTGTAGGTGGTGACCATAAATAGGGTAGAAATAAATGTTTAGATATGGGAAACATATGGATTAAGTCTCTAGTTTTATATACTAAAATTGACATAACACTTATAATTGGTATTGCTTAATATGTTTTTCCATATCCATGGTATGGAGTCATCAAAGGACACAACAACACATAAGAAAGGGTAAGAATTGATAATAAAGGGAATATATTAATGCACAATATTTGGAATCCATATAATAAAATAAATTAAGAAAATCAAAAGGAACATAGAGAGACTCAATCGGGAACCATGAGGTGGATGTTTTCATTAGGTACTTGATGAAAGAGTATAGATATATTTTCATTAAATAAAAAATATAAGTAGAGAACATCCCTAAGGATAAGTTTTGATTTAATAGATGGTTATATTAAGAACCATTAGAACCATTCATGAATTATTAGGATAGTGTGCATTACTAAAGAACATTCAAAATATCTATGCACATGAATGACCCACTAAATGGGGTTTTAGAATGTACAACCTTCAAAAATAATGGTTTTAGAAGGCCATTAGATTTTATAAAATTATAATAATAAAATATTTCCTTATTTTCATAGTATTTATAAACAATTAAATAATTTATTGTCTTTAAATAACCAAAATTTATTCTATAAATTCAACCAAGTCAAGTGGGCGGTATCTTAGAATAAATATATGCTATATTTATAAGTATTTGGGAATATTTTTTTTAATTTTTTTTTATAATTCCAACCATAAAAATAAAGTAATAGTTAACTTGATATTGTTATGTTAGATGTATAAGTACTTGTGAGTAATAACTCTAGAAAGTTTTACATTATGATGTACCTACTTGTGTAAAAAATAGAAATAGAAAATTCAAATTTACCATGAAATAGAAAAATTAATGGGAAGACGTCATGATTTTTTTATAACTAAGGAGAGAGTTTAAAACATATAATTTTTGTGATATATTATAATTGAATAAATTGATACTTTAAGGCACAAATAAGGTTTTTCCACTCGTGAACAAGAAACATAGTTTGTGCTAACATTGTTTTGAGTAGAAAAGTGAGGTTGGAGATTTTCACTATAGGGATGAATTAAATGTAATAATGAAGATAAAAAAAGAGGAATATGCGAGTATATAAAATTAAAATATTAAACATTAGAAAAAATGTATGTAAAAATGAAAAATTAATGGTTGGGGCCTAATGATGACAACTCAATAGAGAGGTACAGGTATATGAGATTATAAATACCATCATGTCTATCAAAATATGTGTAGAGAAGTTGGAAAATCATTTGGACAAGTCATAATAAAGATTGGGGAGATATGACAAGAAGATAAAATACAATTGAGAAACAATTGGTTTATGTAAAATCCAAGGTAATTTGAGATAATTATATGAAGTTATTAAAGGCAAAGAGTTATAGTCAAAAATGAGAGGATGAAAAAGTAATATGTATAAGGAAAATATTTTATGGTGAGATATTATACAAGATGAAAAAGAGTGAAAAATAATTACAAACACAATAATTCATATATGAATAATTATAAGAAATATTAGGGAAACCTAAGAACATACATGAAACAAATTAATAACTAAAGTTTGAATTGAATGAGTTGTAATATATGCTGAAAATTAAGGTCATGCTTAAAGAGGTTGAATAGGATACACCACAACCTAGTAAAGAATAGATTATGAAGATAGATAAAAATAAGTTACCACATAAATAATTACTATAAAAATGTAAGGTTCTTATACCAATTGATTGATGGTGTACTACAAAAAAATTAAAATTTTGAATAATAGGTGATGTGTACTAGGTTATGCAAAACATAATATTTTAATCATATATTAGAGTTTTCCTATCCATTAGTGATATAGTTGGGAAGGTGTATAAAAATTTAAATATTTTGGACAAGTTACTACATAAAAATATGTTATAGTTAATTAAATTACCATTTTTTATTAACCCAAACAAGGTTTTGAAATGGTTTTGGTCACACACCCATGATTTTTGGATTTATTTTAGAAAAACAATTATCAAGTTAAAATAAGATCCATGAGATCACAAGACTAAAAAGTGAAGGATTAATTATGTACACTATTTTGTTTGATAAAGCATAAATTTACATAATGAATTAATTAATATGCTTGTAAATAGGGGTAAATACCCTACCTTTAGACAAGATATGTATTTTTTGAGTATGGGTGGTCTTGTGTTTTGTCAACACAAAACTCACCCCAATTGATACATAGAATCAAGCCTCTAAAGACAATGTATACTTAGAATATCATATGGGAATACATGGGAAGAAATAATATTTGATACACTATTTGGCAGAGGAGGTCAACAAGGTAATGGATGACATACATGTAAATGGTGGATTTCCTAGTTGGGAAATTTTCTTTTGTTAATTTTACTAGAAGAAAAAGGGACTCTAGGTGGAACTAACATTCCTAAAGATACAAGTGAAATATTCATAACATGATACATATGTATGTTTTAATTATGAAAGTAATATAAACTAAAAATATAAAAAGATAATTTAAAGTTGGCCTAAGATCATTAAAAAATAATTTAGATATAGTAAGAATTTATCACAAGATAAAAAATACATATGATGGATTTATGGAGTTTGAAATGATGGAAAGAAACTAACTTATGAGATATAGGGATAACATTGGGAAATAAATAGAATGGGAAAATATTTCATTCGTGTTGAATGAAATTTATATGAAATAAAAAATTAATAGGAGGGAGAATATCCTGATATAGATGGTGGATGTAAATCACATGGATAGCCAAATTATTATGTAATTGTGAAGGTTTGATAAGATAAAAACAAAGATGTATTTGAAGTAATAAAAGTTAGATGATGATAACAATAAGATCAATTTTATACATGTGTTCAATTTTTTATTTTTTTATTTATATATGTGTATGTAAATATTATGTGTATATATATAGACACATAGACACGTGTGTGTGTGTGTGTGTGTGTGTGTGTGTGTGTGTGTGTGTGTGTGTGTGTGTGTGTGTGTGTGTGTGTGTGTGTGTGTGTGTGTGTGTGTGTGTGTGTGTGTGTGTGTGTGTGTGTGTGTGTGTGTGTGTGTGTGTGTGTGTGTGTGTATACATCCATATATATACATGTATAGATATGTGTATGTGTAATAACCTAATGAATATGGAAAGTAGAGAGAAGGAAATAAATATTGATGAATATTCCATGTGAATAAAAATGGATGAAGTGCATAGAAGTTAAGAGAAACAAACACAATAAAATAATGGAACCCATAAAGGTTCATGTGTGAGAGTAACAATATTATTTGATAGATGAAGAAATGAATGCACGGGATAAATTCCATACTGAACGATGCAAAAAAATGATGATAAATAAGAAAGATAATAAATCATATAATGATAATTATAAATAGACATATAATGGTTCTAATGAAATTTATAATAATGGGTAAGGATAAGACATGATGGTGAGGAATTAGTACCTAAACCCATGCTAGTATAATGAAATACCACAATCCTAAAGAAGAGATGAGAATAGTTGGGTAAAGGTAAATACAAATAAATTAAAGAAAACAAGGATGTATAAACTAAAAATGATTAATATAATCCATAAATAAATAATATTTAGAGAATAAAATTACTTGGAATGAATTGAATCACCAAGCAAGGGGAAAAAATGAAATAAAAAAAATAAAGAAACATACGTTTTAACTCAAAAAAAATCTAAGCTCTTATAAAATATTATTTTAGATAGCATGTAAGTCATGGATGAGAAAGATGAAGGAGAAAAAAATGAAGAATAATTTCATTAAAAGTAAAATGATGATAAGTGTATGGATATGGAGTGGAAATAAACTTGGAGGAAGACTATGAACAAAAAAATAGGAGGAAGAAAGGAAAAAATAATAAAAATATGAGGCCAAGGAAGATGAAACTAACAAAGATGAATAATAAAATATAAAATACATAAAGGAATAACAAAATGTATAAGAGGGAGAAGACCAAAATGATGAATATGATAATGGATGGTTATCTTTAAGGACAAAACATGTGGTAGATGTAATATTATATTTACATTCTTAGAGATCTACACAATATAAATATATCTTCAAATCTAGACATACATAACTGAAAGCTTGGTTAGTTGTTCATTATCAAGATGATATATTTTAATTCCTTGGGAATAGACTAAGAGAACGAAGTAAAAATATTCATGTATATGAAGCATCCAAATTCTACATGAAGACATTCTAATTTTTTCATGAATGGTGAGTGAAGTTTCAATCCATGCAGTCAAATTTAAAAAGAGGTAGATCAAGATGCAATGAAACATAAGGAAGAACTATATTTTCGAAAGACACCATATATATTTAAGTAACTATGGAATCCCATATAAAATGATATGTTGAAATGATTAAGAAATAATGAATAAATTATAAGGAGGGGAATTTAGTAATTTAGATATGATGAATTATATAGAGGTGGCAATAAAATATATATTCTTTCACCATTAAAATCATAAAAAAATATAACTAGACAAGGGAATAGGAGAGGTCACACATAGAGTGCTGAGGAATATCAAAAAGTGTTTGATTAAAAATAAACTTATTGTAAAATTGAATCAAATAATTTGATGAGATGAACAAGTGAGCCACAATTTTTTTAAAGAAATAGATGGATACTTAGATGGTAGTCATAAGAAGGATGACCTTGATGAAAAAACATATGAATAAATGAAGAAACATGGTTTTTAGAGATATTATAAAATGTAAAAGATGAAAAAAATATAGGAGGATAATCTTTTCATAAAAATAATGGAGTAAAAGTACAAGGATACCCAAAAAATCTATTTGAAATTTTAAAATCCTATGCTTGAGGAGAAGGAACATATCAAGAGGATACATGAGACATGTTGGATATAGTTTTAATAACTCCAAAAAAATTATAAAAAATTACTTATTACATTTTTGTAATGAAATAAATCCTATAATAAGTAAAAATATTTCATAAAACATACAAATTATTGTGTAAAAATTAGAAAATTTGAAATCTCACTAAACACAAAGGAGCCTCAGATGTTAAAATAAATAGACAAGGATGTAAATGATCATATTGCATGTGATGATTAGGATGAAGTATAATAATAAGGGATTTTATTTTGATGTACAAGTGTTTAATTATGGGGGAATGTTGGCCCTGGGATTCTATAGATATGTATAATTAAAGGATGGTGCACTTAAATGCTACATGAAAACTTATTTTGGACTTAAAACTACATGAGTTAATGTCAAAAAATATTTTAAGGGTTATTTTCACTATCTAGATGTACAACAAAGACTGTCATCAAAATGTGAGAGCTGGTGTTGAGGAGAAGGAAACTATAAAATATTATGATCAATAGTCTAAATCCATAATATAATATAGATGATCCTTTAAATGAAAAATAGATAATAGAATGGTTCATATCAATATTAATCTTATGCCTTCAAGATAATATGTATGTAATATTTTTAAAATCATTTGTAAAAATATTGGAAATGTCTTCATGGTTATAAGCTCAGTCATGGAGATTAGCTATTGTTACCTCATTAAAAGACAATGTCAAGATATTATTGTTGGAGTTGGAAAAATTAAGATTTAAAAATGAAATAAAAATTAAAGGGGACAAGGATTGGATAATAATCAGTAAGAATATGCCACCATGAGTAATAATTTTGTGCACTACTTGTGTTGAAGGACATTCTAGGACATAATGCCCCCACAAAGATATGGCAAAGAAAACAACAATAATAATATCATCACAACCATTTATGGGGATAACTCCACCAATTCAATAAGTTATATAAAGTGAGGATTTATTTTTGAATCTACCAAGTATATGATCAACATCCAAAACACTTATTTCCCTTTATGGAAGTGGTATCACCTATGAATTAATTAATATTCTACACTAATTGTGGGTCATTTAATCACTACAATAATAAATTATATATTATAGTTCCAGTCATATATGTACTTGATACTAGTCATTGAAGAGAGATGATAGTAAAAGACATGCCACCATCATAAATACCCTGATTAATGCTAGTATAAATCACCTTGGTCAATAACAAAAAGCAACCATTGTAATTAAAAATCTACAATCTCAAAATACCAAACCAAAATAATAAAATAACATTTAAGGAGGGTATAGATGAGGTGACCAATGTGGTTATAAATTAAGATACCACAAAATGGGAAATTACCAATGTGTAATATGCTATAATCAAAATCATATCCAAGGTTATAATTAGGAGATACCCACACCACCGTGTTATATATATGGAAAGGTTGGGAACCTTGATAGTAAATGTGATAAATAAACACAAATAGAGTGTGGATTATACCACAAAAAAATGAGCACATGACTCATTCTCATGTCTTAAAGTAGCACAACTATAATAAAATGGTGGAATAGAAACTAAAGAATTGGCATATTCTCACACCTAGAAAGGGGATAAACACTTAAAAAATGGAAAAAGGAGAGGATATGAAATGGTGGTGTAATGAATTTTAGCTTGGGAAAGAATAAGATAAAATAGTAGAAGTAGATGGAAGTTCATCCCATAGAATAACCATGTCAAAAAAAAATTAGACAATGTCAAGAGACCATAACAAAACAAAAATAAAGGCCAAATAAGAAGGTTCCCCATATTATTAATAAATATTTACAATTAAGAGTAGTGGTAACCACTAAAAGTGGGATGAGGACCTATAAAGGAAAAGAAGTGGCCATTTATTCTAATAATAAATTAGACATAGACAAAGAAGGATAAAAATCTAATATTTATGAACATTATTGAATCATAGATAAAATATGGAAGATAATAATAGAAAAAAAGGATAAGGATCAAATTAAGTTAACCTAGTTTAATGAAGATGAGTTTGAGGATCTAAAAACAATAATAAAACTAAATAATAAAAAATACATAGTAACCAAACTCAATCAATTTTTTAAGTAATGGAACAAACATTAGGGAGAACATAAAGTGTACAATGTAGACAAAAACCAAAATAAAACTACAAATAATATATTTAGAACAAACTACAAATGAAAAAAGACTGTCACTCTATTAAATGTCAAAATCATGGGTCAAGAAATAAATAAAACACTTTTAGACATTATATAAGTTACAAAATTGGTACCATAGAGCACATGAGAACTACTTGGGAAACCTTAGTTGCATGAAATAACATATTACATTACCATGGCTGAAAGTACTCCACATTCACAAATTTGGACATAGTGGAATGTCAACATTGATTTTGTGGAATTATAAATACGATATATTTTGAGTTAGTCGATATGTATAATACCATATACCCATTTTTTTATATTTTTATTGTAATGGATCGTTAGATTATGAATAGGAAGAAATAACATTTGAAATAAAAAAAAATAGTAGTCCATTTTTTTCTTGAGGTAAGAATGGCATAAAAATGGTCAAAATAATTATGGATGGAAGACAAGGATAGTTTATTTGTTGACCTCAATAACATGTATACTCTAAGGATAATTATTAAAACAAAAGGTAATCCTGAAGCCACTGATGAGATGGAACTTATAATAGAATAAAAATGAGAGACACCCTCAAAAGATGAAATTGAAGCTCTAATGTATTATGATCCAAAAAACATAGTGTGGAAAGTATGTTTTATGATAAAAAGACCTTGTCATGGAAAAAATACCACCTCACAAAAAAATCCATCATTGCAAAGGATAATATCTAACCACATAGAATGAGATTAACACAAAACTTTACCAAAATTTATCGACATTATAATATTTGATGATTATGTGTAATAGATGATGAGAGTGTTCCCAAAAGAATAAATAAGGAATAAATCCATTGATGACACACTACTTATTACTGCCACAAATATGGTGGCACACCCATAAATCAATTATCCATACATGGATTTTTTTTGCATACTTCTCAATATAGAGTTTGTAAAATCAGAGAGATAATTTTTGGATCTAAGAAGTTATGAGGGAAAAACCAACCCAAGACTACATATTAACACATGAAAATGTATGGATGGAAGGTGGGGATATTTATAGATCCTTATGGGTATAGTTACTTTTTTAGACATTAGAATCATATCCCAAGTCATGGTACACACATAAGGAGATGTAGAAAGGAACTTGTAGATGGAAAGAGAAAAAATGCTTTTTTATATAACCTTTATCTTTTAGGACCTAGATATAAGGATCCATCATTCCCTATACAAAATAAAATCATTTTTACTTATAGAAGTATTGGCCAAAATTTTCATACATAATAATTTTTTTCCTATATGGATCAAGCTATTCTCCTACACCATTTAGTGACCTTTTTCATTCACGACTAGTCTCTTTTTAGTCTTGACTTGATGGTGCAGTGCAATATCCTATAAGACCTTCCTATGGTCTGGGGAGCTATGTAGGGTCCTAGTGTAGTGTATTATGTAACATTGTAAATATAAGACAAAATTAATGGCCCTACCTCATGTTTATTTCACTCTTTTGAAACACTTTATCAAGGTTTAAGGTAAATTTGGATATTTTTAGGAAAGTTCTTAGAAATGGGTCTTGAGCTACAAGTGAAAGATCTAGATGGTTTCTAAGGTGTTTGAGAATTCATGGTTAGGAATTAGGTTTTTACAAATTTTCATATATTTAAATGGGTCAAAAATGATGTCCATCAAATCTAATTTTTCCAAAAGACCCTCAAAGTGCATTAGATTACGTGAAGAGCTTTTAAATAGAAATTTTAAGTGAAAAAGTGAATTTTTGGAGAATTCAAATTGGTTTTAACTTCTTCCCACATCCTTATGGAGTTTTTTTATTATTTATACATGTTCAAGGTGATTTCAAGTCATTTGGAGTGGAAGATAAGATTTTTGGTGCAATAAGATGCAATTTTAGGCCTTTTAGAGCCTTAGTTGAATAGGTTTTTAAAGGTTTTACTTAGTAAATAAGCTCATATATCATATTAAATAATAAATGGTGAATATAATATAATATCTTAGTGATATTAAATTATATCTAAGCATCATAACAAATAGAGGTAAGGAAAACATATTAGTTGTAGATTAGGCATGAAATAGGTTTTTTGCCATTAATGGAGCTTCAAACACCTTAGAAGGTTTCCAAAAGGAAATAAATGTCATTTATATCATAAAAATTATTATCTAAGTTTTGTATTATGGATTTATGCCTCTATTTATTCATGCAAATGGAAAATCATTTTAGTGTAGTCTTGGACAACTCATCAAAGGGGGAGGTTTTTGTCTTGTACTTATCTATCCTAAAAAATTGGCACTCAAAGCTTTTGGATCAAGTAAAGGGGTCTTCCAAGAACCTTATTAAACTTGTTTCAATGTAATAAAGTTATTTTTCCTCACACATTAAGATAAAACTGATGATTAGCTCTTTAGTGCCTTCAAAACCTAAGAGGTAGGGTTTTCTTGGTTTTGGCCCTTAATGATAGAATTAGCAATGCAATATATTTTGAGAGGGTTGAATAAGTTCTACCAAATCACACACATAAATTTTATCCTCTAGTTCATATGTGTGATCCCTAAGAGGAAAAAAACCTTCATGGTGGAGAACATCCATAGTATCCTGTTAAGGTCAATTTCAAGGAAAATCCATGGTTTAAGGGACTTAAGCAAGGTTTGCACTCTTATTCAGTTGGAGGAACACCGTGGACATCTTAGTAGACTCCTCAAGTTCCTATATCACCCAATCCTTGTCTCAGTCTATACAATCAACAAAGGGATGTCCATTTATAGCCTTCTTAAACTCAGTCAAGATATGCTTCAAGAAGGTATTGTCTTGAGAAGACTAGAAAACATGGATATCTCATTGAAGGTCTTTGTTTAAACTTCTCCTCAAGTTTATTTTAATTAATAAAAGTTTCATAAATAATATTTTGACCTTCTTAACTTATCTTTCCAATAATCCATACAAGGTACAATAACCTCCACGTATATCCATGCTAGAGAGAAGGAGATCAACTATGTATACAAGGAGATTTATATGTTTTAAAAGATAGTTTTAACTCAATAAAATTATAAAATGAAGGTGAAATCATTAGAGGTTTTATAAATGTTTTTTGTTATTATTTCAAGACTAAAACTCAACCTATAGCCAACTCAAGTGCCTTGATAGCCAAGTGTGAGAGACATTATATCATGAAGCAAGCCTTTAGGCACCATGAAAATTATGATGATAGGGTGAAGGTAAAATTATAAGTGTTAAAATATTGGAATCTATGGTAGAGACATTTACCAATTTAACCTATAGCCAATACCCCAAATCTCCACCTACAACCAAAGGAAGAAAATCAATAGTGTTGTGTTGAGTAAGTAAAGGAAGGTAATGTAGCTCATAATATACTATCAAAGATAAATTATTACACTATATGGAAAAACAATATGTAATTGGTTTTACATCAATAAAATTTATCTCAAAGTATGATTCACATCATTTAGAGAGACCTTGTGTACTTGGTAGAGTTGTGGAATGGGTTGTGTAAGTCATAAGGTTTGAAGAGGAGCAATTAAATATTCGTGTAGGACATAAAATAATTAAAAATATCTTGAGGAGGTACCCCACTATAAGGTATTATTCATATACATATAAATATCACCTAGAATCTCCACATACAATAGTAAAAAAGAAAGTAGGATTCTTGTGAAATGACCACCTATAACCAAGTTAGAATCGTAAGCATGATAAATTGGAGTGAAAAGGTCTTCAGTTATCCATGGTGTTTATGTAAATGAAATTCAATGTTATTGGGACAATATTACATAAAAAAAAAATAACTAATGAAATCTAGTGTAATCCAAACATGAAGGGTAACTTTAGAAGATAAACAACTTTGAGTTTCTCTTATTAGCAGAAACTAAGGTAGTTTTGTGAAGATTAAGGTAACTATGTTTCCTTGTCTCTTCTCATCCTAATCAACATTGTGACAAAACCCATGTTACTTCAATAAATATGGATTGAGAAGGAGTAAAAGAGGTTATTTTCTCATTATGTATCATAGAATCAACTTCTCAACATTATATTAGTTTGTATAGGGTAGAATCACCACCTACAACAAGGTATATCAATTTTCTTAGCGGATAATTTGATTAGGATTCAAATTAATAATTTGGTCTTAGTTGATTTTTAAAAAGTGATATATATTTATAAACCATGAGGTGTCATAAAAATTATAATATGGATGTCATTAATCTACCTTATGTCTTATTTTTTACTCGGTACTTGAAATGCTACCTACAGCCATATTTAGCACTTTGAAGAACAACCTTGAGAGATGAAAAACAAGTTTGTGTTTTAAAAACATGAGATATGTCATTAATTATAGGAGGGTTTTAAAAAACTTAAGTAGACACAAATTATTTAAAAAACACATGTATTAAGACACAATACTACCTACATGAGCTTCAAGCCCAAGAAGAGCACCTACAACCATGTGATAATGCTTGACAAGAGAGTTAAGTGTGAAAATTGTCATAGAATGGACAAGAGACTTATTTAGGATCAGTTTTAAATACATAAATGGTAATAATAAATTATTATTCACTAAAAACTTAAATTATTCCAATTCATTTTCTCATAGACTCCATGATTGAAAGTTGTAGTCCATACACATGATAAGCCTTGGTTACTAGTTATGCAATGAAGAAATCATGATATAGTGAGATGAATGGCATAGTGATTATAAATTATAAAAAAAAATAAAGTTTTATTTAAATTTTATAAATATTTATATGATGTGTGTAAAATATTATGATCATCTCTCAGGGGTTATTAACACCAAATAGTGTTAAGAAGTTCATTGACCTAGTGTGCTCTCACAAGCATCATATAGAGATATCCTTATGAAGGTTACAAGGTTGTATAACTAGATAAATATGATAATAAAATATCAAGATTGACCTCATAAAACTACAAAAAAAACTAAGTTGGAATTCAATCATGGCCAAGGTTGAGTAAATGGTTTGAGACTGTACACACAGTCATAAACTTGAGGGCTAATTTGGAGAAGATTTCAAGAATTGAAGATGTTAGAGAGGTGATCTATCCTCAAAATTTGATATAGAGGGTTATCATGAGACATAATTAATATATGGTTTTTATTTTCCATAGATATAATGTATATACCCTATTTTTTCTTAGATCTAAGGTATTCTCCAAGTAAAAAATAGGAAGCCTAAGCCAATCTTAGAGAAATTTATGAATTTGGAGCATCCACAGGTAGAGTTAGACTCTAAAATTTGGTAAAAATGATATCCATGACCATATAAATATTAATATTCAATAATTAAGACCATATTATTAGTTTAATAATACACTATTTTGTCACAAACTTCCTTCAGTCATAAATAGTGGTTCCTTCTGGCAACTAGTAGCTAATTTTGACAAAAATGCATTTACAATATTCTAGAGGTAAGATCCAACATTAAAAATTGGTAAAAGTGATGTTCATGAGTATTTATAACTAACCATGGTATTTTTTAATTCAAATTAATAGTGTAATCATACGTTTTTTTATTAGAGTCATGTGATTGTATGTTGATAGTCACTATTAGAGCTCAGAGGGTTTTTGAAGAGTTACAAGTATGATAAAAGATTTTGAATTCATGGGAGAGTTTTTAAGGAATTTGAAGGTGTTTCTAAGTCTTAATAAACTTTATGAGAGAGATCATATTTTTATCATGGTCATTGATTATATATTTTTCATTGATGTCCAAGGTGCATGTTGTCATGATGCATTAATGACAAAGAGGTCAATTTTATGGATTTAAAGATGTATCGCATAAGTGCAGAGCATTGAGGATCAAGAGTATGTTGTGAGGAGTTCATATATCCTTTGGTTAGAATATGTAAGATCCAATTTGTCAGTTGGAGATAGTAAAATGTACATTCATAGCTTATAAAAACTATATCATTATTGCATGTCCTCAAGATATAAATGAAATAGTCAATTTGTGCATTTATTATATGTACTTAGAAAGTAAAATGTTGTCAAATGGTGACATAGAGATGATGTCATATATGCGAAGAACATGCCATCCAAATTTGGTGTCTTGACAAGTTATCTATATCAAGTTATAAGCTTCCCAAATTGGTCTATAAACTATATACATGCCATAGCTCATCAAATTTATGTCTTTGTAAATACATGTTTATTTTAAAATATGTGACCATTAGATTTTAAACTGAGCATGTTTTCTAAAGAGACCAGTGAACAAATGATTATTTGTAAAAGACAATATATTGATAATTTTAGTATGTTGTAAAATGGAAATTTATTCAATAAAGTGAGAGGAACAACCTCCAAGTGGTGGCTTATCATAAATGTATATACAACTATCTTTATTATAGGTAAAAGTCAAAGGTGTTGACTATGGTAAAAACCAAACAAACTAGTGAGAAAATAAATACATGTAGAGACCAAGATATTGAGAATTTTGGCATGGTATAAAAATTAAAGATGAAGTAGACTCCTTGATGAAAATTATAAGTGTAACTTATCCATGAATGTATATAAAATTTAATTTATTTCTTATATGAGTTGACCATTGTAGACTGTGATAAATCTCAATAAACTTGGTTTGAGTAGAATGGTTTTAGAACTCATTTGGTATATTTGGATAACTATTTTAAGAATTATCGATCTTGGATTATAAAGATGGACCAGGTAACATCAATCATTTGTGTTATAACAGCTAACCTCGGTAAAAGAGCAAATGAAGAAATAATATCCTTGGAGGGTGCAATTTAGAGGACAAGGCAGAGTTCGAGGAAGAAAGCTTTACAAGCTACTGCTACTTCGGCTGCTAAATCCATTCAGGATACTGCTATGATAGGGAAGGAGGCTGTTAAGATGATCATGGATTTGCAATAGAAGACTAGGGTCTTCTTTGCTAGTTTTTTTTTTGTTTTGGTATTTTTTGCTGGTTGTTGCAACTGGTTTTTGTTTTTGTTCCTTTTTATTGGTTCTTGGTCAAAAACATTATTTGAGGTTCTAGGTCCTTGCAAAACCTAGGTACTTTTATTGAACTATGTTTGTGGTTTCAGGTCCCTGTAAAACCTGATTTTGATGCTGCTCTTTAGTAGTTTTTAGGAATGCTTTTCCTAGTGATTGTTAATGTTTTATCCTTTTTGATACTGTTAAAGGGTTTTGGGGTCCCTTCAAAATCTGCTTTTACCATAATCTAAAACTATTTTAAGAATTAGTAGAATTTTTTAAATCATTTAATATTAATTTAATTTATTGATTTATATTATGAAACATATTTTTGTGTAATAAAAAAATCATAAAACATGACTGTACCTTGAAGGTTTTGATATAATTGATGGTAGAAGCCTACACTAGATTATATACTGATAAAATAATGATTCTATGGGTGTAAAGATGATCTTAAGGTCATATAATGGATAAAATAAAGATAAAAATGGACCTATAATAGTTAATTATAGATCATCATATAATATAAAGAGAATGGAAAGAATTTTTGGATTGGAAGTCTACACCTTATGAATAATCACTAAAAGGGTAAGGCTTTTTGAGTTGCCAAAAGAGCCTTCTTACCAGTTTTGAGTTTCTGAGAACATAAGCCTATGAAATGATCTAGAATCACTTTTAAACCACTTGGATGATATATTTTATTGTCTCCAAATCATTTTTGACCTATTTTGTAGAATAAATTGGCCCATGTGGATGCTTAGGAGGCATAAAATGGCCCAAAAATGCCCATTTTTAGGTCTTCAAATGATGAAATCAAGTAAATGTATCAGGGAAGACTAATGGGACCTAAATCATCATTATATGTCACTAGTATCCATTTCCAAGGGTTTATAAGAAAATTTGTTGAGCTAAAATGCAAAAAACCCAAGTTTTCTAATGATTTGTGAATGGTTATAGGTTTAAAGGAGATTTCCACCATTGTTGAATTTATAAAAAGTGTAAAAATGCTTCATTTACTTCCTCATATGAATGATATGGATTCTTATAATATTCCTATAGGTCTAAAAGTGGTTCTCATGGTGATAAATGGCCTTGAAATCAAGTTCTAGGATAAATAGCTGAAGATGGCTTGAGCTTAAAGACCTCCATCGATGGATTCCAAGGGATTTGGAAATTTCATGGTGACTTTTATAGGTTGGAGGATAAAGTATCAAAATTAAAAAATAATAAATTACAAAAGGTTAGCCCTCAAATTTAGTGTAAGTATTAAATGTTGGAATGACTAACGATGTTGCTAGGTTGCTAACATAAGCCAAGTATAGATCAGCCATAAAAGTCAAGTGGAGGAATTTTGGGGAGTTGAGAAGAAATATGGAGAATTTAAATAATCTTATAAAGGTCTAGAATCTTTTTTCATGTTAGTGTAGCATAATGCCATCTTCATCAAAGAAAGTTTGTCCTTTAGTGCCTTTTTAGGCCAATATGAGAGCTTGAAGACCTTTTTAAATATGGAGGGCTAATTTTCTAAGTGATATTAGTGCATAAGTGGTTTGAATGTGGTTGAGACTCATCTACCTCTTCCTCTCTTTTTTTGGATCTCCAGGAGGGTTATTGAATGGCATTTATTGATTTTTAAAAGCTTTATTTTCCTCTCCCTTCCCTTTTCTCTTATACATCCCTTTTATTCTCCATTTTAAAGATATAGTCTCATTTGACAAGGAAAAACCCAATAAATTTTTTAATAATAGCCTCATGAATCAATAAGAAAACTTATTTTACCTATCTCTTTGCCTATATCTAGTGTTTTAGTTAGCTTGTGCATGATTACTTTATGGAGGAGTATTATTGCTTGGTGATTATCCTTATTTATTTCATTTTTGTAGCTATTTCAAGGTATTTTAAGGTCTAATATTTTTTAATTTGATCATTAATTAAGGTTTAGTGTGAGTTTTGATACGCCTCCATGCTTCATCTCTTGTCTAGTGAACCTAGTTTAAAAATATTGATGCAAAATTACTAGTTTGAGAGATTGCATAAGTGAGGGTTGTATTTGAGCTGATGTAGTGTTAGTTTCAAGAAATTTGGAGTGTCTTTATGTTTTTTGTGTAACCCTTTTTATGATTTTAGTTATCCCTTACATCCCTTTTACCATTTTCTAAGTTAAAACTAGTAGTTTAGGTGATCTACCAAGAGTAACCAACCTTCTCTAGAGGTTTAACCCCATCACAGGATATCCATAGCTTTGGGTTGATCCCATTTTGTATCTAAGAGTGAGAGATCCTTAAAAATCCTCTCAAAGGGTCTAATTTTGTGCTATAATAGTTTTTGGCATGCCTGATGGGACAATATTTGAATAAGATTGATTGATATTGATGTTGTCTTGATTTATTTATAACAGCTATTACATTGACACTTTTAACATTTGGTGAATACAAGATTAGATTAGAGAGGTATTAATTTTAAATTTGTTGAATTACCTTTTAACTTATAGAATATATTAAGGTTTGCTAAAACTCATCCATACTTGGGAAACTTTCCTCCTAAACCAATTTGTAAGTCTCTCTCTGCTAAAAGATCCTTGTTACTCCTTTCATAACCATGACTCTCCCTAGAGATTTGCATATTGTATATTTTAAAGGTCAAAATCCATTGAACCTAAATCAATATGATTTTATCCTAGTGGCTTCCCTCAAGAGAATTCCTTACTATATATGAGACATCTCCTTCTCAACACATTAGAGATATAGCCAGATTTTGTAATATCCCTGACATCAATGAAGAAAATGTGGCTAATATATTTTTAGCCATATATTTAAATGGAAAGTACCTATATTGGTATAATAACCTTACTCTTAACTCCATCAATATATGGGACTATTTAGGGGATGTTGTGTGCAAGAGGTTTGAAGACAAGAGTGAACCCTTGTCACTAATAGAGTAATTGATTACAATGAAGAGAGATAATTAAGAGGTCATGAAGGATTTTAATATCAAGTTTAAAAAAACATGGGATAGGATTCTAATCTTTTTCAATACCACTCTTAACTATGTTTTCCTCTACTATCTAAGAGCTATCAATAGTGACATTGTATTGATGATATAGTAGATAGGTTGAAACACACTACCAGATGCTTATGAAATGGAAATCAAAGTAGAAAATATTATAATACAATATGGAAAGCTCACACCTAGGCCATAAATGCCATTTTTTTATCAAAATTCAATCACATCATATCATAATTCCTCCCCTTACTACCATTCCTCCTTTTCCAACACTTGCTACCATACCTACACCAAACTAAGAAAAAGATTCAACTAGTAGTCTAGTGAGCTTCAATAAAAAAAGAATGTGTTTCAAATATTCTGAAATGAAAATAGGTATAAATCTCATTATAATAGACCTTTTTATCCCCCAAATCAGCCTCAATAGTATTACCAAGACAATAGCCCAACCTTCAAGGAAAATTTCCAAGCATAAGGACAACCTAACTATGCCAGGTAAAATAATTACAATACTAATGATACAAATGCTTACAATACCTTAGTACCTATTTATAAAAACATTTCACAAGAAGGTGAGGATTATATACCTTGAATTCAATCATTTAATGAATCCATTATTTCAAAAATAGAGTTCAATTAGAGTTTCAATGATCAGTGGCAATAGGGTACTAGTTATGGGTTCAACCAAGGTCTCATGGTTCAAAATGTATAAGTGACTATGATGACCAAAATAGAATATCCTCAATGATTTCAAAAGGATAGTGAAGAACAAAACTATTTGGGTGATATGATGATCAACTATCAACAAGAAAAGTGTTCTGCTTTCAATTAGCAAGCTAATTTTATCTAAGTAAACATTCTTGTAGAAGCCAACACAAGGTTCAAGAGAAGGAACATTGAGGGTAGACAAGAAGTAGTTAGAGAGTCTTCTACTCTTCCTCCATTTCTAACAAAACCAAATGAGATTATTGCTTCACCAAAAGTTTTAATAACTTAGAAAAATTAGAACCAAGGAATCACCTTTGTACCCTAAAACTCACAAGTTCAAAGCATAGTTGTGGCTCTCAAAGCACAAGAAAATTTTGGTGGTATACAAATCAACATTTTTGAGTAAATTAAGAAGTCCAATGTTATTTTTCTAATTTGTTAAATTATTTATGTACCTAGTTAAGTGGATATCCTTCAAGATGGATTGTCAAAGATCAATGTTTCAAAGAAGCCACTAAGTAATGAGAGTGTAGTTCTCACTAATGCAACTAAATAAAATTAATAAAACTCAAAAAAAGTTTTCAAACCTCCTCCTTTATACCTTTATTTAATCATTAGTATCTCCTTGTTACATAAATACTTGGTAAATAGTGGATCATGTAATTCAGTAATGTTAAAATCAATAGAAGATCAACTTCGTTTGAAGTATGAACCCCAAGCCAAGGGGTGTTTTAAAGGTCTAAAATTAACCTTCCATGTTTGTCGTAGTGTTTTAGTGGCTTAAGATGTAGCAGTTCTAGAGGTGCCTCCTCACTTTTCTTCATTCCTATCTAGAGACTTCATAGCTAAAATTAGGGGTTACCTAGTAATATTAGTCCTATATATATTTTAGGACAAGGTATGGTACCAAGGTGTCTATCAAGATTGAATCTATTTCCCAATTTCACATTAAGCCTTATAGTCCAAGTATCCCAAGAATCAATTATACTATTATAGATGAATACAACTACCCTTCATGTCAATAACTAAGAACTCATTCTAAAAGGATACATAATGTATTCTTAGATTATTTATGGATTAAGAATCAACTACTTGACCCTTTTAGATGTGTTTAATAAATATATATTATAGTTTATTTCCTACATGAAGAGAATGAGTTTATGTCATCCCTCACTAGGTCATAAGAGGATACTAGTGGATTATGAAAGATGTTATTTGATGGATCAAGGAGAATTCATGGAGTATGGGTAGGTGTAGTGATAATATCTCCCTCTAATGATAAATATTTTTCAACATACAAGTTCCAATTTAGTTTTTCTTATAATGTAGATGAGTATGATGGCCTCATCCATGGTTTTTAGTGGGCTAGTAATAGGGGGATAAAGTAATTACATGTGTATGGGGATAGTGAGATGATATTAAATCAAGCAAAAATTTAAAAAAGATATAATAACCCCTTAATTAAATCTTTAAAACATAGTGTGGGACTTACTTGAATAATTTGAAGCCTAGAATATCCAATTAGTACAAAGAGAATAAAATCAACATGATAATAAGTTAGTAGTAGTAAGGGATCAATTTTAAATTCTAAATGAATTGAATAAACCTAAAATAAAACCACATTTCCGATTAATAGTGAGACCATTATTTATAGATAATGAATTCCAGTAGTAAGTCCTTAATAGTGACAAGTAGATTACTTATTTTCTAAAGAAAGAGGTGGAGTTCTCCTCAATGAACCAAAGTAGATTTTAGTATATTATGAGGACTAAATTATTCAACTAAATTAAAATAAATTTCCTTAAGGGTTGGATAACCTTGAGGGTCTTTTCCATGAAGGAGATCACATGAGGAGGGACAAGGCAGTTATGTCTATTGATGAAGAAAACTATGAGAGAGTCATCATCTTCAGGGAAAATATTCTCAAGATTGTAAATGTGAGTAATGAGATAGTAAAACATTATTTTATTAACATTTTTATGGAATAATTTGATAACTTCACTTGGTAATATAATGATCTAAGAGGTTTTGACCCCAAGCTAGCCCAACACACCATAGAGTTGGAGGCTAATACCAAGCCTATTAGGTAAAAAAAAAAGGCTCAAAAGATTTAAGTGTTGATGAAAAAATATTTAACCAATTTTATTGACTCTAATATCATTTTTCCTATCAAGCACTCCTCATGGGTGGTCAACCTAGTGCCTTTGAGAAAGAAGAATAGTGAGATCTGGTTATGTGTGGATTTAGAGAATTAAACACAGTCTCTTTAAAATATCATTACACCTTATCATCCATGGAGAAACTCCTTCAAATGGTTATTGGTTCAAAAAAAAATTCTCTATTGGGTGGGTAATCAGGGTATAACCAGGTGCTAGTCAAGGAGGAAGACCAATACAAGACTACCTTCACCATAAAATAGGCCACTATGATTATAATAATATGCCTTTTAGCTTCTCAAATTTTTGAGCTAGTTTTAAAAGAGCCATGGACATGGATTCCTAAAGTTTCATTAATCAGATGGTTATTGTGTACCTAAATGACATAACAATCTTATCAAAGAAGGCTAGTGAGCATTTGGACCACTTGAGGTTGATCTTTGAAAGGTGTAAAGATTCTGTAATCGCATTTAATCCAAAAAAGTGTGTGTTTTCTATCCATGAGTAAAAAATCTAGGGGAATATTAACTCAAAATAGGGGCTAGGCAATGATCCTAACATAATAAGTGCAATCTTGGCCTTGTCCTTGGCCAAGCATAATAAAGGACTTTAGAGTTTACCTAGAAAGATAAAATTTGTAAGAAGGTTTATACATAGTTTTGCAAGCTTGGTTAAACATATCACTACTATTTTGAATAATAATTAGGTGTTCACTTTAATAAGAGAAGTAAAAATAGGATTTGAAGCTATCAAAGAGGCCATTGCTCAAGCACCTACACTGATGAATCCTAACTTCTCAAGAGATTTCATCTTGTATGCCTTTGATAAAATTGATAACATATCAGCTATGTTGCTACAAAAGAATAAAGAAGGGATTAAAAAAATAATTATAGTTTTTATCTAAGGGATTAAATGGTATGAATAAAGGTACATTTTCATAGAGAAATAATCCTTTACAGTTGTCAGAAGTCTAAAAAAATTTAGGCCTATACTATCCAATAGCAAAATATACCCTATGGTGTCTCATCATGGAGTGAGAGACTTCCTTCTCAACAATGAATTAAACAAAAAGAGGCCTGGTTAGGTTAAAGGAGCCATGGAATGTGACATACAAAAAAATTCAACACATGGTTACTAACCTTTATGAAATGAAAGAGGTAATTTTGGTCACACAAGATAATGTACAAAAAGTTTCACCTCCACCTCACACTAATTAGATATAGGACATGACAAATTTATTAATAACAAGTTAGAGTCTTAAGGTATGGATGGGATAAAGATAAGATACTTTAGACTTTACTCTATACCTTATATTTTGATTGATAAGGTTCTCTCAAGAAAAGAATTAAATGGGGTGATACTCAGATGCAGAGATGATGATCAAGTGACTAGACTCTTGGAGCAATTACATGATGGACCTAAAAGAGCTCATTTTTACCCAATAAATACATCTAAAAAATCTATGAGGGATGGTTAATATTGGCCTATTATCTTCAAATATGCATATGTGTGGGTGAGGAAGTGCCAAAGGTTTGTTCTCTTGGTAGGCAAACAAAGGTTTTCAACCCTTCTTCTTAATCCCATTCAAGTAGACAAACCCTTCACGTAATGGGTCTTAGACTTCATAGAAATTATCAATACACATTTTAGTGGACACAAGTGGGTACTTAGTGCCACTGATTACTTCACCATGTGGGTAGAGGCAATTTCTCTAAAAGAATCCAACAAAATAGGAGTACTAGACTTATACGATAGTATATTGATAAGGTTTGGTGTACTAACAACCATCATTTTAGATAACACCTTGGAATTTTTTGGCATGAAGATGAGTGAATGGGAAATTTAGTTAGGCATCTAGATTATCACATCCTTTAATTTTTACCCCCAAGGTAATGGACTTTTAGAGTTAATGAATAAAAACTTGATTATAATAATTAAGAGGATTATGGAAGAGAACAATATAGTGTGGAATTCAAATTTAAGGACAATGTTATGGGTTGATAGAGTGACCCCCAAGGTTTCCATTATAAACTCACCATTTTTTCTAGTATATGGGAGAGAATCCAAGTTATTCATCTCTCTTTAGTTACCTACCTTGGAGCTAGCCCATCAACTTGAGTTGATGGAGAGTGAAACTATGAGTGTGATGATAGAAGAACTCATAGGGATTGAATAGATGAGGGATATTATAATGAATAAAATGGAATCACATCAATCTCAAGTCAAAAAATCCTTTGACAATATATCCATAGTAAGATACTCTAAGGAGGGTAATCTAGTCCTCAAGTGGGATTCAAATAAGGCCATGTCAGGCAACCATACTAAGATTGATAGCTTATGGAGTGGATCTTACCTAATTCATAGATGTAAACAACATAATGGATTTAAACTTACCAAGATTGATGGAGAAGTATTACACATCCCAATTAATGGGATTAATATAAAGCCTTATTACTAAAATAAAGTTGCAACCTTGTACATATTATAGTAGACTTTGTCATTTTCCTCCAAGTGCCTTGTGCACATTTCCCTTTTATTTTGTGTTTACCTTCCCTAAGTGATTTTATTGCATTGTTATTGTATTTTGGGTTGTGATTTTTATTTTTAGATTTCCAATTATAAGGTTTAAATACTTTTGATCAGTTGAAAACAAAATTGAGAAAGGCTTTTGTGACCCCATAAGCCCAATGGATAGACTAAAGCAACTAGTCTTTTGCATAGACAAGCATGAAATACTAAGATGTTAATAAAAATTTTGGATAAAATTGGCCTACATATAAAAAAAATTCATATATATATCAAGGCACTCTTCTAGACGATTCAGTGACCTTTTGCCTTCATGACTAGTCTCTTTCTAGTCCTGACTTGGTGTATTGTAGTATCTTGGAAGGCCTTGGAGTGGTGTGGGGAGTTGTGCAGGATCCTAGTGTAGTGCATGATCCAATGGTGGAAAGATAAGACAAAATTAATGGCCCTACCTCATGTTACTTTCACTCTTTTGAAACACTTTAGCAAGGTTTAAGGTAAATTAGGAGATTTTAAGGAAAAAGCCTAAAAATGGGTCTTGAGCTACAAGTAAAGGATCTAGCTAGTTTACAAGGTGTTTGGGAATCTATGGATAGGAAAAAAGTTTGTACAAAGTGTTAGAGATTATAATGTGTAAAAAATGATGTCTAACAAAGCTAATTTTCCCAAAAGACCCTAAGAATGCATTAGATGATTTGAGGAGCTTTTAAATAGAAATTTAAGTGATAAAGTGATTTTTTGGATAAGTCAAATCGGTTTTGAATTTATTGTACCTTATACCATTGTTTTATCCTTATTTAAACATGTTCATGGCCATTTAAAGTCATTTGGATGGAAAAGAAGAGTTTTGGTGGAAGAAGATGTAATTTTGGGCCTTTTGGAGCCTTGGTTAAACATGTTTTTAAAGTTTTTTCTGATTAAAAAAACACATCTATCATATGGAGGAATCCATGGTTTCCCTAATATCATATTTTATGCCCCTAAAATTAAATCTAAGCATCATAAAAAATAAAGGTGAGGAAAACCTATTGGCTATAGACTAGGTATGAAATAGGTTTTCTACCATTGATGGAGCTTAAAACACCTCAAAAGGTTTAAATAAGGAAGGAAAGGCCACTTACACAATAAAAAATCTTATCCATGTGTTGGATTTAGGAGTTAGGCCTCTAGTTCATCATGCTAAGGGACAACTATTTTATTGTAGTCTTAGACAACTCATCAAAGTGGGGTGATTTTTGTCTTGTACTTCTATGTCATGATAAATTAGATCTCCTGATCTTGGAGTAGGTAAATGAGTATCTAAATCACCTTATTCAATTTTTTATAGTTTAATAAAGGTCTCTAATCTTTTACACTAAGAGAACTACTGATTAGCTCTTGAGTGCCTTTAAAACCCAAGAGGCAAGTTTTTCTTGGTTTTGACCCTTTAGGGTAGATGTAGTAATGAAATAGACTTTTATAGTGTTGAAAAGGTATTTCAAATTCATACAGATCATTTTTATCCTCTGGTTCACATGTGTGATCCCTAAGAGTCAAAAAACCTTCATGGTGGAGAACATCCACAGTATCATGTTAAGGTCAATTTTAAGGAAAATCTATGGTTTGAGGTCCTTATGTAAGGTTTGTACTCTTATTCAGCTAGAAGAACACCATAGACATGTTGGTATCCTCCTCAATCTCCTTTATCAACCAATATTTTTATAATTATATATAATTAATAAAGGTATCTCCATCTATAACTTGTCAAACTTAATCATATATGCTTCATGAAGGTGTTGTCTTGGGAAGACTAGAAAACATGGATATCTCATTGAAAGTAATTATTTAAACTTATCCCTAGGTTAATTTTAATGAATAAAATGTTATTTTGGAACTAAATATTTCACCATATAGGAGTTTTTTCAAGCCTACTCTAAGATTTGGGCAACATTTGAATACCTCTAGGCCTGTGGGTTGCCTATAGTAGAGGTAAACCTCTAGGTTTAAAGGCTAACTCCCTAGATTGATATTTAAGTGCTTCTCACCTACACTAAATAATTACTTGTATGAAAAATGGGTATAGTTATGAATGAAATAAATCTATTCTAAGGGGGTGATACACCATAAGGATTTCCACAAGACCATCATACTCCTGCACTAAGAGCAATAACCTAGAACACTAGCTTCAAAGTCCTAGAATAATCTAACATTAGTATTTCAATATAGAATTGATATGAATAAGGTAATGATAGGTTGTTCTTATACCTCTAATTTAACCAATAAATGTATTGGTTTCATTTTCAACTAGGTCAGTGTCTACTCGCTATATGTAATGAGATTGTTTGATATTGGAGTTGTATAACTCACTGTTTGGGGGGTTTGACTTCTGTTGTGATTTCTAAATCCTAAAAATAATAAATAAGATTATAAATATATTTTTCAAAAAGGTAAATCTAAAAGGTTTTCTAACTAAATATCTCGTATTAGCATTCACACCAACAACATCCAAAACTTAAACATTTGGCATAAGACATATGATGTCCTCACTCGATTTGCCCAGTTGGGTAGGATAGTGTGATGTTCCATAATTTGCGAATGGTTTCCTATTGTCACTTAAATAGATTATAAAAAATTATTAATATGAGATGAATTAAGAAACTTAATTTAATTTAAATATAAACTCTTGCATAAAATAAATTTATTTTTATTGAATTAAAATAACTCTTGCATGTAAATGAAACACACTTTTATTAAATGAAATTCACACTCGCTTTTGAAAAGGAAATTCACACTTACATTTGAAAATGAAAATCACACTTTCTTTTGAAAGGAAATTACTCTTGTATTGAAAAGGAAATTATATTTTGTATTAAATGAATTATACCTGAATTAAATAAATATTTAAAAAATATAAACTAGAAAGTACCAATTTATCCTGATCCTTGGATATAAGTGAGCCCTTCTTCCTTCCTTAGAATAGGAACTACTTTACTCAATAATGAAAATAAATGCTAAACTTTATTTCATTATCAAATAACATATACAAATATGAAATGCTTCTTATAATTTCTAATAATTGATAGCTTTTCCAACTTCTTCTAACTATCTTCAATGAGAAGGAGATATGTATTTAATCACATCTCAACATCTATTCATAGAGTAAAAAATCTTGGAGATCTAAACACCCAAATCTAATTATTCAAAATATAAACAATCTAGGAGTCAGATCCCATGCTTCTAAGAAGGCATTATAATTAAATCAACTAACAATAGATAGAAAATAACTAACATAGATCCAAAAATAATTATCTAGTTTTACAAAATAAAAGTATAAATATATCTATATAATTTTATTCCATTACCATGAATGGTAATGAATAAAATAATATATCTAAATATATAAAATCTATTTATATATAATAGATATCTTTAGATTCATTATCTTGATTAGTAGGATCTAGATGGATGTCTTTGGAGAATACCTAGGTATCTTTGAAACATGCCTAAACATCTTCAAAGAAAACTTTATAGGTCTTTAGAGTTCCCTCATATCATATTTGGAACACTTTTAGAGCATCTTCAAAGCATCAGATCTTCAGATCTCATTAGCTAAATCCTCAAAATTATAGCCAAAAATAGTTGCCGAAACTATTTGGTGTCTTTTCAAAATTACCTCACCATTGGGATGTGTTTTTGTACACAAAACTATGTTATTAATCCAATTTAGACATAATAATAAGGTAAAGAATCAACAATGTATTACATAGAAACAAAGGACAAATTGTATTCATTTCCTATGTAGATATTACCTTAAATATTAAATGCAATGTAATATATAACCAAAGGTAACACTTTTGGATAGTTTGTATGAGATATGATAATCTATATGAAATTCTCATCATTTCTCCCCCATACTTTACATTTTACAAGTCTTCATTAAAATAAGTGGGATAATTGGTCTTTAATCCAAAATTCTTGAATCTAGTGATTGACTAAGATCATAAACCTAAAATTGGTGGCCCAATCATGGTGACCTCGGGGAAAGAATCCAAAATACCTTACAATTATGTGCATCCAAGATTGAAACTTAAATTTTAACTAATTATGTCAACTCTAGCATGGGGATAGAGGATAAAGAATTATTGGAGGGCTAAATCTCATTCCAATCCATACATTTGAACCACCTTTATCTAAGAGCTGAGTGATAATCTATGAAATTGTTTAGGCTCTCCTAAGACTCCATCTTAAGGTGGTGGGGCTCAATACATCCCTATGCTTAAATCAATAGGTAAAGTTTCCCATGTAGCTATGTTGGTATTGATGGTATTAGTAGAATGTTGGTTCAAAGAAGTTATAAAAGTTAAAATACTGGCTCTTAATAACTCATGGTATTTATTCTTTATATACATGTGGTACATTTGTTTAAAAACATCAAGAAGCTTTCTTGCCTTAGGAAATTAGGGTCTCATACATAGCCCAGTGGTGTTTTGTAATACCAAAAGTTTATTATTGGCTTGTTACCATGTTTTTTGATTTTATGAAGTAAAGAGAAAGGCACACAATTATGTTTATCCTACATTTAAATTTATTATAAAACCAAATTGATAACCTAACATGTTTAATTTATAAAACTCATAAATTTCATTTTGTTTTTCTACACTAATTTTGTGAAATATGTCTATAAACATGTGATCTTCTTTAATAATGTGAGGGAAGCCAAGAGAAATTGGTTGTATCTAAAACTTGTATAATTTTTCATGGATAAAATAAACATAAATAGAGGAAGGTTTCATACATGCTAACATTTTATTATATATTGCATAAATATGCTAGATGGGCCTAAGAGTTTTACAATTGTTATTGAGATTGGGATAATTGCTACTAAGACTCTGCTTTTATGTTATAATTTTCTTCCTTCAACTTCTAAATTTATTTTGGGTGTTGATATAAAATGAACTCATTTCATAGAGTAAAATGGGTAAATAAGGAATAACTCTTGTAGGTCCCTCAGTCTGGATTGTTATTTATCTTATCTCTCTCTACATTGCTTGTAAAGAGGCTTATAATGTAAGAGTTTGAGTGGTTATCTTTATTATTATATTAGTGTGTTTAATAATCAATGCATTTCTATTATAAATAGTATATCTTAGATTATTAATCTAATTATTTTTGTCAACACTATAATTTTACAAATCAATAATTTAGGTGTCCTTAATAGCAAGATAATTCTATAAAGTACATAATTCCTAAGTTTAAAAAACATCAAATTGTGTACTCTAGTCTCTTTATGTTGTATTAATGTGATAATTACCTCTTACTCCATATCTTGAGAGATATATTATTCACATCTTTGTTCCAAATTGGAAATAATTAGGTCCTTACCTTGCAACATTGAATACAAAAAATATAATTTTACTTATTACTATTGAATGGTCTCTTCATGTTGAGATAGAGACATGGCATGTTATAAAACTTCTTATTCATTAAAAATATGGGGATAATATATACCTTCTTCTGTCAGTGGCTCTTTACCTTTATCAGCTAAAGAGGGTAAAGCTTTCTCTACTATTTGAGTCATAATTTCTATTACAATCGTTTCTTCTTCAAATATAATTTATTGTTCATGGGGTTCTCATACAATAACTTTTTCAACATTTATAATGTTTATTAGGGAGATTACACTTCCCAAAGTCTTAATGGCCTATACATCTTCTTCTTCTTATAGAATCATCCCATTACTATGTTAGAGTTTGGCTAGAGGATTAGGGTTATCTAAGGAAACTCCTATTTTTCTCTTTGATCTTTGGCACAACATCTTAAGAGCTAAGGGAAATAAAGGTGGGCCTTCTTCAATTTTTACTATGGTATAATGAAGAATAGGGAATGGTGTTTTCTTGATAGAAAATTGTGAGAATTTATGAAGGACAACTAGGCCTTTTCACCCCTAGGTTTTTTCAATAAATAATTTTGACAAATGATGGTAACCAACCCATGGTGTTAGAAAGACCCATTACCTCTTTTGAATTTTAAATCAACATTGATTAGGGCATTTTCAAAGAAATATGGAATATTTACCCTATATTCTTCTTTAGCAAATCCTTTCTTCAGGTGAAGAATAAGTCACATGGTGTCTCAACCGACCATTGTAAATTGACCATCAAAATCAAGATATTTCATAACCCAAAATACAACATTTTCCCATGGTTTTGGAAGCTTGTCTCTCATAATTCCTCTAACCACTCTATGTGAGGATTTGACCAATCTAGGATAGGGCTTATTTTCATCAATGAGCATGCGAATCAAGTTAATAAAAACTATATTATCTACAATAATTACACCTTCCTCAAGAATTCTAGAGAGTGAATTGATCATAGAAGGATCTACTGGAATGTGTTTACCTCTAAAAATAAAATGGTATTCATCAATATTTTAGAAAAATTCTTGCATAATCGCTTCATGAAAACCCCTAGAACATTTTCAAGAAATTTAACCACCCTATTGATTAAAAAATATCTCTACTACTTCATACTAAAGTAATGTGTCTAAGGATTCTAGTTCACTTTTTTTTCCTTCCACTCATCTTTGGAAATAATTTTTTTTTCTTAAAAATATTATTTTGCTATGAAAAATGGATCTTAGAATTACAAAGGAAATAGAGGAAGGTAGGAGATTCAAGATATGAGGTAATAAAAGATAGTGATAATAATGTAACAATGAATAGAAAATTAAGGTATATCATGGAATTATTTCAATAATTATGGTATTAATTATGTAAATAACTTTTAATCATGTGATATTTAATAGGAATTCACTTTATTCAATCATTATCAATGATGTGTCATAAAGGTCATAATTGGTAATATTTGGGTTATAACCACAATGATTTGTGCATCGTACCATAACTTTTTTAAATATCATTTATTTAAAACACCATCATATAAAATCTATTATAATTTTGTGATGATATTATTAACTTCATCATATCCACATGACATAACCAAAATTTATTCATTTGAAAAGTGTTGATTGCCTAATGATTACACATGTGTGACATGAAGCAAAAAATGCCTAATCTTTCAGGAAAATAAATATAATTTTACCTTCACCATATGAATCCATATCTATTTCCTAGAGTTTTTCATGTGTCTTGCAAGGATAAACAAGTCTACGAAGATAGGTTAGATTGATAATAATTCATATTTTATTGTGAATTTTTTCTTCTAAAAAGTTGAATTAACTAGATTTTACCTTTTAGTAAATTTTTTATATATTTTTTTTATTTTTTTATTATTTTGAAGGGAGGAGAACCAAACAAATTTGGTTTTTAGTACTCATCATTTATTGGATGTTTGTTTCAAAGATCATTTGGCCTTAATGGAAGAACCAAGTTCTTCCATAAGGTCAAATTGGTCTTGATTCTAGCCAATAAATTCCTCCTTGCTGAGAGGTCATCTATATAGCTTAAACCTATAAACATTGACCAAAAGTGTCCTTTGGTCACCATCCATTGGTTGAAGCTAGATAGGGACATTGCTAAAAATGGTTTTGATTAGGTATGTTCCCAACCATATTGTGCATATCTTACCCTAAGAATTATGGAATTTAGAATCAAATACAAGTGCCTAATCACCCTCTTGAAATTATCTTTCTCTGATGTGAGTTTCATGTCATTTATTTTTCTTCTTCTTGATCATTATAATTTGAGTGAGTGCATCCGTTCTCAATTTAGTCAACCCATTTAGTTGCATTATTTTTTCTTTATATGCTCCATCAAGATCAATTCCCATATCAGTTGTTGTCTTCATTGTCTATAATTCAAATTCTATTGGTAACAAAGTTTTCTTTCCATACATAAGTTTAAATGGAGATAATCTTGTAGTTGCCTTCCTTGTTGTATTATATGCCCAAATTACTTTAAATATTTTTTTGCCCAATATTTTTTACTATTATTCAATATTTTTGTTAGGATGTTTTCCATTTCTTGGTTACTGACTTACACTTGCCTATTAGCTTGGGGATGATATGGTTAAGATTTACTATGATTCATCTAGTACATCTCTATAAAATCCTTGATCATGTTGGACATGAATTGGCACCCTTGATATGAAAAAATAGATATAATATCTCCAAATATCAACATGATCTTATGGTATCAAAAATCAACAACCATTTCTTCCATAGCAAAGGTGAGCACCTACACTTCAACCCACTTAATAACATAAATACTACACACTAATAAATATTCTTTTCCTTAAGATAGTGGGTTAATTATTCCAATAAATTCCAAACCCCATTTTTTAAATGGTTTTAAAATTATTTGAGGATGGTGAGGCATTTTAGAGGATAGAGTAAGATTACCCATCCTTTGGCAAGGATCACATTGCCATACAAATATTTTGATAGTCTTGTAAATATATGGATAATAGTAACCTTCACTAAGGATCTTATGAATGGTCCTTTTTTTTTAATAATTTCCTCCCTATGGCATGCTTTGATGATGTCATACACCTCATCTTCTTTGACACACTTGTGAAGTATATGATCAGGTCCAGTTTTAAACAACATGCCTTTAATCCATTTGAAATCAGAACTACCTATAACCAAATGTTTTATTTATTTAGAGGTGAAGGAATGAATAAACTTCCCCATTTCCAAGTAATTTTTCATGTTTTAAAACCATGGGGAGTATGTAGATATGGAAAATAGTTGTTCATCTTGAAAAGAGTCCTCTATAGGTTCATCTTTACCTATAGTGATAAATCTAGATAAAAAGTTAGCAACAACATTAAACTTCCCTAATTTATCTATGATGGTTATGTCAAATTCTTACAATAGTATTATCCATCTAATTATTATCCCACTTACTAATAATTTATTCATTAAATACTTAATTGTTGAATGATACATATATAAAAATACTTGATAACTGGTAATGTAGTGCCTAAACATGTCTATAGTATAGAGAACAATAAGAAATTATTTTTTATGGTAGTGTAGTTCTTCTTTGTGCGAGTAATATTATTTTTTATATAATAAATGGTATATATATTTCCATCCTCATCTCTTTGACCTAAGACTACTCATAATGTAGTATTGGAAGCATCAATATAGACAGGAAAAGGTTTTTCCCAATTAGGTCCTTTCAAGACTGGAGAAGTCATGAATTTGTTCATTAATATTTTGAAATATTCTTGACATTTTTCATTCCATAAAAATTTACTATATTTTGTTAACAAAGAAAACATATGGGAAGCTATCTTGTATAAGTATTCAATTAATCTTCTATAATATCCTGCATGACCATGAAAAATTTTAACATCAATTTATGTTTGTGGAATGGGGAGATTAGAGATTAAATTAATATTCTTAGGATCCAATTTTATTCCTTGAGAAGAGATATGATGTCCTAAGACTATCCCTTGATCAGCCATTATGATGCATTTGTCAAGACTCAAAGATACTTGATGATCTTCACATATAGTAATCAATTTATCCAAGTTATCAAAGATTCATAAAATGTAGTACCATGAATAGTGAAATCATCCATGTACATTTGCACATTATCATTTATAAGATTAAAAAATATTTCTAACACTCCTCTTTGAAAGGTAGTGGGTGCATTTCACAATCCAAAGAGAAGGATTGTATAATCATATATTATTTATGGTAAAGTAAATGTTGTTTTATATTGATATTCATGTGCTATTTTGATTTGGTTATATCCATTGAATCCATATAAGAAATAAAAATGCTATTTTTCTACAAAATTATCAAAATCTTGATCAATAAAATACAAGGTAAAGAAGTCCCTCATAGTAGATTTGTTCAATTCTCTGTAGTCTACATAAACTTTCCATTTACCATTATTTTAGGCATAATAACCAAAGGTGAAACCTGTTGGCTATAAGATATAGGATAGATGAAACCAAATTCTAATAGTATTTCCATTTTGTTCTTGACAATTTCCTTCAAGGCTGCATTAATCCTCCATTGTGGTTCTCTAGCTGGTCTAACATTTTTAGTGTAGATGCGATGTGTATATAAATTAGGATTTATTCCTTTTATGTTACTATAATCCCAAGAAAAATATTTGGTGTGTTGTACCAAGACATCAAATACCTTTCTTTCTTGCTAGTTAATTAAGAAACTATTGATAGTTAATAGTTTACTTGGTTGAATTTTAATCTATTTAGTACCTTAAACAATGGAATTTAGTTGTTTGTATTCAATAATTAAGGCATTCAATGGACATTTTTGTGGTAATTACATGTGAAGTGTGGCTAGATCCTTGTAAAATGTTTCACTTTTGGAAAGAATATGGTCAATTGACAATGAAAATCATGTAAAAATGAATTTTACCCATTTTGAGCTTAGTCAACAATGGCTTGTTAAATGTCTTGTGGACTAGATAGCATATTTGGTGTTACATTGCTTTGATTCTTAATAGTGGATGTGGATTCTTTCCATTCATGATTTTTAATCTTTAGAGTATAGCTATTAGTCTTCAGAGCTAAGTTACTTGCCTTCAGAGCTAGGTTGATAGGCTTCGGAGCTAAGTTACTAGTTTTTAGAGATAAGCTTTCAATATTTAAAGTAAGACTCTATATTTTGAGAAAAATTATCAGACTTTAGAGAAAAACTATTTAACATCAGAGAAAAATTATTGGACTTCAAATCATAACTATCAAATTTCATAGCTAGGCTCTCTTTGTTTAAATCTTATGTTATTTACTCTTAAAATTCTTGGGCATATCCCTTTATGGTAACCATGGTTAAGGAAGATGCATTAGTCTAGTTTTGTTTAAGTTGATCCACCAATATTTATTCATAAAGACCCAATAAAGGTCTAACAGGTAGAGAGATATCTATTTAGTGTTAATTTCATTATAAATGGTTGTGTTTCCATATTTATAGTTAATTCATGCTACAATTATAGCTAACCAATGTCTACCAAGAATGATTGTATTCCCTACCCTCTTTGGTTTAGGATGAAGGATCATGGAATCAATAGGGTATTCCTAGGATTTTATGGTGATAGGTACATTCTCTAAGGTTCCTTCAGGTGCAACAGTGGATTGATCTGCCATTTATAATATTGTTGTGGTACATTGAAGCCCCATGAGAGAAAAAGACTCTAGTATGTTGAGATTCATTATGTTTATTGTAGCACCTAGATCTAAAATCACATTTTGAATAGACTTGATCTCAATTGTCACAGTCATCATATGACTACCAAGATCTCCATTTTTAGGAATAAGTATGTTTCCTACTAGTAAATAAATAATTTTATAGTTACTTGAATTGTTTTGCTATACTAATACTTCCTGGTGATACATAGTACCTTATTGATTTAATTTAGCTTAGGACTATATTTAATGTTTCTTAATATTTGAATTTATATCTTTATTTTTTTTAATTCATATAACAATTCAAAATATTACCTAGGTTTCTCTTCCTTAAGTCTCCTAAGAAATGAAATACCAGGGGGTTCTTGAATTGTGGTTGGTGTGGTTGTGGATATTACCTTTTTTCAGTTGGTTCTTAGATAAATGGTGGTTCAAGAGTGTTTTCATCATTATGAATTTTATTTATAGTAATATGTGAATCTACTAATACCTTCACTAATCTGAGTTGAATATTATTACATTCAATTAAACCATTTGAACATTAATTTATTGATCAACACCATACACAAGTTCATTTTACCTATTCTTTGGATTTGTCACTAGTTGGGTAGGTAGCTATGGTTTTATAACCTTATTCTCAATTTATTTTAGCTGATGTTATGGTGGAATCAAGGTTTGATATGGAGAAAACCTTCTTTATGGTTGATACTATTGATTTGACCATTGAGGTGATCATTGTTGTACTCAATGTGGTTTTTGGTTTTGCTATTATTCCCAAGGTTGATTTTGAGGGATTCCCCAAATTGGTGGCATCTATTATTGATTTAAATATATTTTTGCTTGTGGTGGTCCCCACATTAGTGGTGTGACTTGTTGAACCCATGGATTCTAAGGAAATCTTGGACCAAATTGATTTTGAGGTTGGGATTGTTGGTTTCATTATCTTCGAATAAAGCTTACTTCCTCAATGATATGTGTTTCTTGTTTGGCTTGATTTTTTATAGTATGAATGTGTTTGAAATTCTTAATGTCTTTATTTAGATCACAAACACCACACACCTTTGTTTTGTTTAAGGGGCAATATTTTACTACATGTTTGAGTTTGCATCTAGGATAATATTTTCATAATTATTCAATGTTGGTAGAATTGGCTTTTACTTTGAGGCCATCTAGTGTGGATGTAAATTATACTAGAAAGTATATATTTAAATTATCAAATTATTCCATTAATTAGAAACCTTCAAGTGATTTTCCTAGCCTTGATTTCTTTATGCTAGGTCTTGTTCTAGAGTAGTTAGTACACAATGTTGAAATTTGATGAAAGGTTAATTTGTCAATGTCACCCTATTCCATTATATTTAAAAAATCTCATGAATAATAATATAATCCTTTAATAAATATTATTTTTACAACCTCATTAGTGAGTTGGTAACACTCCTTTTATGGGTAAATATAAACCTATCAATGTAATCTTCTAAGTTTTCATCTTCATTTTGTTTGATCTTGAAAAAGTCTTCCTTCTATTCTCTAACTCTATAATAATCCTAATATTTATCCAAAAATTTAGTTTCTATTTCATCCTAAGTGGTTATGGAATTTCCCTCAAGGCTTGTAAACCATCTCATGGCTACATATTTGAGTGTAGTTGGGAATAATTTCAAATTTTGATTGTCTGTTGCATAATCACTTATTTGGCAGAGAACCTATAATTCAATGAGGAACTGATATAGATCCTATAAGGATTTACCTCTAAAAGTAGGTAAAATGGATGGTAAAATGTTTTTCATGAAATTTTTATCATCAGGATCCAAGATAATTGGATAAGAAAATGTTTTGTCATGTTGGGGTTATCAGTTTGCATTTTCCACATGTGCATGTTCATCTCTCATGTTTTCTTCCCAATTTTGGTTATCAATCTAATATAAATTCACTTTTTTGGTGTCCAATTTATGGTCTATCTTAGAAGCAAAATATCTAATTAGATATTCATATTGTAGATCTTGTGGATCAAATCCAACTATTTTAGAAAGAGGATTTTTAGGATCAATTCACCTTATAGGAGAAGAAGTTCTAAATAGTATTTTTATCATAGGATTTGTTTGTAAGGATGAACCTTGTTCAAGAGAGGAATCAAAAAAATGGCTTTCAAGTGACTTTATTTCACTTCTTGATCTTTATAGGAAGTATTAGACAATATCTTCTGCTTGATTTCTTTGGTATCCCTTAGAGATAAACCATCATTGATAATCTTTTGGGTGGTTCATAAATCTAAATATTCCTAGATTATTTTTGTGTTTTTGATTTTTATGATATTTTTTGAATTTCCTTGTATAAATCTAATATAAGATCTCACCAACACTTATTGATGACTATCCTTGACAATAGTGATAAAAATGATAGGTTTTCATTATACTTCTCATTTAACCAATCAATGGATTGGTGTCATTTTGAAATAGGGTAGTGTCTAATGGCTATATGCAATGAGATCATTTGATATTGGAGTTGTATAATTAACTATTTTGGGGGTTTTAATTTTGCTATGATTTCTAAATACTAAAAATAGTAAATAATACTCTAACTCTTTTTTCATAAAGGTAAATCTAAAAATTTTTCTAAGTGAAAATCTCATATTAGCATTCACATCATCAAAATCAAGAACTTAAACATCTTGCATAAGACATATGATGTCCTCACTCGACTTGCCCAACTAGGTAGGATAGTGTGATGTTCCAAAATTTGAGAATGTTGTCTATTTTCACTTAAAAAACTTTTGACAAATTTTGAATATGAGATGAAATAATAAACTTATTTTAATTGAAAGACATATACTTTCATACAATAAATATTCTTGTATTGAATTTAAATAACTCTTGCATGTAAATGAAACACACGTGCATTAAATGAAATTTACACTTTATTTTCAAAAGAAAATTCACACTTTATTTTAAAAAGGAAATTCACACTTGATTTTAAAAAGTAAATTCACACTTTATTTTGAAAAAAAATCTCTTGAATTTAAAAGGAAATTATATTTTGTAGTAAATAAATTACACCTAAATTAAATAAATATTTCTAAACTATATACTAAAAAGTACCAATTTTTCTTGATCCTTAGAGAGAAGTGGACCCTTGCTCCTTCCTCAAAATAGGAATCACTTTAACGAGTAATGAAAATAAATTCTAAAATCTATTTCATTATAAAATAACATATAAATATATGAAATGCTTCTTTTGATTTCTGATAACTTCTAGATTTTCCAACTTCTTCTAACTATTTGGAATGAGAAGGAGATATATATTTAATCACATCTCAACATCTATTCATAAAGTAAAAAATCTTGGAGATTTAAATACCCCAACATACTTATTCAAAATATATACAATCTAGGATCATATACCACATTTATAGGAAAGTGTTGGAACTGAATTAACTAACAATAGATATAAAATAACTAACATAGATCTAAATATAGTTATCTAGTTTTACAAAATAAAAGTACAAATATTGTCTAGATTATTTAAGGCCATTCCCATGAATGTAAATTTATAAAGTAAGATATATAAATATAAAAATTCTATTTATATACATCAGATATCTTTATAATTATTATCTCGATCAGTAGGATCTAACTAGATGTCTTTGGAGCATGCATGGGTGTCTTTGGAGTATCATATATAGGTCTTTAGATCACTCTGTATAGGTATTTAGATAATACCTAGATATATTTGAAGAAAAATATATAGTTCTTTATATTACCCTAAGATAATCTTCAAAGCATCTTCATAGTATTATATATTTGGAGCTCATTCACCGAATCCTCAAAATTGTAGCCAAAAAGAGTTGTCAAAACTATTTGATGTCTTCTCAATATTACCTTGCCATTAGGATGTGTTTCTATACACAAAAATATGATATTCATCTAAGTTAGACATAATTATAAATTAAAGAACCAAAAATTTATTACATATAAACAAAATACAAATTTCATTCATTTCCTAATTACATAAGAACTTAACTATTAATTGTACTGCAATATATAACCAAAGGCAACACTTATTGATAATTTATATTAGATATGATGAGTTATATGAAATGATCATAAAAAAATCAAGGTAAGTGGACTAGAGGTAAATTTTAGACACTTAGGACTAATTTCACACTTGAAGGGAGTCAAACACACTAGCTACACTCCATATTACCTATTGAAATGAGAACTTCTTGACATGAAACATGAAAGGAGCAAGGATAAATGTTTATCACTAGACCTCACCATACATCACTTTGCACACTTAGAAAAGATGTTTTTGAACTGAAAAATAGATTTCATGTATTATTAAAATTCAAAGTACAACATTAAACTAGAAAGGATTCACCATACATGGTGTGGAATTAGAAAACAAGAGCCAGAATGGCTAGCATTTATATAATGTGTGACATGAGAGAAAGAAGTAGAGCTCAAAGGTCACAATGCCACTTATCAAGGCATGATAATTAGTTATGTTTTAGATAATTTGAGTATGAAATGAACCTTTTAAGGTATCTTTAGAAAAGTGTCCCTCTAAGGCATGAAAACTCCTCAAATCTATCATAGGACCCTTTAACTAGCTTCTTAAAAATTGTCTTCATAATTGGCTTCTCTTGAATGATACATAAAAGACTATGGAGAGATGCCACATGTGTACTATGATGTGGGGTTAAGTAAAAAATCCAACATGTAATATATGTGTCCTTATCCATTGGTCTTCTTTAAGACAAGTGTTCTCACTGCCTATAGTCACCATCAGCCTTGTTTCAATCATTCCCCACAATTGTCATCTAAGAGGCCTTTAGTTTTACAAAAAAAAATTTAAAGTAGTGGTATGACACTTTTAAATATTCCTCTTGTCCCTAAATCCATTAGTAAGACCTTAAAATTCCTCCCAATTAGATTTGTCACATTCTCACTTGATGATCACCTTCCATTCAGTATGTCAGTTTGGACTGCTTGAAGTAAAGGTGCTCATAGAGGTACATGCGTGGTTAAATAGATAAATAAATGGATATGATGAGTTAAGTTAGGTCAAACTTGATCTTATAGAGTGATTTTCATCTTTCAAATCTCCTTTGAACCTACAAAACACATAAATCTATCAAGAAAACCTATTCTATACACTGTCCATATAGAAAGGGTACAATCCAATATGATGGGAAGAAGCTTGGTGGAGTTTTATATAAGTTACAATCACTTTTAAAGTCATATTAGATCATATATGTGCATTTAAATCCACATTTTTCCTATTAGATCATGAGCATAGATTTTGGAGGGTTTTGAGTGGTTTTAACCCTTAAGGATTGTTAATAGAAGTTAGATTCTCAATCTAAGAAAAAATATCACTAGAATCATGTTTATGACCTTACTCAACATCATATAACTCATCGGAAATGCTATAGGCAAGTTTTTATTCAAGGATGCTGAAACTAAGAGGTATTTCCGATCGACCTGTGCTCACCTTATGGTTGAGGTGGATGTTTCTAAGGGCCTTCCTGAGGTGATTTGTCTGGACTCCCCTAGGGGTTCTTGGACGCAAATGTTAGATTTTGAAGGATTACCTTTTTGATGCAGAAAGTGTCACCTGATGGGGCATGTTGCTACCCAGTGTACTGTAGGGAAATCCAAATCCAGAATATCACCTTCTTGGTGGTCTGAAGCTAATCATGATCATTATATTACAAAACAACCTGAGGAAGCTTCGACAGATTCAGAAAATGAGAAAGAAAAGAGTATCCAATTTGTACTGACAGATCAGGAGACTCTGCTGGAGACAAATCCTATTGAAGGTTTGGTGGAGATTGGATTATGTGATCTCTCTGAACCACTTACTAAGGAGGTGGTGGTTCCTCCACCTATTTCGAAGGACTCTCCTAGGAGCCAGTTGTTGGCTGGTTCTCTTGAGGATTTTGATGAGGCTTCGTCGCCCTCTAGACTTCATGGATCTTGGCCTTCTGAGGACTGGGTTGATGAGGTAGCTAAGGTAGAGGATGGTTGGACAGCTGTAAAGAGGAAAAAAGCTAAGCCTCTGGTCCCCCCTCTAGACATGAAACTTTGGTCTTGTAAAAAAAAAAAATAGTTACTGTTTGTCCAGCACTTAACTACTGTTTTTAGATTCCTAGTTAATCTGGTCTAGCTTTTGCAGTTTCCAAGTTATTTCGTATGCTGGGTGTGCTTAAGGTTTATATCTCATCTGATGTAAAGGGTTTCAGGGCCCCTTCAAAACCTATTTTTACCTTAATCTAAAACATCATATAACTCATCAATTATCCATGTTAAGTGTCTATATATATATATGAGCTTCCAAAGATGACTTCTCGAGCTCTTCATTACTTTTTGTGCACCCTATGTTGTTTTTAACCCAAGAAATGACCCAATTGTGATCTCCCATATAAAAAAGTGGTTCTAAAAAATATCATACCCTATAATTAAGGTGATAAATTTCATTATAATGTGCACTTGGTATTACAAATGAGACTACACCTACTTAGGGATTTAGTCCTAATAAAAGCCTAATAGGCCTAGTCTATATATCTATGGGTTAAGGTTATTATGTTGGAATCCTCAGTACTATTA
This sequence comes from Torreya grandis, assembly GCA_037957365.1. Taxonomy (NCBI): domain Eukaryota; kingdom Viridiplantae; phylum Streptophyta; class Pinopsida; order Cupressales; family Taxaceae; genus Torreya; species Torreya grandis. The sequence goes on from JARHVA010003042.1 coordinate 1,070,943, forward strand.
GGACATAATCATGTTTTTTTAAGTTAGAAATAACTCTTCCCATATTTAATTCAATTTTCTAATCCTCTATGCATCTTCTTCTCATCATTTTCATATCTGCTTATAAACATTACTGCTTGGGAGTTCTCACTATTTTAGATAGAATAGAGGGAACTTACCCTATTATATTAGTCAAATAAAGTATATGAGAGGATATTATAATTAATGGGTATTCTATTTACAAAATTTTATAGTTAATCACACTCATATCATCCCTAAACATCATGAAACCCAAGGAATACTTCGTGTAATAGTAACTGTGTGTATGGTTGGTGTATGGACTGTAAATTATATGTTGAAACCCTCCACGCTCTGTTTACTTATTATGGGAATCTTATGATATACTTATTATCATTTATAAAAAAATTATAATAATTTATAACACACATTATTCCTTTCCAACTCCTAACTTGCACCCAATACTACCCTAATTAGGAAATAGTGTATTATGTATTTAGTGTAAATACATGTTTTGGAGTTCTCCTATAGGTGAAATTTATATTAATACATTATATATCATGATAAAATATATTATTTAAGTAATTAATAACATATTAAATTCATTTATACCTATTTATAGCATATATATGTTAGGCCAACATCCAAACTATCATACCCTAGTGTGTAGTCACTCTACCATTAGATAGTAGATGATCATTCTAAGATAAAATGACCCATGTAGATGGTTTAAAACCTTTAAAACTTGTATTATAAATCCTAAGGTCTTCTTGAATTTCTTGGATTCAACTCCAATTGGAAAGTGTTCATGTTTTTAGGGTTCCCATCTTTAGGTTCATATCATGAGCTTGTAAGTACCTATTGTCAGACTATAAATGACCTTTCTTAGGACAAAGGTACACCTATAGGTGAAGATATAGGTTAAGACCCTATATTTAAACCCCTATCAATGTTATTTGAAGCACTAGTGTCCTCACCTTAATAGGGTAACTTAACATGGAGATATTCTCATATCATATGACCTTGGAGTGTAAGGTCATTTTAATATCAAAACACTATAGAAAACACTAGGAACATATAGTGAAATATTGTTTGAGTTTGAAACCCTTTTATGTCACCCTCTCTTGTCCAAACATTCTTTTTATTTTAAAATACATTTCCCATATATGTTGGATACATGATGAAATAAATTGAACCTATCTATACCTCATGTATTTCACTATGGGATGATCAAAAGAAAGGTGAAAACATTATTTTGGAGACTTTAAGGTAACATGTCCCTTAAGTTACTCCATAAACTTGTGGTGGGATAGAATAGGTTTTCTTGTCATTTCATCACTCCTCCATGGATATAATGACATTATCTATGTTCCTATACCTATTTGGAGGTCTCAAAAACATTCAAACATTTACATCAATACATTGGGCCTCTATTTGAGCCTCCTATAGATGCATATATAAGACATAGGGTAGAACTTTGAATATGTAAGAACATGTTGTCTTTTCCAAAATCAAAATATAATTGGATGGATAAAATATTTTATTCCCACCTTAGGAGACCTATCAACACTTTGGAACATTTTCACCACATCACCATAACACTACAAGACTCTCTTCTCTCATGGATGTAGGTGCACATGTAGGAAACTAACTGTGCAAGGTTGACTATGTGAAATATGATTTTTAGTTACATCAACATGCTAGTATTTGATACTAAAAATTCAAAATTAACCTGATCATCATGACCTTGAGGAGCATGGAATATCATTACACTTTTAGTTAAAACTACTACAGGAAAGGAAAACCTCTGTAGTTGATGAAGCATGCCTACAACTCCATTGATGATCTCAACTAACAACTTAAGATGTTTGTCTAATCAGTTCTCCTCCACACATGTAACCAGGGTGGAAATGATTAGATAAGAATTTAAACACTCACTAAAAACATGTATAATACTTATTTTATATGGACCAACTCAAATAAATAGAAAACCTACAAGGTATGGGGATAAGCATTCAGAAAGAGGTAGTCAACTTCTAAATAATGATTCATAGAGTGTAAATAATCAATCATTAAAATCCTACTATGAAATGGAATTATAATTATATTACTATCTACCAAGAAGTGTATTTGACTTGACTCATCTATTTTTGGCTATACTAAACAAAAAGTTCTTTGTCATTTATGCTTGCCTAGTTAAGCGATGGAAAAGCAAAAGGGTTTTAATCCACTTTCAAGTGTTTCAAATATTACCAAGTGTAAAATTTATCTCAAGGGAGATAAAATTTTACTTTATAAACCTTCCACATGTGTCACACTCCTATAAAAACCATACAACTACCAAATCTTTGTCTTTTATAATTATTTTCTTGATTTCAACATAGTATCTAATAGTTTTTTTGTTGGGAATAATATGAATAACAATAATATGACATAAATAACATTTATAAACACTTAGACACCTTTTTTTACTTATGAAAACTATAGAAACCTTATTGATGGCTCAAATATGACCCTATATGAACTAAAATTGTACAGGGATTAAAAGATTGTTATGACTAGGGTAAATAGCACATTAAATGACATTGGTAAGACCATGACACACCTCATAAGACCCTAATAATTTAAAATACAATTTTTCACTATAAGGGGTTGACTTATTTGGAATTGAGGTCAAAATATAAAACATTCTTTGCAAATTCCTATTGGTGGAAAACTAGCTATGCCATGACCAATAGCCTACTCCTATCCTTTAGGATATGGAGTCACCTATGCGCAAGTTCGACACTTAAATATATTTAAACCACACCAAAAAACAATAAAATACACACCAAAGGAAACACACATGTGTTATCAATAAAAATTATGGAACACACACACACACACAAAACCAAAACAAAGACACACACCTAACTAAGTATTTACAAGACCTCAAAATTGAGGTGAAAAACATATTACCATTATTAATTTAGTGTGAAATATGGTTCTTATTTCATCTTTGATTCTTCATGAAAGAAACCTAGCATGTGAGACATAATCATCATCAAACACTTGTTTATATTGATGGTCAAAAAGCTTACCATCATTATGTCTTATCATGCCTACAAATGGACTAGTTTGAGCTTTCATGAATTATCTCTCTCTTAACCTCCAAGAACCTTGATTAGAGCTACATCCTTCTTGTCTCTTTCCATGTTCAATTTGTGTTATTCAAACTATAAGTTAGAAGGTGTGACATCTACCTAGACCTTATCTTCATATTGGGCATGGTGTAATTGATATATGGGATCATCAAGTCTATCTTCACCATGTTTCAATATATATAAATGTGATTATACCTTATATTGAGGTATTAAATATTTATTATTCACAAACACATGTGCCTTATATTCACTAGGTTCTTTGAGGACTGTAACTTCTTTGCTAGCAGCTTGATGCTTAAACTCATTCATAACATGACACTCAAACTCATGATTGATCAAAGAATCAAAAACCTAAAAATTAGGTTCATAAACCAACTTGACATCAGATATGTAAATATTTGGAAGAAGAATATCCTTACCTAGTTGCTTGGACTCTTAACTTATGGCATTAAACATTTGCCATAAGTCATCTTCTTCCTCATGAATGCCATCTTCAAGGGTTTCTTCATCAAGTGAAGGTATAATTACATGGTTATTCTCACCAAAGTGGTCTAAAATATTCTTTAATATATCACCATCATACACATGAATCATATAATTACCTTTAGTAAATTGTGAGAAGGAATGCTCAATGCTTACCTCAAATTGCTCATATGCTCCTTCATGTATGATATAGGTACCAAGGTTAGTTTACTAAAAATAGGTATATGGATCATGTTCATAATAATTTGAAACATAATAATATAGAGAAAAATCATAAATTCCATCAATCTTATACTAATAACCATCATCCAAAAATAGACTCTTCTTTCTCATTGATGACATAATTCAAGTTGGAACTTGCTTCTAAATAAGGCTCAATGTGGAACCTAGCAAGTGGTTAAGTTCTTATGGTCACCTTTATTACATATCTTTTATTAAAGTCTAAAAATTACCATTGAGATAAGAGGTATCCACTATCTTGGCTATGAAATCTCTTGAAAGGTAGATTGCAAAGTGGGCAAGCAAGTTAACAACCATAATGTCTTGATGAATGGGGAAAATAAGAAAATCATGCAAGAAAACCTTCAATCCTTTGATCAATACTATTGACTTAGAAGGTGTACCATATAATTAAATCACACCTTTTCTATGTGATTCATACTTTAGTCCCAGTTTTTTAGGTATGACTTTGGGTGTCACTAATGTGCTAGCTCCACTATCAAATATATAGTTATGAACTAGTTTATCACCTATAATGAGAGTGAGGTAGAAAGGTGGAGGATTATCAGATTTATTAGAAGGATATACAATGTTATTAGGGTAATTATTAATTGAAACATGACCATGACCATGAATTGATCAAGGATGACTAGCATGGATATTGGAGTGCTATTTTTGAAAGAGCTCCTTTTGGCCAGGTATATAAAGGACATCCCAAAAAAATAGTTGCCTTGGTATTTTTCAATGAATCATTAATGTCTAAAGGAAAAATATTTATATTTTATTTATTCCTTTAAGGTAATTAAGTGGTTTTAACTTTAGGTATGAAATCACTTTGAGTAGGCCTTCCAATAAGTGTAGGAGTATTAAGAATTGCCATTTTTGGAGTCATGCCTTACTACCTTGCAAGAGGATTAGATGAACTAGTAAGCACACCATTGGCATATCCTATAAAATTTATCTTATCTATAGTGTTGTTTTTAATATAATTACATTTATTTAAAACATAAGTGTCTTTTGTATACACATAATATTTTCAACTTTTATCAAATACTGATGCTTTCTATCTTGTAGGTACCCATCGAATCTCAATCTCTCTGAGTGTATGCCTTAAAGGGTGCTTTGGGAAATGGGTGGGTAGACCATTAGTAATTAATATGATTTTTATCCCTTATTTTCACTTATTACCAATCCAAAAATCTCCTAAAAGCATTCCCTTAAGCTTTTACTCCTTTTTTGCACACTCCTCTAGCCTTTTACCACCTTCATTTCCCCTTTTCCTAACCTAAAATACCTTTCAATAGTTTACATGACTAGGTTGAATAGGTTGAACTTTTACTCTTATTGGTGAAACTTATTTACGGTATAATGTCAACTCTTGGATGACCTAACCCTTGACCTAGTGAGTTTTTGTCAATAATGATACTAGGTAGACTAGGTCAACCCTATCAGTTAAAACTTTTAAAAGGGATTAGGGTTAAATATGCCTATATATACAATATCATTTTACCATTATTAGAGAGACATAAAGAATTACTATTCATTTGTGATTATTTATAATCTAGTCTTCCACCATTCTACCTAAGGAGTCTTAGCTTAGGGTTTCTACTTGGAGAATGTAGTCATATGGAGAAGTCTTGGATGCTTTAGGCTTTCTTTGTGATATTTCCAAACCATAATAACCTCTTGAGAAGCCCCTTTGGCCAAGGGAGAGATTGAGTCTCAATGGGTTTATCTTTCAAGTAAGTATCTCTAACTTTGCTTCTCTATTTAGTAGATAGAAGTAGCATAAGTAATGGATTTTAAATAATATTACTCTTATTTAACATGAATTAGGGTCTTACCTATACATATCTTAATTATGATTTTCTTATGAATGTTTATTTTCATTTGTTTACTAGCCTCCATATTATTCCACAAGATTTAGTGAATAATAGATTATATTTCCTTACTTTACATGATATTATTATAGTGACTATGAAAAAATAGGACATAATTAGGGTTCTTGCATGTTTTTTTTATTGGAGGCTTTGCAACCCTCCTTAGTATTATTATTATGGTTATAAATCCCCTAATTAGGTCTAGTAGATATACATATTGGTCATATTCTTGGTTATCTAATGTATCCTCAATTGAAAGTTTAAGTAGGCTCTATCTTCTCTGATCTATAGGTTTGATATGTGGATTTGATGAATTTCTAATTGCATGAATCTTCAACTATGAATTTAGTGAAACTTAATACTTAGGGATCCAGACCTTTATTTGTTTGCATAAGTACTTCATCTTCTACTAATATTAGAAGAGTGACTCCTCTTCAAGAAACTAGAGCTTGCTCCCCACCTTCATTGGCATCCATTAATTAGCCTTATTTACATTCTTCTCCTTAGATCAGATTATTATGCATCGGTACCACTAATTTTGTGTTGGATATAGAAGTAAGATTATATGTATTAGTAAGCCTATTAAAATTAGGTTACCATTGACCTCTCCCTTAACCATATTGTTTAACATATTGATAATGATTGGGATAGGGATTTTAATTCACACCTTTTTCCATGTTTTATTGTCTAATTTGAGCTTATAAGAAATAAATTATTGAATCTTTATCCATGGCATCATCTACCTTATTAGGAATATTCCTTGGCTTGGCATTAGCATTAAGAACTTGGGTACACTTATAGAATCAATAGAAGGATTATGTAATAGAGGAATAAACACTTTTGGAGGTAACTTCCCAACTTGAATAAGCCCATTCTTAGCTCTAATGGCAAGGTAATATGCATCAAGTAAGGTGAAACCACCCATGTATTATATCATGATGGTTATGATAGTGCTAATGTACCTCAAGTATATATGAAAAATAAAGCTATAGGTGGTCTCATGGGAGGAGGAAACTTATACCAAGTCTTCTATAATCTCTCATTAAAATCATGTATTGTCTCCTTGGGGTATCTTTGGATCATAATGATTTGGTTAATAATTTAATTGTGATCACTCTTGTCCTTGAATATTGATGCTATAAGTACTCTAAAATCATCCCATGTTATGATCCAACTATTGGGCAAAGTCCTATACAAATCGAGTGTCTTCCTTCTAAATGACATGGAAAGGAGTCTAATAGCAATGTTGACCTTATTAAAATTATGAAAACTATATAATTTTGATATATACCTAATTTTATCACTAGGAGTGACATGGACTTTATCATTAAATGTAGGAACACTCTTTGTAGCATTAGGGGGAATGTCACCATAGGCATCACGATGAATTGGATTTTTAATGTAAAATATTAGGAAGGCATGTTGCCTAGCCATGTTTTCTTCAAGTTATTCTTCACTCTATTGGTATTCTTAGCTATCAAATTCCTCTTGATCTTTAAATGGTAAAATAGGTTGAGGATGTTGAACTTTAAGAGGAATTTCAAATTGAAGAGGTGGATTGATGTGATTGAAAACACTAATAAAAGATGACCTAGTAGGGAACATTAAGAATGAGAATTATTTTGTGACAATACAATGGTGTAAAATCATATTTTACCATGAATGGATTTTTAAAATGTTGATTAGCACACCATTTATAGCTGATGTTGTTAAGACCAACATTCACCTTGACAAGTTGTCTTTAGTAAAATGTTCCCATCGAGCATGCCAAAACTTTTGTCAAAAAATATTGTAACCTAAAGGAGGTTGTTAAATACTAATCTAATATTTATGAAAATTCGGAATACCTCTAGGCCTATGGGTTGCCTATACTAGAGGTAGACCTCTAGGTTTAAGGGTTATCTCCATAGATTGACCTTTAAGTAGTTCTCACCTATACTAATTGATTTCTTATATGAAAATTGGTAGAAGTATGCATGAAATAAAGATATTATAAGTGGGTGATATAACATAATTATGTTCAAAATATCATCATACTCTTGCACTAATTGAAAATATCTACAATACTAACATCAAAGTCCTAGAATACTCTAACATTAGTATTTCAATATAGAGGTGATATGCATAAGATAACTAAAAATTTTCAAACATATGTCAATTGTAGAAACTTAGGACTAATTTCACACTTTAAGTGATTTAAACACACTAGATACACTCCATATGACCTATTATAATGATAACTTCTTTCCATGAAACATGAATGGATAAAGAGAAGCAAGGATAAATGTTTATCACTAGACCTCATCGTACATAACTTTGAAAACTTATAAAAGATGGTTTTTAACTAAAAAAATATATTTCATGAATTAATATAAGTCAAAGATAAACATAAAATCATCAAGGATTCACCATACATGGTGTGGAAGTAGAAAATAAGAGCCAAAATGGATAGCATTTATAGAAAGTGTGAGAGGAGAGAGAGAGAGAAGTGGAGCTCAAATGTCATAATACCACTTATCAAGGCATGATAATTAGTTATGTTATAGAGTATTATATTATTAAATGAACCATGAAATGTATATTTGGACAAATGTCCCTCCAAGGAATCAAAACTCCTTAAATCTAGCATAGGACATTTTAAATGGTTTCTTAGAAACTATCTTCATCATTAAATTCTCTTGAGAACTCCCAAAAAAAATAGGGAGAGATTCCACATGTGAAATATGATGGGGAGATTAAGGATAAGATACAACATGTATTATATGTGTCCCTAACCACTAGTCTTCTTATAGAATGGTGTTCTCACTGCCTGTAGTCTCCATCATCCTTCTTCCACTCATTCCTCATACTTGCCATTTAAGTGACCTTTAATTTTATAAAAACATACATAAAATGGGTTTTATGAAACCTATAAAGAGTAAAATTATCTTTAAATCCATCAATAATACCTTAAAATTCCTCCTAATTAGATTTATCACCTTCTCACTTGATGATTACCTTCCATTCACTATGTTAGTTTGGACTACCTGAAGTGAAGGTGCTTACAAAGGTGATTGTGTGATTGACTCAAGTAATAAATGGATAATAGGAGTTATTTTATGTCCCACATTATATTCCAAAGTGATTTTCATATTTAAAACCTCGTCTGAACCTACAAAACACAAATATATCAAGAAAACATGTTTTGTACCCTTTTTGTATAAATAGGGGATAATCCAATATGATGGGAATAATCTTGGTGGAGTTAATAAATTTTAGACATTAAATATATGAAAAAAATCACTATAATAATGTTTAGGACCTTATTCAACATCCCCTAACTTGTTAGGTCTCCATGTTAAGAATTCTATGCACCCCAATTTGTTCTTAAGCAAATAAATGACCCATTTGTTATCTTCCATATATAAAAATGGTTATAAAAAACCACATAAACAATTTTGAAGTTAATAAAATGTGTTTTAATTTTCATTTGGTGTTATAAGTGAGACTACACCTAATTAGGGATTTAGGCATATTCAAGGTCTAGTAGGCGTTGTCTATATATATGTGGGTTTAGGATATTATATTCGAATCCTTGGTAATGTGAAGAAATAATAATGTTTTTTAATGTTATAAAAAAATATTCCAACCTTTTTATTTAAATTTTTTAATCCTCTATGCATCTTATTTTCATTGTTATCATAGACTACTTGCAAACCTTAATATATGGGAGTGCCCTCTATTTGAGATAAAATATAGGGAACCCACCCTATTGTCTTAGTAAAATAAAGGATATGAGAGGATATTATAATTCATGGGTTCCATTTTTACCAAATTATAGAGTTATATCACACTCCTAGAATCCCCAAACATCATGAAACCTAAGGCAAACTTCTTGTAATAGTGACTATGTGCAAGGTCAGTGTATGGAGTGTAGATTTTATTTTGAAACCCTCCATGATATATTTAATTGTTATGTGAATATAATGAGATGTTTATTATCATTTTTTAGGACTATATAATAATGTATAGTAGCCATTCTTCCTTTCCAACTCCTAACTTGTACCCTATACTATCTTAATTAGTAGATAATGGACTTTGTGTTGAATATAAATGCATGTTTTAGAGTTATCATGTAGGTTCCTTGCATGTGATGCAGTGTAATCCTAATAATTCCCATGTGTTAGTTTAAGAATCATGATAATTATTCAAATTTGAATTTGAAATTTTCCTACCTTTTCTTGATTTGAAGTTTCAAGCTTGTAAGGAGGATTTGAGACTGTTCTAGTGGGTGTAAATGAGTGAAAATGATATGTAATTGATAAATAAATTTGAAATATGGCTTAATTATATTATAAAAGGTCTTCATAGTGAATAGAGAAATTATTTCATGTTGATAATATAAGGTGGCAGTTATAGAGCCACTACCATTTCTAGGTCTTGAGGAATGTAAAAGAGTTTCTTGATCAACAAACAATTATAAAGAATTTAATGGAGTCTATTTGATCATGGAAAGGTGGTATAGTTTTTTAGTAGTTTGTAGGAAGGAAATTAGGTAAATAAATGTGGTAGACAAGACTAAGAAAAGAAATAAGGTATGCCAAGATAAGATGAGGATTGTATAATTCTACATTTTGTATTGGTCAAAAGCCTCTAATGAATATAATAGTCATGGAATTGTTGTGTCCAAATGGATCTTTGAAAATATTTATAGGAAAATTATTTGCATTCAAACTTGAGATTTATAAAATTTACTAAAGGTTATGCTTAAACTAGATTAAGTTTATTTTATGTTTATGAATTATGAAAAGGCATTAGTTTGTGGTAAAGGACATGTTTAAGGTTGAAAGAGAAGAAAATTTTATTTGATATTTTCCTTGTGCTTTAAAATGATTTTTATATTTAACTTCATATTCATTCAAGTTATTTGGATTACAAGTTAAGAAAAAAACCCTTGTTTTCTATGTAGAAGAAGTTGCAATATTTTTGTTGTTGTTTGAGTTGCTAAGGACTCTGAGTTTCATTGTAAAGCAAGAAGTAGTGCTTAAAATAATTTCTAAAATTTATCTGAGGGTTAGATGTAATTTTATACCAAATGATCTAAGAAATTTAAAAATTATTCATTGATGTTAATATTCTAGGATGAACATAATAGTTTTTCTGTAGCAATCTCATTGAATGAGACTATGTGTTCATTTTATGGAGAAGAAGGATATTTGCATTATTTTCAAAGAGTTCTGGGGTATCATGTTAGGTGTCTTGAATGTATATGAAGAACCTATGTTTGGAAACTAATTAAAAGTTGGTTAATTTATTAAAGCACAAACATGTAACAGTTAAATTCTTATTATAATCAAGCATGTTTTGATCTAGTAAAGGTATAATATGGATTGATTAACATCTACTAGTGATTATAAAGGTTTCCATAGGTATAGAAAGACTTCATAAACTTGATTATGATCCTTGAAACCTTTTTGAATGATTTCAAACAAATTTTATTACCTCTCAGTTGAGACAAAAGTTTAAAAACCCTATAACTAGGGTTTGGACATTTTAGCAAGAATCCACCAGTGAAAATTTATGAATCTTGGTCATTTGTTAGGCTAGTGAACCCACTAAAATATTTTGTGGTTTATGAAACACATATATATGTTTCCATACATATTAAGGGATCTAAGTGTAAAATAAGGTTTCATAGGCCTAATAGGTCTTAACAGGTAGCAAAAAGAGGTTTGAAAAGAGGTTAGATGAGAGAGTTATTTCATGAAACTTCATGAGTATACCATGATAAATATTGGTATCTGAAATAGAGATTGGTTTCTTGTTTGATGATAATATATATTTGTAAAAATCTAAATAACTCATAAATAGGGCTGGCAAGACTATGGTTAATGGAGATAGAATTAGGAAAGAAGATAAATTGAAAATTGAAAAGTCTTGTAGAAGATTTTAGAGGAACTAAAGGTCCAAATAGGTTGTGATAAGTGTCTATAAAGGGAAAAGAAGTGATTAATTTTATCACCACTATTGCATGTGGTTCAAAATGAACATGAATGATTGAATGAATGAGTGAAAATGCAAAATGTTGGAAGTGTAGGATGATAAATGATTAAGGTGGAAAGAGATGAATTGTATGAAGGAGATTGAATGTTTTATGTGTATTTAAATATTTATAATCAAGGAATTTGTATTTTGATCCATTTGTACAAATAGGTTTAGTGTTGCCAACAAAGATTGACAAGATTACAAACAAGAGAAAGAAGAGTTGTAAGCTAGGGAGATAAGCTCTGCATCACCTTGTTAATGCCTTATATATCATGGTCCACTATCTTATTAAAGTATTTAATACCATATTAAATACATTTATACATGTCCACACAATATCTATGTTAGGTCAACATCTAGACTATAATACCCTAATGTGAAGTCACTCTAATATCATATTGTAGATGATCATTACAAGATAAAAGGACTGTTATAGATGGTTTACAACATTTGAACCTTGTATTACACATTTTAGGGTCTTTTTTTAGTTCTTAGAGTCAACTCTAATTGGAAATAATTCATGTTTTTAGGGTTTCCATCTCCAATTTCATATATGGAGCTTATGCATACCAATAATCAAACTATAGATGACCTTTTTAAGGATAAAGGTACACTTTTAAGTGAAGATATAGGTCAAGACCCTATACTTCAACCCCTCTCAACATTTTTTAAACCACTAGTGTCCTTGTCACCTCAATAGGATAAATTACCATGTATATATGTTCCTATCATTCCACCTTGGAATATAAGGTCATTTGTTGTTCAAAAAAATATAAAAAACATTGAGAATCTATAGTGAAATATTGTTTGAGTTTGAAACATTTTTATGTCACCCTCTCTTGTCTAAACATTCATGTTTCTTTGTAAGGCATTGCCCTTGTATGTGGGATGAATGATTAAATAACTTGGGCCTATATATACCTCATGAATTTCACTATGGAAGGATCAAAACAAAGGTGAAAACACTATTTTCAAGACTTTAAGGTAACTTGTCCCTTAAGTTAATCGATCAACTTATGGTGGGATAGAATAGGTTTTCTTATCACTTCATGGATCCTCCATGGCTACCATGAAATTATCCATGTTCCTAGACCTATTTATAGGTCTCAAAAAATTTCAAACATTTTCATGCAATAACATCAATCCTATGTTGGAGCTTCCTATAGATGCATATGCAAGACATAGGGTAGAATTTTGAATATGTAAGAACATGTTGTCTTTTCTAAACTCAAACTACCATTATATGGATAAAATATGTTATTAATAGGTTAAGAGACATAAAAAAAATTTAAACTCTTCACCACATCACCATGACACTACAAGAGTCTCTTATCTCTTGACTATAGGTGCACATGCAAGAAACTAACAATGCAAGGTTGATTATGTGAAATATGCTTTACATCAACATTATAGTTTTTGATAATAAAAATAAAAAATTAAGTTGATCACCATGAACCTTATATAATTAAACATAAATATGCTTTTTATTGAAACCATTACAAGAAAGGAAAACCTCTATAGTTTATGAAACATGCCTGTAACTACATTAGTGATATCAACAGGTAAATTGAGATGTTTGGCTGATCAATTCACCTCCACACATGTAAAAATGGATATAAACCATTATATAATAATTTATACACTCACTAAAACCATGTAAAGAACTTTCTTTTATGTACTAACTCAAACAGAGAGAAAACATATAGGGTGTGGGGATAAGCATGTAAAAAGAGGAAATCAACTTCTAAACAATGGTTCATAGAGCATAACTCATCAATACTTGAACTCATAAAATTAAATTGAATTATAATAATATTAATATTTATCATCATATGGATATGAATTGACTTATCTTCTATTGGTCGTACTAAACCAAAACTAGTTAATCATTTCTACCTACCTAACAGAGCGATGGAGAAGTGAAATGGTTTTAAGGCATTTTTAGGTGTTTCAAAGATGACCAAGTGTAAAATTGGGATTAAGGGATCTGAAAGGTCACTTTATGATCCTTCCACATGTACCACACCCCTATAGAAACTATATAACTATAAAAAATTCCTCTTTTATGATTATTTTCTTGATTTCAACATAGTATTTGCAAGTTTTTTAATTAGAACTGACAATGATATGACATAGGGGATGTTGAGAAACACTTGGACACTTTTGTATACTTAGTAAAACCATACAATCCTTTATTAGTAGCTTAAATACGTCCCTTTATGACATGCAATGGTACAAGGACTAAAAGTTGACTATGGCCAAGGTAAATATCACATTAAATGACATTTATAGGACCATGACACACCCTATAAGACCCAAATAGACCCTATAAAAGTTTTAAATATATGGGGTTTAATTATTTTGAATTAAGGTAAAAATATTCAATATGTTCATCAACAATATTTTGACTTTCTTATGGTCTCTTTCTAACAATCCATATAAGGCACAATAACCTCCACCTACAACCATGCTAGAAAAAGGGAGATCAAATATGAAGAAAATGAGATTTAGATGTTTTAAATGATAATTTTAACTGAAAAAATATATAATGGGAAGGTGAAATCATTATAGAGTTCTTAAATGTCTATTGGTATTGTTTCAAGACCTAAAACTAAGCCTAAAGCCAACTTAAGTGCCTTGAGAGCCAAGTGTGATAGATCTTAGATCATGAGATAAGTTTCTGGGAACCATGAAAGTGATGATGATAGGGTGAATTTATAATGAGAAGTATTTAAATCTTAGAATCTATGGGGAGAATTATTTACCAATTTCACCTATAATCATTACCACAAATCTCCACCTACACCCAAAGGAAGAACATCAATAGTGTTTTGTTGAGAAAATAAAGGAAGGAGGTAATGTAGGTCATTAGATATTATCAAAGATAAAGTATTCCAATATATTTAAAATCAATATGGAATTGGTTTTACATTGATAAAATCTATCTCAAAGTATGTTTTACATCATTTGGAAAGATGTTGTGTGCTTGTTAGAGTTGTGGAATGGATTATGTAAGTTATAAGGTTTGAATAGGACAAATTCAAGCTTCATGAAAGACATTAAATGATTAAAAATATCTCAAGGAGTTACCTCACTAAAATTTAGTAGTTCTATTCATCTAAATAACACCTATAATCTATGCAATGTTTAAAGGATGAAGGGTTGTATGCAATGTTTAAAGGATTGAATGCTTAAATCTATAGTACGTATGTTAAGCTCTTGTAAAATTTTGACCTAACTCATCTATGTCATGCCTATAGCCCATGAGGGATCCAACACTTGAATAAGAAATTATCTAAGTATGGGTAAGACCCATTTCCTTGCAATGATACCTACATCTATGTGCAAACCTAAGACTATGCCCCTAGACTAAGTACCCTAATGACCCATCAAGTGTCTGAGTACCATTAAGCCAAGGGAACTAAAGGATTATGCCTATGGAAGCATAAACCTACTTCATATTCACCTATGCTTGATATATAGTTGATGTTCCCCACCGTGGGATGGCTTATACCCATAAATACACAACTACCATTGTACTAACAAAAATCCTATAAGGATAGAGTTACACCATGTCATAACTAGTGTAACACAAACCCTGGTCCCTTCTCCACTATGCTTTGAGTGAGAACATAATGCTTACACCTTATGTGAAGTTATGTTAGGATAGTTGAGTGTTAAATGTTGAGTGACATATGATTAGTCAAGGCCTATACCACATTAGAACAATTCTAATTATAACCTAGATAGCTATATAAGCACTTGACAAGGTCCATGACTAAAGAAACCTACTTTTCTATAACATTTTGGTTCCATCGCTAAGACTTGTTAACTTTTTATATAGTAATGGTGTACTATAATAATTATCTAAATCTCACTTCAGAATATTAAGTGTTGGATAAAATTAGTGGAAGAAAACTTTATGCTAAGGAATCTAACTTATAGAGGATATAAACCAAGGAAGTGGATACAAGACCACTTGTATGACACCCTATATGAGGTTTTATTTTGAAAATTAAAAGAGCAATTGGATCAATGTTTTGATGCTTATGCAATGCACATAAGCAAAATCTATGGACAATACCTTGAGTGGATGAAAGAGTGCCTAGAGAGGCTTGAGAAATTATATGCCACATAGGATAGAGATGTAAACAAATGGTGGCAAGGGGAATTGAATAAATATGTGATTGAATTAATAGTATCAATGTACTCATACCTTAAAGAAGCAAAATATCAATTCTTGTGTTAATTTAGAGGCATGTTTATCAAAGAAACTAACACCAAACTCAAGAAGCTGATGGTAGATTATGGCTTTGAGATTGTGAGGATGGAAGGATAAAGTCCTCTTACATATGAGCATAATAATGGGGAAGAAGGGTATGTATAAGTGAGGTGGAATAGAAAGGGATGTGTAGATTAACACCTTAGAGCTTAGGAGATAGACTTATAATAAGAGGTGGCATGGGCTAATAGAAGATCTGAGACTTAGAAGTGTCGAGAGAACTTTCAATAAGTTGTAAGGGCATGGGGAAGGATCTCTTGAATGGTATTATTGCCCAAAAGAAGGAACCCTTGAATGCATGAAACAAGCTTCAGAGTTGATAGGTGAATGTAAAAATTGAC
This sequence comes from Torreya grandis, assembly GCA_037957365.1. Classification (NCBI taxonomy): domain Eukaryota; kingdom Viridiplantae; phylum Streptophyta; class Pinopsida; order Cupressales; family Taxaceae; genus Torreya; species Torreya grandis. Next base: position 1,087,312 of record JARHVA010003042.1, read on the forward strand.
CATTAGAGATGTATCAGATGTACCTACCCCCTTTAGACCTACAACATAAGCTCATATTTTAGATCCCCCATAGGAAGATAGAATATTGATAACTAACCCCATTATCAACTTAATATTTGATTATTTTGTATATCTGGACCATAATTTTGTAATCAAGCAAGTTGTTCCTTATGAGGAGATAAATAAGGATACCTATAGACCTCAAGTTACTAGCTTAACTAGACTAAAAATGAGTGCAAACACCCTAATATAGCTAATGTCAACTAAATAGCCTAGGAAAAAACCTAGATGAAGTGGACCTATGCCACTAGTTAGTAGTATAATACCATCATCTTCTATGGTGCTAGTAATAATGTTGGGACCATCACCTAGCCTAGTGGCTAGAGTTATTAGAGGACCACTACTAGGACAAGTCCCAAGGGAATAAGAACCTTAGACATCAACATCTCCCCCAACCTATGTTTATTATGATATGGCTTTGCATCTACTTAAGTATCAATGCATAGAGAATCATAGAGCATGTGCTTAAGTATGAATTAAAATGGCATGCTCATAGAATAACCCAAGATTTGTGTAAGACAACCTAGTTTATGAAAACCTTGATTGATCATGCCCATACTTGGTATAATAATTTTTATCTTGACCAATAAATCGTTGATTATGACACCCTAAAGGAATCCTTCTTGAAATAATTTGACATACCTGAGTTTGAGCAGCAAAACATCACTATGGTCAAGGAGAACAACTAGGGACTATTAGAGAGCATGCACTTGTATGATGATATATTCAAGACTCTCATTTCCAATATCCCTTATGATATTCACCCCACATATCATGAATAATGGTTCATTTTAGGATTACAAGTACCATTCAAAAGGGTGTTGTCCATGAAAACATTCACAAACCCTTAGGAGGTGCTTGAATCCACACTCAAATTTAAGGTGGTTGGGAGCACCGATATAGGAATTAACCCTTTCATGAAGAAATAAATTATGTGTATGCCCTCTAAAATAAAAAATTTAACCACTAATTCATCATAATATTCTCAAATTGGGCTCTGGTGCACGGATTGGAAGACAAAAGGTCATAATAGAAATAACTACTCTCAGAGGAATGAGGTCACACTACTTAGATGTGAAGTTTGTCATGAGGTGAATGATGTTTAAAAATTCCCTTTGTTATAACTTGATATTTAGGTTAACATAATAAATTATTACTAATTATGTGATCTCTATACCCATATCATGGGTTGATTACCACATAATCGATGAGATGGATGACAACATGGGGAGAGGTGCATGATAAGCAATGGCTATAATAGGAGGGAAAGGAACCTAAATAAATTAGGGTTATGCCTAAAAAAATATAGGATATGGGATGTAAAGAGGTACCAAAGGGTGAGGTGGTGGATGTGGTAGAGGAATTTTCCCCATAATCATGTTACAAGTATGGCTCAATCAATAACTATCAATGTTACTAACTTATCCATGCAATGTATGGGTATTGTCAAGGAGCACATAAGGTCAAGGAATGCCTTGATTTGTATAAAAAATTGACCCAAGGCATGATTAACACTAATAAAGGCATAGAGATGATTAGGCATGAGTCTAAAGGGAAAAATGGGTTCCAAAGGCACAATTAGCCTATATGGAGTCAATCAAAGTTTAGGTAACTACTCAGAGTGGACTCACCACTCAACTGCTAGTTGTTCTAATACCATAATTTCACCTTGAATATGGGGTACTAATCCATATTGAGTTAATTACATAGATATAACCAAAATTCATAGCTTACCCATACCTTACATGCCAAAAAGATGTATTATAAAAAGCTATGAGTGTGATCTAGAACCTATAAGGAGAGCTCCAAATGGCATGAAACCTAGAGGTGTAGACTATTGCCTCTTGATAAAATTAGTTTTTCCAAGATGACAAAGTATAAGATCTAATGAATATATTGTGCCCCTTGTAAATAGAAGGGATGCAACCCCTATTAAAGAACTTTCTTCTGGAACATGTAGGATAGTAGTTAGTTGAAGTTATTGTACCATGAATGGAAAGGGTGTTATTATCCACACTTATAATAATTTTAAAATATGAAGAAAAAAATGTATATCAACTCAGAACAATAGATATTGGTGGACCAAGATATCCAAATATTCAATATATGCAAAAATAGAATACCCTTAAGGTAGGGGAACACACCACATAATACTCCTTTACGAAAGAATAACTCTACAATGTCTCTTTAAGGGGTTAACCTCAAATATCCTCTTACAATATAAGACTCAATGCTTACTTTATTACCTATAAGTATAATCATATCATTTATATATACCTCTATATAACTAAAAATTGATGGGTAGTCACTTAATCCCAATGTAAGCTAGTCATTACCCAATATAATAATTCCACAAGTTACTCCATTATCCTAATATATTAGACCCATATAACTAGCTAAGGGGGATTTGTGATACATGTCAACATCTCCATCAACCCATATAAATTAATATATCATGTCCTTAGATACATATCAAAGGGTAAGAGTAGTCAGTCATACATAGAATATGGAGTATGACTAAGAACTATAGGTGAATTCCACCATTAATGGATAGCATGTCTATGAGGTCCTTATCAACATAGGTAGTGAGGTCAATATCCTGACCAATAATTCATGGGAAAATATGGGTATACCAGCCTTGAGGCCTTCTCCCCATGTAATCTTCATGGATAAAAGACCCAAGTGAAGCCAATCAAAATTCTAAAGGGTGCCATTGTAGATATTATGGGAACCAAATTCCATATTGACTTCAAGGTAATCAAGTTGGATGAATATGATAACTATCCAATGCTTCTAGGAAGGCTATGGTGATATAAAAACAATTACAATATGCACTTTAAGAATTTATATATGACATTTAAAATTTTCAAGGAAAGGGTAGTGATTCCACTCTCAAGTGACTAAGGATTCCCCTATGTGGAGAGCATTGCTTTGGAGAATGAGATCAACCATATATATAGCATCTTAGTACAAGGTATCAAGAATAATAATCATTATAATCAAGGATTTATCTCTTGTAAGGATGGGTATTTAGCCTCAGACACCATCGATATTACCTATGGTTGATGGGTTGAAGAGGCTTATGAGGCCACTGGTTGTAGATGTCATTTGGTGCATCCAAAGGCACCAGAACCTATGAGGACTGATTAGGTCTAGATTAATCACACCTTAAAAAAATGGGACCTACACCAAATAATTTACTCTACCTAAGTATGGAAATCCCATAGTGCTCCCAAAATTTGAAGGGAGAAACCCAGTGGAAAATTATGTCCACAATCTTGAATGGGTACACTAATGCATACCTTGAGAGGCACTATCATGTGTTGGTGGGAAATGTAAAAGTCTAACTTACCAACATATATAGAGTTGAAAGTGGCTATATTCACTATATTTAGGAGGAGTAATGAATACTTGGATATATCAACATATTCTAACAACTTTGATCTTGTGGTGCATGTGTGCCTATGCAAAGAGACATGGACTGATTATGTCATGACTACCCCAAAGAATTTATGGGTGCACCCTTTTATAGAACTCTAAAGACATGGGTGAAATCATGGTATATGATTAGTGAGATGCATTGAGAGAAAACTAATTGGGATGCCATTAAAAATAAGTCTATGCACACCTTCTCCTTTTCTTCATAGAACTTGGAATTACTTGAGCCACTTTAAGTAATTTAGATAGTAGTGTTTGAGGACACTGTCATCCTCAAAGATCACTGTGAAAGACATGTTAGGTGAAAAAAGTCTAGTGCTCCCAAATTTCATTAAGTAATAAATTCTCAATAGCAACTTGAGAGAATAATATGATGAAAATTAGGAGTGTTATTAGAAAACATTGACTGACAAAAGAAAGCTAATACACCAAGTAGATGATAGTGCTCCTAGTGAAGAAGACCCCACTCATCTTCACATAGAGATAACTTAGGTAATTCATCATGTTAAGGACTCACAATAGTAATAGAATGAACCCTACCACACACTACTAAAGACCATTAAAGTGCACATCAACATAGAAGGAAAGCTAAATATGGCTACTCTAAGAACCTATTGGTCTGACGTAGAACTAGCATGCATCATAGACCTCTTAAAGGAATTCCAAGACTTTTTTCTAAGGACTTATCATGATATGAAGGGCACCCACCCATCCCTTAGGAAGATTAACATAAATCTAATTGATGGTCTAATATTGATCAAGAAGTGCCCCTATAAAATTAATCCCAACCTTTATACCAAGGATTAAAAAAATGGACATAATACTAGTTATAGGGTTCATTTACCCTATTCACTAGTCTAAGTGGGTGAGCTTAATGGTAATAAGCATCAATAAATACTGGCACATTTACATCAATGACCCTTTCCTGAATCCATTCACTAATGAAGTCCTGGAAGGTTTTGTAAGTTGTGAAATCTACACCTTCATTGATGGGTTTTCTAGATACCACCAAGTATTTATTGAGGAAGAGGACAAGCCCAAAACAATTTTTTCAACTGAATGGGGCTATTTTCCTTACAAAATGATTCCCTTTGGACTCAATACCATGTCATTCATGTTCTCTAGAGTGGTAAACACCATGTTTAAAGACTTCATCCACAAGTTCCTCTAGGTTTACATAGATGATTAGATAGTGTATGGACTCATTAAGGACCATTACGTTAACCTATGCATAATTTTTGAGAGGTGAAAGTATATTTAGATATCCCTAAAGCTAGTAAAGTGGGTCTTTATGATACCATTTGGAACCCTACCTAAGTACATCATCTATAAATATGGTTTGGTTATCAATCTAGTGAATATTGTGATCATCATTCAATTCCATACTCCTTCCACACAAAAAAAAGATCATTCCTTTCTTGGCCACTATGGGTATTATAGAAAGTTTATAAGGAGATATACAAATATTAAAATGCTGCTAGAGGAAATCTTGTGTAAAGATGTTTCATTCTATTGGGGCAAAGCACAAGAAGATTACTTTGAGACCCTAAATCTTAGATTAGCTAGCACACCTATCTTATAATTTATCAACTAGAAGACCCCATTCCATGTCCATGTCAATGCTTCTAGCTCTATGATTGGTGCAATCCTAGCATAGCTTGGCAAAGGCAAAATGGATCACCCAATCTCCATCACTAGCAAAAAATAAACAAAGGTAGAGTAGAACTATACTAAAACTAAGTGTGAGGCACTCACCATGGTTTATACCCTAAAAAAATTTAGATAATATTTTTTGGTAACCCCATTCATCTTTTTAATAGACTATAAGGAAATTAAGTACCTTATGAATAATCATATTCTCTATGTGTGAATTTACATATCAATAATTTTATTTCAAGAATTCCAATTCTACATTATTGTCAATGTTATAAAATAGAACTTAGGACTAGACCATTTGTCCCATTTAGACTTGATTGATGTAGTAGTGCCAATTGAGGATGATATGCTAGATGCATATCTTTACAGAATCTAGTGTGCCCTTAAAGACTTAGTTGAGATAGCTTCCTTTCTAACATCTAAATATGTACCCCAAATAATGACAACCAAAGAAAAGAAATAGCTCATAGTTCACACCTCCCCTTTTTAACTCATTAGTAGGGAACTATAAAAACTAGGTTGAGATGAAGTTTTGTGCTAATGTGTCTTGGACCATGAAAAGGACTCCACCCTACATGGTGTGCATGAGGGTATATAAAAATTCCATTATGCAAGAGATACAATGGCATAAAAGGTGTTATAATTATGCCTGCAATGGCCAAGTCTATTTTAAGATGTAAAAGATTATGCCAAGGCATGTAAAATATGCCAATACATAGGGAAGCCCAAATAATAAGATGAGATTCCTCTCATCCCCATTCATTCCCAAGTGTCATTTAATAAATGCTCCATTGATTTATGGGACCAATTACCCCCATAACATGGAACATAGGTGTGGGCTACATTCTAATGGCCATTGACTATTTCACCAAGTGGGTTGAGGCTACGCTAACTAAAAATTACATAGTTGCCATAACCATATGATTCATATGGGAGAACATGATAAGACATTATGGGTGCCCACTCAGCTTGACTAGCTATAGGGTCACACATTTGATTAATGAAATTATTTAGATCTTGCTAATAGATTACATGGTGGTGCACCATAAGATAATTCCTTACCATCCCCAAGTGAAATGCATAGTTGAGGCATTTAAAAAGATCTTTGGGACATGACTCACAAAGATATGTGATATTGGTCACAAATATTAGATGATTGAGTGTCAATAGTGTTATGGGCATATCACATAACTTATAAGTGCATGAATAAGGCTACACCATTTAAACTAGTGTTTGGTCTTGAGGCAATCCAACTAATGGAGTTCTTGGTTCCATTGTATATCACACACATTGGTCATTTAGATGACCAAGAATCCTTGAATATAAGGCTGGAGTACTTAAAGATATTAGATGAGGCACACACCGAAGCATGGTAGAGCTAGTAGATAGAAAAGGTGTGCCAAAAGCTCTGGCAGGACAAGCATATAAAGCACAAGGTGACAACAAAAGGGGAATTAGTTTTTCTTTATAACTGTAAGTATATCAAGTACCTAAACAAGATATAGATAAGGTGTATGGGACCATATGTCATGCACAACATCTTAGTGATTGGTGCATGAAATATGCACACATTATCAGGTAGAATATTCCCTATGAATTTTAATAACAATTGATTGAAGTTGTATCAGTATTAGGGTGGTACATGCACCATCAGACACCAAATTCTTGGTCATGATTTGACTATATTGATCAAATAGAATAAATTTTATTGTAAATTACACAAGTTTATTTTATGTGTGTTGTTTGAAATTTTGATGTGCTAAGTGAATAAGTATTTATTTATGACTATTGGTAAAATGTTCTAGCATTTTCATGTATAATTCTAGTCTAGTGAGTTGAGTATGACTACTCTCCAAATGTCTAAGGCTAGACACCTAAGTTATGAGAATGTGAAGTTTTCTAGAGTTAGACACAATGAACACTAGATGCTTGTGTGAAATATTCAATAAGTGAGGCATTTTTTTGGCCTATTAAAGGGCTAATTTTGCACTTCCAAGAGTAATACCAGTTAGGTGAGATGAGGGAGGCTACTTCCTAAGAACCTATAACTAGACACCTTAGTTTTTGGGTGAATCAAACTTATCAAACTTAATGTAGATGTGAATCAAGAGAGTCAAACAATATACAAGTGTAGAAAAGATAGAGTGAAGATACACAACATGATCATACATAAGAGATCAGATGAGAATGATGTGCTAGAAGATTAGTGCAAGGGATTTGTATGGGGTAATAAAGGCCAAGGAAATATTAAAGCATAGTGAAATTGACCAAGATAAACAAACACAATTGAAATAAAATCATAGTAGGAAAAAGAAATGAGATTGAAGAGGATAAATCACATACATGTGAGGCACTGCATCCATGTTACCATATTGAAGGAAAAGGTCATGCCAAGTGACTAAAGCATAGGAGAAGATCATCAAGATAAGCTAGCATTCACCTAAATTAAGGTAGGAAGTGATTGTTTGAACTACATGTCACTTCACCAAAAATTCATTAGAAGAAGTTAATAAGGTGGTAGTAGAGGTAAAAAGATCCATATTAAATGTGCAAATAATAGAATATATTTTTTTAATCTCAAGGAGTATAAGCACCATCACACTATTAATTAATTGTAATTAAGGTGATAGATGAGAATAAAGGTATAAAACTATGAAAAATTGACTGCATCTAATTACAAACTTTGTGTTACTTTAAATTTTGAATAGAAAAGTAGAGTAAAACCAATGAACCAGAGAGATGAAATAAAGAGACTCTACTATAGCGAGACCCTGAGTACCCCTAAATGCCAAAAGTGATTGACTGTGTAAATAAATGAATTGCATTCCCTATGAGATTAGCATAGAAAATAAAGGGACATAGATTGGGTGAGAACCAAGTAGTAGAAAACTAAGGTGACAACAAGGCCACCATTTATGGAATATGAAACTTGATTGGCTAAAGATAAGTACCAACTAAAATTGAGGGCTTTGAAAATATAAACAAATCATGTTTTAATACTAGTAGATCTAGATTGGGGAAAATTTTGATGAGTTCAAGCCCATAATAGATGCAAAAAGATGCCAAGAAAGCATGATTAACATTAGAAGCCACCACTTCAAAAATAGTAGCACCATTATTAGATGCCATATTAGGACATGTGGTTTCCTAAAGAGGTCTTAATTAGATCAAACTATGCATAATTCATGCACAACTACTATTTGAAATAATATAACCACTGTACATATAGAAATATGCAAAACGTAGCACAAGATTGGGAGATAAACGTAGGGGTAAAGACTCTAGAAGGTGCAATGCTATTTGATGTCTCAATCTGAGACAAACTAGAGATCACCAACATGATGTAACTCTATGAGTTACCAAGTTTTGATAAGCTAGATGAACTCATGTACTTCTTCCTCATGTGTTTTCATAAGTAAAAATTATACTTTGTAGGGAGGTACATGAGGCTATTTACAAACCTTATCAGTTGAATCACTAGACTCCAAATCTCTAACATAGACATCCACCAGAAGATGGAAAATGAAATTTATGTCAAAAGGGTCAAGAAACTCCTAGGTTAATACAAAGGAAGATTTTCATTCCTAATCAAGGACATTAATGATATTACGATGAGGGTAGCTACACACTTGGTAAGTTTAAAACTATGTCCTGGTGGCTGGTGAGAGGATGTAATGAAGACCTACATGTGTACTAATTATCACATGGTGCAGGGGGTGAAGTTAAACATTGCCAATTTCATCAAATGAGACATAATAAGGAATGCCATTAAATGTTATACAATTAAAAAGACCTTCTGATTGGGGTCCATGTTGATATTGATTATGATGGAGGAGATTATCATGCCTGATGGTGATGAGGAAAACATGTGGGTGTTCTCAACACATAATGACTCCCTAACACTGAAATATCAAAACTACACTTACCCCAAATCCTTCACCCTGAAGTATAAATCCTAAGTAATGGGATGGTGTGTGTGATATATAGAAGCATTCAAAGAAAAATGGTACATCTTTGAGAAATTCCAATATATTCTAATTAGAATGATGACTTTTACTATTATGAAACACTTATGTGTCATTTAATTGGAACTCATAGATGGGAATATGTATATTTGGATATAAATACCTTATAAATTTTCAACCAAGTACTTTAGAGAGGCACTAATAATAATCCCCAACTCCTAATACATGGATATCCTAGTGAATACCATGGATGAAAAAATATGCAGGTTGAGGCACCAATATGTGCTCCCAAGGGACCAGATATGAGGAGGATGATTTAGATGCCACTAACATCTATCCCCTTGAAAGATAATTCATCCTTGGGAATATCCATATGATCTTTTATCAGATGAATCTAAAGAAGAAGGGTTCATTTATGGATAAATATGATGACCTCCCCTTTCAATTCAAAAAAAAAAGAGTTGGTGCTATTAGCACTGAACAAATCCCCTAAGAGGAAGTAGGGAGAAATCCTATAGGAAATACAAGAGCACCTATAATTAAATATTTCCTTAGGTGATGAATATACCCCCTATGTGCCAATGAAGAAGTGTATGGTCTTTATGCTAAGGATTACATCACTCAAGCCAAGGGATAAGAAAAGTAAGAAGTTTAAGGGGCCAATGATGATATCCATGATAACCTTAGTAGATATGGAGGCACAAGAGGCATGAGAGGAAGCATAAACACATGGGGTGTAAGAAGAGGAAGAATAATAAGATGGAGGGATGAGGGTGTACATCATCCAAGAAGAAGAAATAGAGGAATAGCCCAATGCTACATAAATTCATGAGGCTCTCCAAGGTGACACTTTTACCATGATTGGGAAAGAAAAAACTATTTAACATCCCAACCACAAAAATTATGAAAAAACCTCTAAAAACTAAGGAGGAAAAGAGGTGTTGATGGATGGAAATGGGCCTCAATAATGACCACATAGAGATAGTTTTTGAGTTGTGCCAAAAAAGGAAGCCATGAAGGCCAATGACATGACCTAGGCAAAGATTGACAAGGTTGAGGCTAAGGAGATAAGGGCCAAGGAGGAAAAGATAGTTGTGATAGTGAAAAGAGGAAGGAAGAGATAAATAAGGCCTAAATATAAAATGAGAAGGGAGAAAAGGAAGAAAATAGGGTTATTATAAATGCATAACCCATAAAGGAGAAAGCAGTTGAGGTGTTTAGCACCCCCACCAAAACAACAAAGGAAGCCACACCATAGGCATGCCCAAGTAGTGAAGAGGTGCTTGGAGACAAGGAAAGTGATACTAACACCTTAAGGAAGTAAACAAAATTCATAGTAAAAACCTAGAAGACTCAGGAGGGTGGAGCTAGTGCTAAAGAAAAAGAAGTAGACAAAGGGGATAAGATTGAGGAAGAATCCCTACTAGAGAAATAAGACAAATCAGAGGAAATCACCAAAGAAGGTGCTAGTTTGGATGAAGAAGAGCTAGAGTAGATAGAGTTGGTTTTCCAAGGAGAGGATGCTAAGCTAAGCCTATGAGAGAAGGCACAGAAGGGGTTCATGGATGAAGATTATTATATAGAGTACATGACCCCCATAATTTCCATGACACTGATGCACCATAAACTATCATTTGCCTTTGATATTTATATGAATGAGCCTCAATTCATGGTACCACTAAAGGTAGTCCTTATTGCAGACCAACTAGAGGAAGGGCATGACACACTTCTTTTCAACCCATATGCAATGAATCCAATAATATTAGATAATGCCCTCATTTGAATGGATTCTAAGGTAGTGTATAAGAACATCATTAATTATGTTATATCGTTAAGCTAGAAGAAGATCATGCTAGATGATGAGGAAAAGAATAAGGTAGTAAATTCAAGTTACAATAACTAGTTGAGTACATGGAAGAAGGTGAGCCATCCCTCCTAGATGGATTTGACACTTTAAATTTTTTAGATGTTGATAAAGTGTGTGCACTAGTGGAGTAGATGCTCCCAAGGTTAAAGGTAAAATCAACACCAAAATAAGAGGAGGACCCTTGCACTACCATAAACTAATAGATTATCATAAAACTTAAAGATGTGGAAGAGCTCTTTGCAAATATTGAAGAGGGCATAGAAATAGTTGATGGAATATTTTACAACTTCTCCACCAATGCATTAATAATTGATATACACCTTAGAAAGGAAAAATGGGAGAATGATGCATTGATGGAATAGACATACACTATGAGTAGGGATGAGCATACATAGATAATGACATAGGTCAATATTTTGAGTTCCCAAATCAAAACCCAAGAGCAGGACTTTGAATAACTCTTTTATACATTATAAAAAAAGGCTTAAAAACAAGGATGAATCCTCAATATAGGTGTAATAAAGGTGAAGGAAAAGATACAATAATTTTAGAAAGAGTTATATTATACTAATGTACTCATCCTTAGCACTGCCTTCATAGAAATAGACAACACCATTGAAGAAATCAAGCTCACAATCTAGGGTTTTTTAAGACCTTTAGAGTGGAACTAAAGGAGTGCACACCTAATTTTTGAGCACCCAACATGCTAAAATATTAGTCTAAGGGTTTACTAACATTTTTGTATGCGGTAATGTTGGGCCCTAAATACATATAAGTATAAGATCTATGCTAACACTATAAACACTTGGGCATGAGGCAATCACTTGTCATGATTGTTGTTTTGTCATTTTGTGGTGTTAGCTAGCAGGTGGCTAACTAACTCCTTTCTAGCTCAATCACCATTGGGAAGTGGGTACATGGGATAATTATGGCTTATTAGAGATAGGTTAGTGGAGTTTATGGAATGAGTACATCTAGTTCTATCTTAGAAATAGACATTCTCTATTCTCCATGACACTAAGATGCCCCAAAACACTATAAAAGTAAGTTGAGTCTAGTTAGTGAGGGAGGAGAAGATTAGAGTAGAAAATCATTGGAGGATTGGTTATAGATGTTATGTTTTACATTAGAACTTAGATTTTAATTTTGGATACTTTTATTAATCCACATTGTAATTCCCAAGTTGTCTTGTGAGCCTCTAGGCCTTTAGTAGCTTAAGATGATCGTTTTCTTAGCTCCTATTGATATATATGTATTTTTTATAATCTTTATTTAATGATGGACTTTCTATAATGTTTAATAGATTCAATGCATAAATTTGTAGTATGTATGATGATCTATTATGAGATTTTGAACTAACTCATCTAGGCATTCCTATAGCCCATGAGGAATCTAGCACCCGATATAGGAAATTATCTATGTATGGGTAAGACCTTTTGCCTCATAATGATACCTATGTATAAGTGTGAACCTAGGCCTAGGACCCTCAATTAGGTACCCTATAGACCCATTGAGCACTTGAGGGCTATTAATCCAAGGGATCCAAAAGCTTACACCCATGACTCTATAAACCTACTTCATATCTACCTTAACCTAACAGTTAGTTGGTGTTCCCCACTCTAGTATGGCTTGTGCTCATGAATACACCACCACTATTATAGTAACAAAAATCCACAAAGGATAGTGTTGCACCATGGCACAACTATCCCAACATAGACCCCAATCCCCTCTCTATTATACTTTGGGTGAGTGCATAAGGCTTTCACCTTATGTGAAGTTATGAAAACAAAATAAAGTGTCAAATGTTGAGTACCATAGGATTAGTCAAGGCGTATGCCATGTTGGACCAAGTCTAAATCTGACCTAGATAGCTAGATAAGTTCCTAACAAGGTCCATGATTTAAGACACCTACTTTTATACAATATAACCAATGAAACCTAGTATGATCCAATCATGAAGAACAATTTTATAGGTTAATAACCTTTGGTATTTATCTTAATAGTAGAAACTAAGGTAGTTTGGTGAAGATTATGGTAACTTATGTTTCCTTGTCTCTTCTCATCCTAATCAACCTTGTGAGAAAACCCATGATCCTTAAAAAAATATGGATTGATAAGGATTAGGAGAGGTTTTTGTCCCATTATGTAATATGGAATCAACTTTTGAACATTGTCTTAGTCTGTACATGGCATAATCACCACCTACATCAAGGAATATCAATCTTCGTAGTGGCTAAGTTGATTAAGATTCAAATTAATGATTTGGTATTAGTTAATTTTAAACAAGTAAAATATCCTTAAGATACCATGAGGTATCTTCAAACTTAGAAAATGGATGTCACTAATCTACCTTATGTCTTAATGTCTACTCAAGACTAGAAATTCTACCTACAGCCATATGTAGCAGTTTGAAGAACAACCTTGAGAGATGAAAAATAAGTCTATGTTTTACGAACATGAGATTGGCCTAATTAATTATATAAGGGTTTATAAAACCTAAATGTTAAAATAATGATTTAAAACACATATTTTAATACAAAATACTACCTATAATAACTTTAAGCCCATGAAGAACACCTACAGTTGTGTATTAATGCTTGATAAGAGAGTTAAGGGTGCAAATTGCCCTAGAACGAATAAGTGACTTAGTCAAGATAAATTTTAAATACGTAAAGGGTTTAATAAATTCATATTCACTAAAAAATTAAAAGATACCAAGTCATTGTCTCATAGACTCCATGATTGGAAGTTGTAATTTGTACACTTGAGAAGTCTTGGTTACTAGCTTATGCAATGAAGAAACCATTATACAATGAGATGAATGTCATAGTGGTTGGAAATTCTAAAAATTTTAAAGGTATATTTCAATGTGATCAATAGGTATATGATGTTTTGAAGAGACTATAATCATCTCTTATGTTTTATATACATAGAATAGTGCTAAGAAGTTCATTGACCTAATGTGCTCTCACAAGCATCATATGGAGATCTCCTTATGAAGGTTGTATAACTAGATGAATATGATGAATCCAAATTAAAAATTGACATAATCACACTACACAAAACACTAATATGGTACTCAATAATTTACAAGTTTGAGCAAATGGTTTCAGATTGTACACATAGTCATAAGCTTGAGGGCTAATTTGGAGAAGATTTGAAAAGTTAAAGATGCTAGAGAGGTGATCTAACCTCAAAATATGGTACAGAGGGTCATCATGACCCAAAATATGACTCTATGGTTTCACATTATCCATAAATATAATGGATATAATCCATATTTTATCTTATATCTGAGGCACTCTCTAAGTAAAACATAGGTAGACTAAGCCAATCTTGGAGAAATTTATGATTTTAGGGCATCTATCGATAGAGTTAGACTTTAAAATTTGGTAAAAATGATCTCCATGACCCTATAAATATTTATATTCCATCCTTAAACAAAATTATTAGTTTAATCATCAAATATTTTTCCATAAACCTTCTTCAGTCATTCCTTGAGGCAACCACTTGTTAATTTTTTAAAAAATACATCTACATATCTTCAGAGGCAAGATCCAAATTTAAAACACAGTATAGGTGATGTTCATGATTGTTTATAACTAACCATGGTATGTATTATGTCACATTAATAGTTTAATAATCCAAACAATTTTCATAGTCATGTGCTTGTTTGTTGATAATCACCATTTGAGTTTAGAGGGTTTTTGAAGAGTTACAAGTATGACAAAAGATTTTGACTTCATGGGAGAGTTTGTAAGGAATTTTAAGGTTCTTATAAGTATTCATACACATAATGAGAGTGAATATTTTTATCATGGTAATTTATTCTATAGTTTTCATTGATGTCCAAGGTGCATGATGTCATGAACATTAATGACAAAGAGGTTAGTTTTATGGATTGGATGATGCATGGCATAAGTGAAAATTATTTAAGACAAAGATGATGTTATGATGGGATGATAGATCCTTTGGTTAGATTATTTAAAATCTAATTTTTCCTTTGGAGAGAGGAAAATGAATATTCTTAGCTTAGAAGAACTAGATTGTCACTGCATGTCATCAAGGTATAAATGGACCAATCACTTTGTCCATTTATTACATGTACCTACAAAGTCAAATGTGGTAAAATGGTGACATAAATATGATGTCATATGTGCCAAGAAAATTCCCTACAAATTTTGTGTGTTGACAAGTTGTCTATATCAAGTATTAATCTTCCCAATTTTGTGTGAAGACTAGATATGTGCCAAAGCCCATCAAATTTTTGTCTCAACAAATAGCTGTTGGTTTTCAAATATATGGCTATTGGAGTTCAAACTAGGCATGATTTCCAAAGATAATAGTGAGTAAATAATTATTTATATATGATAATATATTTATAATTTTGGTATGGTGTAAAATGTAAATTTGTTCTATAAAGTGAGATAAACAAGATCTAGGTGGTGGCTCCTCTAAAATGTTTATACAACTACCTTTAATATAGGTCAAAGTCAAAGGTGTTGATTATGCTAAAAACCAACAAAACTAGTGAGAATATAAATTCATGTAGACACCAAGATATTTATATTTTCATCAACCTCCAAGTGGAATTTATCCATGAAAGTCTATAAATTTTAATTTATTTCTTGTCTATGTTGACCATTGGAAACTATGATAAAACTCAGTAAACCCAGTTTCAGTAGAATGGTTTTAGAACTCATTTGACATGTTTGGATTAATATTTTAAGCATTTTGGGATTTTTTTAAATCATTTAATATTAATTCCATGCATTGAGTGATTTTATATAACATGTTTTTGTGTAATAAAAAATTTAGAAAACATGACTTTACCTTGAAGGTTTTGATAGAATTGATGGTAGAAGCTTGTAGTAGACTATAAACTAATAAAAGGATGATTCTATGGGTTTCAAGATGACCTTAAGGTAATATATTGGAAAAAATAAATATCACAATGAACCTATAATAGTTAATCTGAGATCATGATAGAATATCAATAGAATGGCAAGAAAATCTAGTTTGTAAGTATGTACCTTATGAATAACCGTTAAGAAGGTAAGCATGTATGAGCTATCAAAAGAGCCTTTTTGATTGGTTTTTAGTTTATTTTTATCTCATAATACAATGAAATTACCTATAATCACATGTAAATAACTTAGAGAATATAGGGGACTCTCTCAATCTCATGTTTAACCTATTTTGCAAAAGAAATTGGCACATGTGGATACTTAAGAGGCTAAAAATGGCCTAAAATGCCCATTTTTATAGGTATTTAAAGGATAATATCAAATAAATGTATGAAATAAGAATAATGGGAGATAAATAATCATTATATGTCACTATGATCCCTTCTTAAGGGTTTATAAGATAATTTGCTAAGCTAAAAGTGTAAAAACCTAAATTTTCTAATGATTTGTTAATGGTTACAGGTTTAATGGAGATATTCACCATTATTTTAGGTCTTAAAGGTGGCATAAATATTAATTTACTTCCTCATAAGAATGATATGGATGCATGCAATCCTTATATAGGTATAATTGTGGCTCTTATTGTGATAAATGGCCTTAAAAGTAAGTTTTAGGATATAATTAAATATGGTTTGAGCTTGAAGACTTCCATCGATAGAGTCAAAGGGATTTTTAGGTTCCATGGTGAATTTTTAATATTGGAGGAGAAATTATGAGTGGGAACAAAAAATAAATCATAAATTGTTAGCCTATAATGTTAGTGTAAACATCAAATGTCAGAATGACTAACCATGTTATTAAGTTACTGACACAAGCCAAGTGGAGATAGGGTGTAGAAGTCAATTGCATGAGTTTTGGGGAGTTTAGGGGAAATATGGAGCAATTAAGGAGTCTTATATAGTTTTGGAGACTTTTCTCATTTTAGTGGAGTATGAAATCGTCTTCCTTAAAGAAATTTTGTCCTCTAGTGCCATTTTAGGCCAATGAGAGAGCTTGAAAACATTTTTGAGTTTAGAGGGTTAATTTTCTAAGTGATATCAGTGCCTAAGTGGTTTCATGGTGGTTGATAGTCATATACCTCTTCTTATTTTTTGGAGTTCCATAGTGGGTTATTGAATGGAATTTATTTATTTATGAAAGATTTCTTGTCCTCTCCCTTCCCTTTTCTCCTATATATCCCTTTTATTCTCCATTATAAAGATATAATATCATTTGACAAGGTATAAACCTATCAAAAAATTTAATAACAACCTATTGAAATAATAAGACAACTTATTTTACTTATCTCTTTGCCTACATCTAGTATTCTAGTTAGCTTATACGTGATTACTTTTTGGATGAGTGTTCTTCTTTGGTGATTATTATTATTTCTTGCCTTTTTTAGGTATTTAAAGGTGCTTTTAGGTCTGAATTTTTGCACTTTTGATCACTGATGAAGGTATAGTGTGAGTTTTGATACTCCATGATTCATCTCTTCTCTAGTGAGCCTAGTTTAGAAATATTGATGGAAAATGACCAGTTTGAGAGATTGTGTGAGTGAGGGTTGTTATTGAGCTACCTTAGTGTCATTTTCAAGAAAATTTGATTGTATTTCAATTTGGTGTATCATCCTTTATATACTTTTAGTTATCCCTTGTATCCTATTTACCCTTTTCTAAGTTAAAACTAGTAGTTTAGGTGATCTACCAAGAGGAAATAACCTTCTATGGAGGCTCAACCCCATCACAGGATACCCAAAACCTAGGGTTAATCCCATTTTGTATCTAGGAGTGTGAAATCTATAAAAACCCTCTCACAAGGGTGAAATTTTGTGCTATAATACGAAGATTTCATCACAAAGCAACTATTTTCATTATTAAAAATAAAATAAACAAAGTTAGGTCATATTATATGAATTGGAGCAAATTGACACCATTTTAAGATAATTCCTAAAGATTTCAAAGAGATATATAAAATAAAATAACTTGAACACATAGCACACTACTAAAAATTTACAAAATAAGAAGAGGATAATGAAGAAAAATAAGAAAACATAAAAAAGACATTAAGGAAGGAGAAATTAATCTCCTTAACACCATGGAAGATGAAATTCAATAATTATACCAACCTCTTTAAATTAAATAAGAGAATATAGCCATAAAAGTAAAATAAAAAATGGAAAAATTAGGAAACTGTTGGTTAGAATAAGAGGTGGAGAAGATACTAGAGATACTAAGGGAATTTGGGGATTTATTCCCAAAAACATTTACTGAGGTCAAAGGAATAAAATTATTATGGGTGACATGAAAATTCAATTTAAATAGGATATTAAACTATTATATAAATGATAGTATAGACTAAATACTAATGTTAAGGCAAAATTCAAGACTGAATTGGATAAAATGCTAGATAATAGTATCATAACCTACGTGGAATATATTAAATGGATAAGTCCCATGGTGATTCAAAATAAGAAACTTGATGAGATATGCATATGAATTTATTACAAAAGACTAAATAAGGTTTGTCTACATGGTCCCTTCACAACACCATTTATTCAATAAATATTAGAAAGTGTTGTAGGAAGAGAAATATATTCATTCACTGATGGATTCTCAAGATACCATCAAGTTATAATAACATCATAGGATTGATCAAAAACTAAATTTTCCATAGAATGGGTATCCCTTATGTATATAGTGTTTCCCTTTGTATTGAAGAACACATCAGCTATGTTTAACCACATAATGGTGAATGCATTTAAGTATTTCATACATAAATTTTTAGAAGTATATATTGATGACTAGACAATGTATGGGTTAATCAAATACCATGTGTAGGTGCCAAAAATATGTTTTGAAGATGGAGATAACTATATATTTCTCTAAATATCAATAAATGTATCTTTGCCACACTTTTTAGTACTTTATTGGGATAAATAAAATGAAAATAAGGGCTGATGTTAAATCAGCTTAAAACTACAATAATCATAAATATACCACCACCCAAAACATAAAAATAGGTTAGAACAATAGTGGGGTATACTAGATATCACCATAGATCAATAAGAAACTATGCATTTATAAGTGCACCCATATAATAATTTTTAAATAAGTATCATCATCAATTATTATATTGGTTAAAATAATGTCAATATTCATTTGATACATTGAATAATAAGATTATGTATGCCACAATATTACTGTTTCCAAATTGGAAAATCCCATTCTGTGTACATGTTAATGTCTCTAAAATTAAAATAGGATCAGTACTAGTAGAACCTCATGGAAATATAGACCATCCAATTTCATTTACTAATATAAAATTGGTAAAGACAAAAAATAATTATTATACTATAGAATGGGAGGCACTCCCTATAGTTGACACAATGAATAAATTCATGCATTACTTATTTGAAACTCCATTCATATTCTTTACAAGTCATGGTCTATTCAAGTACTTTATAAATATACCAATAATATAATGAAGAATTTTCCACTGGCTTATGTTATTTCAAGAATTTGATTTCAAAATTATGGTAAAATCTAGGAAAACAAACAATTTACCTAGCTACCTATCAAGAATAACTACAAGGTAAGATATAGGATTGATTGAGGATGAGTTTTTTAGATTTATTCTATGTGGAAGTAGTACTCAAAAAAATGGAGGGTATTACATAGTTTATATCTAGTAGAGAATTTATGGAAGAGTATAGAAGATTAAAAAATGATATATTGATTATTTAAGTGTTTACCTTTGCACTAATTGAAGGGACACTATATAATAAGGAAAGATATGAGGAGTTGAGGAGAGTAACATTACATCATGATCAACATATTATATTGAGATAATCCCATGAATGAGTTCAAAGAGGGAGAAACTCTAGATAAGCTATGGCTAATAAAATATTATTAGTAGGAGTATGGTTTCCATCACTTTGTAAGGATGCACATCAATACACAATAAACTATGACATTGCCAAAGAGTGGGTAAACTAAATGCTAGAGATGAGATGACTCTCCACATAATTATTTCACTAGATAAATTTGAGAAATGGGAAATTTATTTTATAGGTCACATCAAACCTACAATAAGGAAGAATAATGTTAGCTTCATTATTAGTTTAAATGAATACCTAATAGTATGGGAAAATTTTATGCTAACAAAATATTATACCACCAAGACTACCAAAATATTATTATGTGAAAATATAATTAAATTTTTTACATGCCTATTGATCATAGTGATTGATCAGGGTAATCATGTTATAAATAACATAATTACAAATTTTTTTAAACACTTCTTGATCTACCACCATAGAAACACTCGTTACCAACCTAAAGTTAATGGTACTATTGATAAATTCAATAAGGTATTGAATAAATTAATAACAAAGGTATGCAATATGTAGTCATATAATATGTTAATGTGATGAGTGTCACTTGAGACCAACCTATCCTTATATTATCCATAGACCTATCTTATACCTCTTTTGATCCTTTCCCAGCTTCTAGGCATGTCTAGCCCAAGCCCAAATATATCAAGAGCCACATTTATCCATCACCTATGCATCCCTAATCCTTTTTCACATATTCTAACCACCTATATAATAGAATAACCCCATTAGTCTATATCATAGTGTGCTATTGAAAAATGGGGAAATGTTATTGAGCCTTATATTCCTTTGACCCACCTAGAATATCTTTCCACTCCTTGAAGCATCTTAAGGTCAGCCTAGACTCACTTCATGTCTTGATAAACATCAGAACACTATATAAATAATACTCCCATTCATTTATCTAATAGATGGTAATTATCATGAACAAGATTAGAAATAGTTATATAAATTAAGTTTATTAATCCCTATTTACCACTATTTATTCATACATTCATCTATAGTATCCCAAATCTTAGGTTTACCCATGTTTATAGTCTTAATCCATATTAAAATAATTCATATTGGCATTCACACTCAGGCATACTAACATCACTCTGAATTTCACCATCACTTAGATTAGGAAAACTATATTAGGTTTGATACCCTCTCAAGATATTGGTATGCAGGAAACACTCATCACATGGGGTGTTGATGACACATTTAGCCTACCATAATAATGCCACTCTTTCCACTTGTGTTCATAAAAACCCAAACAAGAATGGAGGCTCAGGGTTTCATAGTGATATTAGTCAAATCACATAATAGATGACCATTTATGTCTCAATCATATAGGCATAAGCTTCTTGAAACATAACAAAGGTACACCTAGACTTTCATTACTTCACTTGCACAAGGTCATTAACACAACTTAAATGGTCAATAACATAGTGTGTTATTGGATAATATGGTCACACTATTATTTAAAGAGGGCTATGACACCTATTCTATGTTGATAACACCATACACTACTCTTGAATTGTTTCCTTGCTCTTCACATATCCATATCAATCATATTTCCTAGATGAGTACTCTTTTTATAATTTATTTATATTTATAATATATTTAAATAAATAAATTATTGTACAAATCAGTGGATGTTGATGCTATAGTATTTTATTCCTTGATTTATTACTCAATTCTAAGATACATATATAAATCATAATACATACATTGGGTAATAGAATACTAAGATATTGATAGTATTATGGGCTTAATGAACTACATAAAAATGAATGACTAACTACTACCCCTTTGAACTAGTCTATGGATTATAAACATTAATGCCAATGGAGTACATATTACTAAGTTTGAGACTAGCAGTAACATTTATAATGAATGAGAAAGATTACCTTTAGGTAAGGTTGATAAAACTATAAAATTTTGATAAAAAGTTATTATTGGTAGTATAGCTAAATTCAATAAAAAATGTGCCATAAATGTTGTCATGGTAGGCATATAAAAGTGAAAGAATTTTAGCTCTGGGATAATGTCTTACTTTATGATAACAAATATAAAAGTTAGAAGAAGAAAAAAGATTGATTAGACCCTACATAATTAAGAACATATTAGAATTAGGAGAAATAAATCTAAGAAAATTGGCATACACATTGAGATAAGGGTTTCAAAATGGATCTTGATTAGAACTCTACACACAAGAAATTATAATGAAGGATGGTAAAAAATGTGATGAAGTTATGGGGTGACACTTTTATTCTAACTAGGTGATGTTTGGTATATAGTACTAAGGTAAACTATACCATATATTTAAGTTTATGGTCATAGATCATGTCATATCCCCCATTAGGATGTCACTATCCTCCTAAAAAGGAAAGTTTAATGAGGCTACTATAGTATCCTAAAAATATTTGTCTCAAAACCTAATTATCTGATGCTACCAAAATATACTAGTGGGACATATAATAATAATATTAAGTAGGAAGGAAGTTGTGATGATTTTTTTTTTTATTATAAAATAATTTTGAAGAAAATGGAGAAAATAAATAAAATGTTAGGACTAGACTAGGTACTTAATTCACCATACGTGGATTCATAATAATATTATAATTTTTTTTCTAGCTTAGTTGTCTTTATCCCACCATTTATGGGTTGTTATGTTTGGATATTTACCATAGGTGTTGGATAAGGATAATATACATTATCTTAATTTTTTCCCCCATTAATCTCCATCCTCAACTTGTAGATGTGATGAAATTCCTATAAGAATTATGTCCATTATTGCTTAATGTAATAATCAAAATTCCATGATTAATTTAATTCATTCTAGTTTTCTATCAATATTTTGTATTAGAGTGAGGAGGTTATGCTCTTGTGAGAGGTAGTGAAATTTTTAGATAAATAAAGAGGTTAGTGAGGCTATTAGTGTTTGAGTGAGACAAAAAATCCACCTACCTTCCCATATCCCCAATACTTGTTTTCACCCCATTAAAAATATATAGTATGGGGTTTCGAGCTTTATAAGCTCCCCAAACTTCATTTACAAATTTAAAACATTAAATCTCTAGTATACTCTATTGATAGTATTTATTTTATTATCTTATTTGACATTTAATATCCCCTTTTCCCTCAAATGGGTTTTAAAATATTGTATTGTGAAATCAATAAGATAATCATTGGTGTATTAGGGTCGTACATGGGGTTTTGGAATATCTTGTAAGTATTTAGTTGCAAAATAAATTCATTTCAATATATCACATGACACTTTAAGGACCTACAATAAGTGAATGGAATTATGAGTATAATCTATGTTTAAATGGGGTTTTGAGATTCTTTATTGAAGCTTTAAACTACTACATTCACACCCAATGCCCACTGATGGAATTTTAACTTTTTTTTAAAAGTTTAACCTCATACATTCATGCTGACCTATATATCCATGGTGTTTTTACTTTTTTATCATCTACAGCATCCTTATCATTATGTCATATGTTTCCTCTCCTCTATTCCAATATTTAGTTATTCCAAAGGAAAAATAAAAAATAAAAAAACAAAGAATAATATGACATTAAAAATATATTTAGGGATGGATTTTTTATATTTCTTTTAACAAAGTTTACATATTATTTATAATATTATCCTTTTCATAAATAGATATGCCCTATATCCCATTTGACAAAGGGTGGCTTTGGAAAAGGTGAGGTTTGGGGTTTAAAACCCACCCAAACCTTTTTTTAGATAATTTTTTATTAGAACCTCTAAATTTGGTAGTTTTTATAAATAGACATAATTAGAAAAAATTAGTGATAAAGTCATTTAAAAAAAATAAAATTAAAAAATGGGGGAATAATTGTTTAAAATAAAACGAGGACATGTTTTATTCAAAAGAGGTGACATATCCCAAAAGTATTTTTTTGCAGACTTTTTAGCTTTTCTAAGGGGGTGAAATTTAATTTCTCTATTATTTGCACATTGTATTGATTTACATATAAACTACAAGAAATTTTAATTTTGTTTCAATTATTATATTTCACAAACATGAGTTTCTAAACTTAATTGTAACATTTAGTACAAGCTATGACTCTGACTCATATTTATGGGTAATGCATCATGCTTGAGTTATTGTATACATAACTTAATATAAATAAAATATTAATGTTTAGGATAATGACACTTGAAATCACATTCCATCTCTCCATTACCCATTTTACTCCATTGAAAGGCATAAACTTAATAGGTGGAAATTCTAAATATATAGGGAGGTTATGCCCACATATGTCAAATTCCATCTAATTAGGTGTTAATGATTTGACATTCCTATTTTAGTACTATATAGGTACCACATCTTACTATTTTTCATGTGCATTAATTTCTCTTTCATTTACCATTTGGTATATAGAAAGGGTGATATTCTTCCACCTAATGATGGGTATATACAAAGGGCATGTATATAGAAAGATTTAGTATATCAATATGATAGTATATCAAAAGGAGGGCATTTATAACTAGAGTGATAAGGAACCTTTACATATCCCACAATCTTGACCATGGCTGAAAAATAATCAAAATATTTTATTTCAAGTTTTCAACTAATCAAAAGCAATAATTACTCATCTTGAAAGACAAAAATCAAAACACAACTATAATATGAAGAAATTTGGCCTATAGTTAAACCTGACATGCCACTAATGCTTATAAACATCATAATTATTAAAAATATAAATTAAATGAAAAATTGATCATAATTTTTGAGGTATTATATGATGTTCAATGACATATCTATGAAGCCAAAATAGTTGAACTTTGGATAAGCTACAAACTGTGCATGAGGCCAAAAATGAAATTAAAAATTGACACCTCTAGAGCTATCTTCATTATCTAAAATTAAAATTAGGTAAAAAATTAGAATCCTTTCTAAGACACGTTTAAATCCTAAGAGCATCACTTCAAGAATTGGGAAAGTAAGTTATAAATACCTCTCTTGTATCAATTATCTTGAGAGCACTGCCACCTTCATATATAATATATATGACCACCTTGAATGTCATAAAATAAAATATAAGTTTTGAAAAATTGGTCAGCATGTCGAAATAATAAGATTCCATCAATATTGAATAATATTAACAATAGCACATTCTTAATTCTCATAAATATAAAGGGAAGAAACCCCTCAAGTCTTCTAATCAATTATCAAAATAAAGTCAACAAAAGAGTCAATAATGGATTAAAACTCAAAAATAGTGTCTCATTTTTTGTTATAAGGGACATGATATAAAATATTTTTTGTATAATAATTTCCAAAATTTATCCTCTAATGTTAAAAATCCCCCTACCAAATAATTGTTCACATCAATTCAAAGTAAACCACATGGACATAAAAAAGGAAATTGGTGGAATAAATCAAAGCAACAAGGTAACATTGTGGAATAAGAAAACAACTCTAAATATTGAGACTCCTTATACTCTACCATCTTCCATGAAGAATCAAATTCACAAAGTGATATTTGGTATTTTTCTTTGGATACAAACATTGGTTCTTCACTTTTTTTAGAAATAAAGAACTCCCTGGATGGGTGGTAGGACAGAACATCATTAGAGCTATTAAGGAGAATTTTTTATCACAAAAGAATCTAAGCTCAACTCTCCAAGTGGATAATCCCTTAAGTACAGAAAATTCTAAAGGTAAACCTGATAATCCTAGATTAGGAGTTACATGGAATTCTCCCCCTCAAGGGTGGATTACAGGAAACTTTGATGGAGCTGCTAAAGGGAATCCAGGGAAAGCTGGTTGTGGTGGAGTCTTGAGAAACCATATGGGAAAGGTTATTGATGCTGTTGCAATCCCCATCGATAAATTGAATTGTCACATTGTTGAAGCTACTACTGCCCTTCAGACCATCAAAATAGCTGTGGATTCAGGATATCCCAAATTGTGGCTAGAAGGAGACTCATTGAACATCATAAATATTCTTAACAATAAAAATAATGTGTCTTGGACCATAGAGGCTATGGTAATGGAGATGAAAACCTTAATAAAAAAATTTGATAAAGTGACTATAACCCACACCTATCGTGAAGCCAATGGAGTTCTAGATTGGTTAGCAAACTGTGCAGTCTGGATAGGACAAAAAGTGAGGTGGCAGGAAACATTAGAAAAAAATGTGGAACTGAGGGCGCTCATTCTTCATGATGCAACTCATGTAAAGGAGGGAAATATTAGATTGTAATAGAAATATAATGAGTAGGAGGAGTGGCTTTGTGGGGAAAGGTCTACAATCATTAAAGAGGAAGGCTCTTGAGAGTGAGAAGTGGATCTTGAACGTGCCCAAACAAAGCCGACTTTCAAATCAAATTGGCATTAGGTGGGATCATTGTAAAGTTCATAGCGACTGAGTTTCAAAGGAGATGAGTATGGTTCATGAAAGGAAGGGAGAACCAAGGAAGCAAGAACCCAAAAACTATGATGAATGGAGAGAGAAACAAGATGTCTGGAGAATTCTATAGAAAGGAAAAGTCGTGAACTATATGGAAAGGCTACATGGGTTAAAACCGCATATCACTACGACTTTTTTCAAAAATTGGATTGATGAAAGGGTCACTTTTCATGGTATCATGGTGAACCTAACTGAGGATTTTATAGCAGAGGTTATAGGGCTGCCTACGGATGGACTTAATTCTCCAAGCAGACAAGCATTTCAAATGAGGCCTTTTGTAAGTTCCCCAAGACGGATGTGGAAGAGTAGAAGCTGGTCAAGAATGGGAATTTCTATGAATTGGAATAGATTAAGCGGATATGGAGGGATGTCTTATGCTTTATAAGGGAGTATTTCATCCTGGACGAAAGAAGCAAGAGAGTGCATAAATTCCACTTTGTTTTCCTTAATCATTTCAGACACAAGGTAAGATTGTCTTTTCCCTTTTACCTGTGCTACTCTTGGTCCAAAGTTTATTTACTCACAGGAAGAAGGAAATGCATCCTATCCTACATGAAGGCCTAATTCTGTTAATCGAAGGCTACTACAAGAATAAATCTATGGTTAAGAACCCTAACCAGGGGAAAAATAAGGAGTTTGGGAGCAAAAAGAGTAAAATTGTAAAAGGGAAAGACAAAATCAAGTTCCCCAGTGCCAAAAATTAGAATTTAGAAGAAGATACAGAGAGGGAGAGAATTGATAAACCTAGGGAGGAAAATCTGGAGGAAGAAGAAGGTACTAAAAGCTAGAATACAAATTCAAAAGATGACAAAGAATGTCAAGAGAAGAATGAGAAAGAAGGAGTCAGCAAAGAGGAGGAATTTGAAAATAGTAAAGAAGAAACTGAGGAAAATTAGAATGTGTCAGAGGAAGATATTGTCCAGGATGGCCCTGTTAAGGACCCTATTTCAAGAAACGAAAGGTAAAATATAGTTCGGGATGACAATCAAGAAGTGGACATGGAAATTCAAACTGGAACAAAAGAATAGTATGAAAGGGGCCGAGAGGATCACTTTGAAGAAAGTGGGAACAGTCCTAATAAGAATTTTGAGGAATGGAGAGAGAGAAGGTAGAATGATGGAAAGCACACACCTATGAGTTAGGTTAATTGCAAAGCAGAGGCTTCTCTCCAACTTGATTCTTGGATGTGTAAGGAGATTAAGGATCTCAAAAGGAAAGTGGAAATTATGGAAGATAACCATAAAGATGCATGGAACAAAATTAACAACATGGAAAAATAGATAAGAGATATCCTAGTCAAGCTCAAAGATTATGAGAATAACCTTTGGGAAGTCATTAGGGAGAACAAAACGAAAATGGAGGAAGTAACGTCCAACATTTGTGCTGCAGCTGCCAATATTGGAAAAATAGCTAGCGAGGAGACCAAATCTTTGGAGGGGCCTAGCAAAAGGATGAGACAAAGCTCAAGAAAGAAGGCTACACAAGAGGGAGCCAAGTTGGTGGCAACTACCACTCAGGATACTATTGTGAAAGGTACAAAAATTGTGAAAATGATTTTGGAACTGGAAGAATAGTCTAGTTCTTCTTACTGGTTATGTCTTATGGTCCTGTTCTCTAGTTTCTTTTTGTAATATTCTATCTATGGTGTAGCCAGATCTATGTTAAATCTGGGTTTTGACCAGTGGTCTCTCTGGTGGTTTCAAGTCCATTTAAAACCTATTTTTGCTACTTGTCTGTAGTAGTTTTTAGGTACTACCGGTGGGAGTTGAAGCTTTATCTTTCTTTCCTTTTACTTGGGTTTTGGGATCCCATCAAAACCTATTTTTACCTTTATCTAAAACATTGGTTCTTCACTTTCAGGGACACACCCAACTAAATCATGTCTCCTTGAGTGATGATACCTCATATAGTATCAAAGGGATTATTAACATTTCTTTGAATCTTATTAAAGTGAAATTTTTTCATGATAACAAATTTAAGTTTTCATCAATAGTGTTAGGAAAAATTCCCTCTCCTATTTTAAAGTGGAGCTACTTTTATTGAAAACCAAACAATGTAGAAAAGGAAACTATATAAAATAATAAAAATGGTGTCTTGCACAAGGTTGTACTTTCAATTAGTAACTATAAAAATTTATTATAAATAAATGTAATAAGGATATTATTGAGGAAAGGAAATCATTCAAGGATAATAGGTAATGAAAATATATTTCTTTCAAGTCAAACACAAAAACTCACTAGAATGATCCAGACATAAGGATTTTAGTAAAGTAAATCTTTATCATAGAAATGGGATATTCAATACATATTTTGGTCATAAGAATAGAGTACATACACTAGAGATATTTAATAATTATAAGAAACATGATAAACAAAAACTCTATATTTAATCAAAAGAATGGACATAAATCCTATTCTTAGCCCACCAAGATTTCATGATTATAGAAACTCTTAATGTAGTTTGAAGATAAAGTTTACACTAAAAATATCATGTACATTTAATATATATCAAACAAACTTAGAATAATTTTAAATAATAAGAATAAAAAATATTAACTTACACATATATTATCCATTCTAGGAAATTTTAGGCACAAAGTCTAAAAAAATTATTGTATTATTGCTTTCATGAGCTGAAAATACAAACTCTGCTCTCTACCTTTACTAAAACAAGTTCAATTGTCAAAAATCTCTTTTGATGATCTCAAAATATATATTTATAGTTTTAAATGGGTGGTTATACTATGTAACCACCTTTTTTTCCTTTTAGAGACTTGAAAAAATACAACAGCAAATTTGCACATTTTAAAACTTGCAAAAACATGTTAAGAAATTTTCACAAGTTGTAAAAATACATTGGTGTTTTTCTACAACTTGAAAAAGTATAATATAAAATTTTCATAACTTGATATTTTTAAAATAAACTTACAATATGAAAAATATTCATTTGAAAACTATGTAAATGCAAATTTATAAGAATGACTCAAAAAGTGCAAGGAAATAAATCAAAATATGATGAAGAGTTGTTCTTGTTTGCCTTCAATATGAACAATATGAATATTATTATTTTATTTTTATTCTTTACTTATGATATTCACCAAACATTTATAGGGTTTCAAGTAGTTTATCTTCATCTAGACCATCTAAATATTCATAAGCTATCTCTATAAAAAAACATAGATCTAACCATTTTTTGTGTTGTTCCTTACAATATCTTAAGCATTTCATTTAGAATATCCATATTATTATGATATTTGGTTGACATTTGAATTGATTCATAATTGAATACAAACTTAGAAGTTAGGATCTCCTCAATATTATTTTTGAATTGATTAAAAATGGTTTCCTTAGGTACCAATTTACCTTTATCATCAATTAGTGTTCATTTAAATTTTTCTATTCCTCCTAATATTTCAAGGAGATCATCATCTCCCATTGACCTAACATCATTTAATTATTGATAATTTATTTGACAATGTGAATCCTAAATTTGGCATCACCTAGAAACTCAATGAGGTATTCCACTTTATTTTTAATGACCTTTTTCTTAATGAGGTAATTTAGATCAACACAAAATAAATATTTTAACTTGGGAAGTAATTCATCCCATTTTTATAGTTCCTCAACATATTTGTTCTCAACCTTATTTTCTTGATCATATTCTAATTAGATTTTAGAACACATGGTCACTATTTTGTGAATGGTATTAATACTTGGTTGTATAATTTTATGTGACTATTATATTGTATATTTTAGCATATGACCAATTTATTTAGTAAAACTTAGTGTTTTTGTATCATAAATTGGATGAAAATTTGAAGAATAAGATTGATTTGGTTTTATCAGCTTCTAGATTACTATTGTTAACTGCTCAAATTTTTATTTACATTGATCCTTGGTCACCTTATCATGATACATTTTCTTAAACATATAACCAATTATTGATTGAATTATTTATTTCATTCCTTCTCTTGTATCCTTCCCTAAATGTATCTAATAAATTTTTTAATTAGAGGCACTGATACTATCATTGTCCTTTTCTTCCATAGGAATTGCTACTTCTAGATACATGTCTCCCTTATTAACTTTGATTATCTTCAATATAGTTTTTGGATTATTTATTATTCATTAAGGTAGGGTTTATAAGCTATTGAAATAAATTTCTTTATGCTCAATAATTTTATTTTTCTTTTTCACTACCTAATCTAACCAATCATAAATTTTTGCATTGGGAAGAGATTTTTGTACTTGAACAAAATTAGGTTTTGTTTGAATCTCAAGAGAAGGAAGAATAGTTTATAAAGGTTAGGATTATTATCATATTATCTATTTATTATTAAAAATGTTATTGAAAAATATCAAATAATTGGAAAATTTTATTACTTATAACTTTTTAGTAAAATCATGCTCACATATTTTTAAAGACCATGGTCAGACTATCAGACCCATGGCCATATAAAGATGTGAAATGTGGTGAATACCATGTTAATTTTTGTGTGTCATTAGGGACCAATGGATAGACCTATAATACCTTAGCCATATGGAGATACAAGATGTGGTAAATGTGGCATCCATGTCTGCGCCTCCCGATGGGACCATTAGTCAAACCTCTAGGCCCTTAGACATGTAGATGTGTGAAATGTAGTGAATTCCACATGCACATCCTTACATACTTGAGATATCTTTGGTTATACAATTTATCCTCACCTAATGTGCACATGGTGGGATTGAGATGCCTAAAGATGGAAGTGGGGTTTATATATTTCCCTCAAGTTTATTTTCCCTCATTATTGATCTATGAGCCCTTCCCTTCTACCCCACAATAGTGAAACTCTACAAATGTTTTTCCATAAACATTTCAAAACTTGTCTTTTTAGAAGATTCACTCATCCATATCTTATTTTTAGGATCTATTTTATTAAATTTTTAAATTACCACATGTCCACCACCCTACATTTATTTCAACCAATCTAATATTTTCTACCTCTTTATTTGTTAGATATCCTTTTTCTTACCTACCTAGTAGTTATTAGTCAATGTAGAGACAATAAAATGAAATTAAAATACATGGGATATGAACCTTTGTTGGTGTTATATTTTGATATCTAAAATATTTATGATTCTCATATTAGACACATGTACCTGGTTTACCTCCATAAAATATTAAATTTTGAAAGTCCAACATTATTGATCAAACACCTAACATAAAAAAGCCTTCCATAGGTGGCTACCTTTCCCACTTCAATGCAATTTTTAGATTTAGTATTCAATTGTGCCAATTACTACAACTCACATAATAGGTAAATTAGGTAAAAATATTGACAACTCATGGCAAAGATAGATGGAATAGTGATAAGCATGACATTGAGAATTCCCATCCATGAATAATTAGTCAGAATCAATATAAGTAAGGGAGAGGCACATTATAACAAAGACCATACCAAGTGTTCGAGCACTATAAATAATTATTGGTTGAAACACAAAAGGGAGAAAATCTCTAAGACTCCCAAGACCTTATTTAGAGTAGATTTCAAATAGGAACTTTTAGATATAATTACCCTACTAAATTAGATAATAGGCAATGAAGATAACATACCTTTACACCATTATATTTTCTTCCCAATTAAAATCATTTATCATAAAAATTAATCTGTGTATTAAGGTTAATTGATCAGTAATTCCTTAAATGATTAGTTTCTAAATGTGTAAACATTAAGGTAGTTCTTCATGACATTCTATCTAGTATACTCATTTGCCTCTTAGATGGTATACCTAGGGATATTTCAATGTGGAACTATCACTCAATTGACACAATTATTTGAGTGATTTCGCTATCTTACCCTTCACCAAAGAAATAAACACTACAATAGGGACAATGATACATTCAAAATGAGTGTAGTGCATTTTTTAGAAGAAGATTGGGGAATGAGGATATCTATTTAAGTAGACAAATTAGTTAATTGATATGGTAGCTACTATGTTTATTTTCAAAATTTTACATACATCAAGGTTGGAGGTTACAAAAGACATTCTTTAAGACTTCCAAAATTGGCTAGTGATAATATTGTTCTCATTTATCTCTACAATAAATTATCAGCCATTCATAAATGATGTAGATAAAAATACAGAATCAATGCTTATTTTCACATTACATTAGGTATTTTAATTTTTAAGTCTATTTTAAATTCTCTTGACATATAATTGGTCATCTATGAGTTCACTATCTCAACCTATGACAAAAAAAAATCTCTATGGATCCTAGAGGATATGTGAATAAAAATATGAGTATAAGGTATACATATCAATATAAAAATAATATCAAAGACTATTGGGATGATTTAATAGATGAATTTGAGGTAATATAAATATATTAGACTCAAATGACCCTATATCAAATAAAGGCATTTACAGACTAGTGGTTTCCTAAGGGGATGGTAGATGAAAAATCATATATTATTGATAATTGTGAATTCACCTTTTCAAACTATTAATTTATTGACCAAATAACTATATGACATGTGATAAAGTATGTAAAGAGTATGGACTCACATAAAAAATGGTTACATAAAAAACTAGATGGAGTAACCACGAGTGGCTCAAAGAGAGGAAAATATTTAGTTCTTCTAAATAAATGTATCCCACTAGTTTTTAGGAGAATTATTTATAAGGTGGTTATTGAATCCTCAAGATCCTCTAGTTCAAGTTATGGTGGAGATGAATATTTGAATCCCAAGAAGTAATTATGAATGTAGTGTGAAGAAACTCTAGTAGTATAGAAAAAAAAGAAAGCCAAAAAAAAGTGAGACCATGATATTTAACTAAACTTTGGGTGATCCAAACTTGATCATACCAACAACCACATAACAATATGTAAATTCATCTTTTGAAGTGGAGAGAAATAACAAATTTAAATAAGATAATCCACATTCTTCATCTAGATCTCTATAAGTTTCTCCTCCTCCTCCAAATCAACCTACCCCTTCTCCATCAACTACTCAAGTTATTACCTTGAAATATATTGAATTTTAATGGATGAAATATATGATCTAAAAAATATAAAGGGTGGTTGAAGTTAAATTTATATATTTTTATGTTGTAGCTAATCTCTTGAGGATTCCTACACCAAAGAAAGCAAATACCACCTATAGGTTGGTATCATATTCTTCAAGAGCATAGTTTGTAGATATTGTTTAACTAAATGTTTAGAAGGACATTAGAATATTATAATATAATAATATCACTTAGAGAAGAAATAATATAAGGTGATATTCATAATCTCTATGAAACCATTGAAAATATAATTAAAAGGTTTAAAAAAGATGAGTTGACTCAAGAACAACTTGGAGGACAAATCAAATAGCTATCAAGATATGATAATTATCTACTCCATATAGTATAAAATCTTAAAGTATATCTAATTGATTCTAGGACATAATTAATAGCAATAAGTAAGGATGTTATTACCATAATCAATAAATATAATACCTATAGCAAGACTCACAAAGCATGGGTAGATGATTTCCAAACAAATGGAATGAAATATATTGAAAAATTCATGAATATATATGATCTTATCAATCAATAATTATATTATATCCATGTACATATAAAATACCACACCTCTACCTTGAAGGTTTGGGAATAAGTGATCAGAGACATGAAATAAATCATCATGGTAGAAGCTAAAGTAATAGTATAAGGTAGATTATTTGAGAAAGAATACAATGACACATCCTATAAATGGGTAGAACGTATATTTTATAAAATTTAAATATTGAATAAAAACATAGAATATTTGAATGAGAATAAATATTTTTATGAAGAAAAACTCAAACTAATATCTAGATATTTAGATGAGATTCATTTCCATTTATGTAAGTAATATGTAACCATGGCACATATTGTAGATGAATTAAAAGTTTAATTTCAAAAGGTAGTCAATTAAGATATTCTAAATGAATGAAAATTCATTAAATCTTCTATGATTACTCTCAATGAAATTCATATTTCACTAGAAGTGGTTAAAACCCAACTAGAAGATTTTTTTAAAATCTCAATGTTCATCGATGTTCATGTCCAAAATATGGTTCATGAGTTGATATCATGTGACGATTCAATAAATCAATGAATATCTTGAATCAGTCAAGATATTTTGAAAATTCAAGGAAACACATGATAAATATCATTTCAAAGAATATTTAGTTGAATCCAACCCATCTACTAGTGTTTTCAACTCACAAAAAACTTCTTGGTGAAATTATCTCTCTCTCTCTCTCTCTCTCCTCTCTCTCTCTCCTCTCTCTCTCTCTCTCTCTCTCTCTCTCTCTCTCTCTCTCTCTCTCTCTCTCTCTCTCTCTCTCTATTCTATTTTAGGAAATTAATATTTTATGATTGTAAAATATAAAATTATGAAAAGTAGAATAGGACAAGAAATAAAATATGATAGATCATTTTTTAATGTGAAGGGTCAGCCCATTCCCTTTTTTATAAATACAAGAATTGGTAATTAAAAAAGGGATTTTTGATGTCCATGATTTTTGAAACTTGAAGATGAGGAAGAATAAAACTTTGTGTTCAATATTTATCTAAGAATGAGGAGTTACTTGAAATTTGTGACTAGTTTTTTCTTTAATGGGTACAAATTTTTTTTCATGTCAATTTATTTCCCATTATTAAAAGCATGAATGGTTTGTGATATCTTAAAGTAAATTTCCATTTTTAATTTAATATATTATTTAAGTGGGTTAAATATGCATTTATTTACTCTCCCATGGATTTTTGTGTTCACTTTTATGTTTCCTTTATTTTTAGTTAGATTTAATTTCTACCAATACCCTTTCATTTAACTTGTAAATGTTGTACATAGTTGTGTTAGTTATTATTTATTTCAATAAAGGGAAACTCCCCTCATAAAATAGGAGAGACTTTAGTCTCATGAACTATATTCAAATATTGATTTGTCACTATTTACCAAATATTTCACCAATAGTTTCTCACACCCACCTGGGGCATGTTTTGTACCTTAAATGAATATCACTATTTTATAGTCATAGTTATTTTTATGACTATTCCTAGAAACATGAACCTAATCATTTAAACAAAACTTGAGTTGACATAATTTACACATTCAAATATTTATTTTGATTTATGGCAGTTTGATTGGAATCATAGGGTATATAATCTCTAGTTTCAAAGAGCCACACTCATGTTATATGAGGAAGAGTAGTGTGTTGATTTTTATCAAATTTTATTTATGATTTTTAATAAAAATATGATATTCATATCTCCTAAAAATATTTAGCATCCTGGATGATAAAATATATATTAGATCTACAAAGAATAGGGGAATCTATGATGAATTCTATGACTTGTTAAAAAAATATAGATTTAGACTTTTCTAAAAATAATAAAGGAAGTAAAACATTTTAGTATAACCTTATATATAATAGAAATAATTATTTATTGAGTATTCTATTGCATAATTTTGGTTGTTTCTTTCACTTGGGGTGCTCATATAGGTCCACTATCTTGAGGCACTCAAATTTATGGGCTATCAAAAGGTTCAAGAAATAATTTCCCTAAATTCACTATATATAGGAGACAACATCTTGATGAACATATCAAAATTAATAATCTAGAAATGAAGATGAGAGATATTCCTATCAAACTTAGAGATTATGAGAACAATCTTATAAGGCTTATTAAGGAAAGCAGAATGAAGATGGAGGAGGTTACTTCCATCATATGTGCAGCTAATGTAAACCTTGGAAAATGAGCTAATGAGGAAATAAAATCTTTACAAGGGCCTAGTAAGAGGACCAGACAGAGCTCGAGGAAGAGAGCAATGCAAGAGGCTACTACATCGACTGCAATATCCATACAGGACACTTCTGTGATTGGAAAGGAAGTGGTGAAGATGATCCTAGAATTAGAAGAATATGGTCTTTCTATTCTTTCTATTCTGGTCCTTTTTGTTAGATGTTATAAATGGTTCCATTTTTTGGTTCTTTGGTTTCTTAACGTATTTGAGTTTCTAGGTCTCTGTAAAACCTGGGGGTCTTTCTTTTGATGATCTTGATTTGTGGTTTCAGGTCCATGTAAAACCTATTTTTGATACTGCTCAGTAGTAGGTGTTAGGTTTGTTTTTCCTGTGGGGCATTATTGTTATATCCTTCTTCCTTTGTTTCAGGGTTTCAGGGTCAATTCAAAACCTATTTTTACCTTAATCTAAAACATATCAAAGCTTGATTTTATGCATGTTTCATCTTTGGTGTTGACATGAAGATGTATAAGATAGATTTTTCATGGAAAATATAGTTAAAAGAGTCATGGACTGGTTTCATCATTTACCCACTACTTCCATCCTAAATTGGAAAATGATGAGAGACAAATTTGAGAAAAAGTTCAAACTTGCCAAAGATGAGCATTCCATTTTGGCATAGTTTTCTCATATAAAAAAAAATACCATTAACCCATGAGGGATTTCATATCCCACTTCAACAATTTGGTCCATAAAATCCATATATATGTGATGCCCATAGTATAAAATATAGTGTTTATTTCTCAATGCTCTAGTACTCAAAGTAAGTTTGTTCTTCTAAAGAAATCATCTAGTGACATTGGCTTCTGAAAACATCCAAGCCATTGAAATTGAAGACAATATAATAATGGATAGAAATTTTATGAATGAATCCTTCAAAACCAAAGAGCACAATTCATTTGACCCTCTTATTCATAGATTATTAAATGATATTTTTTTTGTGAATAAATATATTCCTCAATCTCAAAGTGATCCATAAAAAAACATACTTAGGAGGCCTTTTATTCCACATCATTTCAATGTCTAACCTAGATTGCTTGCTCTAACTACTCAACTCACTATTAAAATATCTCTAGTCATTATTCATTAATCTTGTATTTTTCATGCCCCCAACAATCATGATTGTTCAAATTTACCAAAAATGGTAAGAATGTCACAAATTTGCACAATCAAAGAACCACCCTAATAATGTGTTTTGGGCACCTCTAATCCATAAATATAGGAACCCAATGGTGACTCCACTATGGGTTACTTTGATTATGAACTTGAACGTGATTATTACAAAAAGGTGTCGAGGATATGAATAGTCATTCATATGAAATATTTACTTAATCTTAGAATGAAAATTTGAAATATTTAGAAAATAATGGAGACGTTGATAAACCCAAGGCCAAAGAATTTCCTAATTCTATGATAGGTCCCATATTTTTTCTCAGTAGAGGCAACCCATTGCTATGTTTTTCAAGAGATAAACAATTGGAAAATTATAGTAGTTAAAATATTCCTCATTTAGTCACAAATTAAGAACTTGCCAATTCTTATTTTGATATAATTAATCATATGAATAAAACTAAAGTTCAAATTTATCAAAATAAATATCAAACAATCTTGAAGAATTAGATAGGTTGGTGAAGTTTATCAAAGGATTAGGTCCCAATACACTTTTTAATGGAGCACACATCATGATGGTTGATTCTAATTTGTAAAACAATGTATCCATCACCACTTTAGGAAATGAGAGTCTTGAGACTTTATATGTATCTCTTTTCATGGGTGGTTATAAATATAACAATTATATAATTTATTCATGGGCTTATGACAATATCATGCTAGCAAAGGTAGCCCATACATTGGGGATAACTTGCACAAAATATTTTAGGTAATTTTTAATATGGAAGCTTAGTAAGTTTCATTAATTTAATAGATAAAATATGCACACATTTCTCTATCTACCTTTCTACAAAAAAAATGAATATAATTATATTAGTGGTGGGTATTCCTCCTAACTATGGAATGTTGTTGAGTATATCCTTCTAAAAATATCTTAGCGGAGAAATCAAACTTAATTGGACTCAAGTGGTAATTATAGTAAAACAAATTAATGAAAAGTTAATTCCAGAACTAAAGGCTAAACTCCTAGTACATAAATTTAATGATCTAAGAGTAGACATATTGTACAAATAAATTGAACCTAGAACTTATATTATGATGTCCAAAAAAGATCTAGAAATCCTAAAACTAATAGAAGGAAATTCTAATCATGTATAGACTTTAGGATTTGATATAAGTTACTCAAAAATTAGTTAATGTTTTGGTGTGTTATTAATATATCCACACAAAGAACCTTTTCCTTTCTCATGCAGACTTTAGTTTGAATGTACAATAATACTATTGAATATGAGACTTTGCTTCTAAGATTACAAGTAGCTAAATAAATGGGTATTCAAAACCTTCAAGCTCAAAGAAGTTTGAGTTAATTATTAAACAAGTGTGATTTCAATATTAATTCAAAAATTATAGGCTCAATCATTACCAAAATAAAGTTTAGGACTATATCAAGGCATTCCAAGAATTCTCTATAAATGTTACCAGATAATAAAATTCTAAAGCAGATACATTGGTCATCTTTGCTTCCTTAATAATGCCTCCATCATAAATTGACTAGGATAGGTATATTATTGAAATTATATACCATCCCAATGTGAAAGACAATTTTCAACATTGCCAAGTTTTCAATAATGATGAACAAATCATTAACTTCTTAAAGTGAAAGGATAATATCAAGAATTTATTCTTCAATGGAAGTCTAGATGTGTATAGAGAATCTTATATCTCATAAGATAAAAGGGAACATAATTCATCAAAACCATATATAAAATAATATTCACCCAAAGGTAATGTCGTTCAATTAAAAGGAAATAAGATATCATAAGGTCTCATATTTTTGGAATAAATTCTTGACAAACATGAAAAGTATGTTAGACAAAAAATTAGAAAATCCTTAAGGATCTCATGGATATGAGAAAGTAAAAATTGGCATCGAGGAACAAACAAGGTATGTAAACCTAAAAAAAAACTTACAAATAATAGTTTAGAAGGTTCATTTCTATCTTTAAATTATACAAAGATGTATTCACTTGGAGTTATATAGATCATAAATCCTTTAAACCAAAAAACATGCAAAATGACATTCTACTGAATCCCAATATTAATCCATTAGGAAAAATTTGAGGCATTATAATCATAATATTTTTGGCACCATCTAAAAATAAATCAAACAAATGTTAGATGCTATAATTATCTTACCAATTTAGAATTTAACCTACATAACCAAATTCATAACCATTCAAAAGAAAACATAGAAGTTAGGATTTGTGTATATTTCCAAAATCTTAACCAAGACTCACTCAAGGATAATTATCCATTAAAAATCATGGATCAGTTCCTATAAGCCATCACATGAGTTAAAATTATGTCAATGTGGTCTGTCTTATCCATATATAATTATGTCAAAGTAGACATAGAGGGCCAATTCAATACATTATTCACTACCCCTTTAGGAACATTCACCTATAAAAGAATGACTTTTGGCCCCATAAATTTGGGAGAAACATTTCAAAGAGTGATGGATTTGGCATTCAGTGATATGCAAAACAAAATCATATTGATTTATCTGGATGATCTCATAATTTTCTCAAAAAAGAGAGAAGATCATTTCAAACACCTAAGAAAGGTTTTTGAAAGATATCATTCTCATGGAATTTCCTTGAATCCAAAGAATTCCATTTTCACAATAATGAAAGGAAAGATATTGGGTCATGTAGTATATAAATAAGGTATTAATTTTGAAATAAAAAGGGTGAAACCTATGAAATAGTTATCCTTTACAAGTAGTAAACCTGGTACTCATTCATTATTTGGTAAAGTTAATATTCTCTATAGATTTATTCTAAACTTTATCAAACTCAGTAGGCACATCATGAAAATGATGAGTGTAAAATATTAGTTTAGAAGGAATAATTATGGGAATACATTATTCAATGAAATCAAATAATAAAACACTAAAGCACTAGTTTTGACATTTTCAAATTCCAAAAAAAGCTTCATCTCTTATTGACACTCCTCTAATTATACTATGTCAACTATCCTAGTACAATAAAATGAAAAAGGAGTTGAGTCCTCTATTGAACTCATGAGTTGTGTATTAAAATATCATGAACTCAAATATTATCTAGTATAAAAACATGTATATGTTTTGGTACAAGTTGTAAAACATTCTAGGTTATATATTCTAAACTCCCATACAATCATCATGGTTCTAGATTCAATAGTAAAATAAATTTTCACTTAATAGGAACTTAGGTCAAAGAGATGTGGTTAGATTTCCAAAGCATAAGAATATGATATAAAGATCAAGCCTACAAAATTGGTAAGAGGATAAGGCCTTTGCTAATTGATTGTTGATAGTGTCTATTCTCAAAGAGAAGAAAAAGAAGGGCTAGCATTAGTTATTTTTGTTGATTACCTCAAAGAATGGTATTCTAAGATAACATTTTAATTATCTTATGGAGAATGTATATCCCAATTGAATCCCAAGAAAAGTAATCTTAAACTAAAATTATCTAGATATGTAACTTGGGATGATATGTTATATAAAAATGTTTTAGATGGCACCTTTCTGATATGTGTAAACAAAGAATAACAAAATAAGATCATGGAGGATTTTCATGATAAATCTCATAGAGTACATTTTGCATCCTTAGTCACTACATTTAGAATCCTATAGGCTCATTATTATTATCCCATGTTGTTTAAGGATATTCATGAATGGGTTTACAAATGTAAATCTTGTAAATATTTTATTGGGAGACCAAATCTTGTTGTTTTACCTCTCAAACAAGTAATCATTAAATAACTCTTTCAAAAATGAGGGTTATAATACATTGACACGCTAAATCTTCATTATAGTGTTGATCATACTCATATTTTGACTACCATTGACTACTTCATAGAGTGGGTAAAGGATATTCTAGTAAGGTCTACTACTTATGAAGTTGTGTGTAGCTTCATCAAAGAAAATATCCTAGATAGATTCAGTGTCTCATAGAAGATAGTGAAAGCTAACACTCTTAATTTTTCCTCTAAATAATTAATCAATTTTTGTTACAAATATGAAATCTCTATAGAATATTATTTATATTAATACCCTTAGGGCAATGGTTAAGTTGAGTCTAGAAACAAAAATATAACCACCATTATTCATAAGCTAGTCAATGAAAATTAAAAGAATTAGCATAGAAAGCTATATGATGAATTATGGTCTTATGTGATTACTCCTAAAAGATAAATTATAATATATCATTTTCCTTTGATATATGGGAAGGATGCTTCAATTCCTATTTTCATGGAATTACCAGCTTTGAAACTAGCTCAAGCTATTGAAGATGAAATTTCCAATAATTCAATAGAGAAAAGATTAATGTATCTATCCAAGACTGAAGAGGAATCAATAACCATGGTCAATAATATCAAAATTCATAAATATAAGGTCAAATAACTATTTGACCAAAAAGATAGATAATATGATAACTAGATTGGTGACATGATCTTCCTTTGTGATAAAAGAATAGATCTAAGAGGAAATCATAATAAATTTGACTCTCTATGGATGGGACCTTTCAAAATTTGACACTTTTATGGTGAAAATACATACTATATATCATATAGAGATGGTACTCACCTCTTTCTACCCTATATCAAGAAATATCTAAAGTTGTATAAAGAATGATGGTAGGTTGTCCCCTATCATTTACCTTTCAATTGTGTGTTCCCTTTTTAGTTATGTGTTTCCCTTCCTACTATGTGTTGTGTTTTTCCCTTATGGTCACATGTTTAACTTTCATTGTTTTCTTCCCTTCCTATAAATCTTCAAGTTGACTTTGTAGCCCAATGGATAAGACACCAATTTTTTAAAAACCTAGAGTTATGAAGCATTCTTCTATGACTTCTTTTAAAGTCATATCCCTAGCCTGAGATAGATGTTGTTTACTTAAAATGTCAGGGAAAATTATCAAAAGTATGGAATAGTTTACTACATATAAATTTTGAGTAAAATCATGCTCATGGATTTTTGAAGGCCATGATAAGACCATCTCGCCCTCAGCCACATAGAGACATGAAACATGGGTTTTACCATGTTCACATCTACATGTTCTTAAGTAAATACCAACTAGACCTTTGGGCCCTTGGCCACCTAGAGATGTAAGACATAGAAAATGTTGTGTCTACATCTATGCATCCCTAGGGAACTAATATCCATACATATGGTCCCTCAGTCACATAGAGATGTAAAATAAAGTGAATTCCACATTTGCATCCATACTTACTGAAGGGATCCTCTATTAGACAAAAAGACCATTGATCCTCACCCAATGCATGTCCATGTGTGAAGAACAATGTGCCCAAGGAGGTAAGGTGGGTTTATATATTTTACTCATGTTTTTTTCCCTCAATATTACTTTATGATCCCTACCCTTCTACCCCACAATAACCAAACTTTATCTATTTTTTCAAAAACATTATAAAACTTGTCTCACTCATAGATTCCCTCATTCAAATATTGTTTTTATTATACATTTTTATATCTTTAAAAATTACCACATTTCTACCACCTTGAATTTATTTCAATCAATCTAGCATTCCCTACCTCCTAATTATTTGGATATCCTTTTACTTGTTTGTCAGGTAGTTATCAGTATATCTAGATCGGATAAGATGAA
Source organism: Torreya grandis (assembly GCA_037957365.1). Classification (NCBI taxonomy): domain Eukaryota; kingdom Viridiplantae; phylum Streptophyta; class Pinopsida; order Cupressales; family Taxaceae; genus Torreya; species Torreya grandis. The sequence goes on from JARHVA010003042.1 coordinate 1,130,168, forward strand.
ATTAAAATACATGGGATATGAATCTTTGATGTTGTTAGATTTTGATATCCTAATTTTTTTTATTCACATATTAAACATGTCAATGTGGCTTAATTATAAAAAATATTTAATTATGAAATTCCAACATCGCTGATCAAACACCTAATAGAAACCATTCTTCCATAGGTAGCTACCTTTCCCATTTTGATGTAATGTTTAGATTTAGTACTTACTTATGTGAAATAATATAATTCACAAACCATAAAAATTAGGTCAAATATGGATATATTATGGCAAAGATAGATGGAATAGTAATAATCATGACATTGAGAATTCCCTTCCATGAATAATTAGTCAATATTAGTGTAAATAAGGGAAACACACATTAGAATAGAGACCCTATGAAGTGTTTGACCACTATCAATAATTCTTAGCTAAAACACAAAATGGATAAACTCTCTAAGGTTCCCAAGATATTATTCAAAGTATATTTCAAAGAGGAACTTTTAAATATAATTAACTTACTGAATTAGACAATGAAAACACTAGACCTTTCCACCATTTGATATTCCTCCAAATGTAAATCATTTGTAGAAAAAAGTAATCTATGTATTGGGGTAAATTGATCAGTGATTCCTTATATAATCAAGGGATGAATATGCAAAAATGAATTCACTTCTTCATAACATCTTATCTAGTATGCTCATTAGCCTCTTAGATGGAATACTGGAGGTTGTCTCAATTTGGAACTATCACTAAATTAACACAAGTATTTGAGTGATTTCCCCATCTCACCCTTAATCAAAGAAATAAACACTACACTAGCATTAATGATGAATTCACATTGAGAATAGTGAATTTAATAGAAGAAGATTGGGGAATGAGGATCTCTATTGAAGTAGCTAGATTAGTTAACCAATATGGAAACTAGTATATTTATTTCCAAATATTTACATACATCAAGGTTGGAGGTTATTAAGTACATCCCTGAATACTTTTAAGGTTGTCTAGTGATACGATCATCCTCATTGAGCTCTATAATCAATTGTTAGCCATTCATAAATGATGTAGAGAAAAAAAAGTGCATAGTGTTTCTTTCCCCATTGCATTGTGCAATTTGATTTTTAACTCTATTATAAATGCTCATGACATAAAACTGGCTAACTCCAAGTTCACTCTCCATACCTATGCCAATAGAAACTCTATGGATACTAGAGTATATGTGAATAAAAATATAGTTATAGGGTCTACATATCAACATAAGCCTCATCTCAAAGACTACAAGGCTGATTTCACAAAAAAATTGAAGAGATTTGAAGAGATTAGAGTTGGATGATCATAGATCAAATAAAGGCATTTATAGATGAGTGGGTTATTGAGGGCATGGTAGATGATAAGTTAGATCTTATAAATATATAATATGATAATAAAATTGTGAATGTACCTTTTCCAACTATTAAATGGTCAATTAGAGAATGAATTGATTTACAACAGAGGTTGCAAATAGTGTGGAATTTCATGAAAAAATGGTTAGATAAAAAATTGGTCGTAGTAACCACTAGTGAATCAAGGAGATGGAAAGATTAAGATCTTATAAAGTAAGATCACTCATTATTTTATAAGAAAATAATTTATAATTTTTTTATTTAATCCTAAATATCCTCTAGTTTGAGTGATGGTGGAGATGAAGATCCTAATTACAAGAAGAAATTGGGAAAGTAATATGAAGAAAATCTAGTAGTAGAGAAAATTAATCAAGTCAAGAAATCAGTGAGACCACAGTTTTAAACTAAAACCTTGGGTGATACCAAATTACTCATCCCAAAAACCATATTATAATACATACCCCCATCTTCTAAAATGAAACAATAAAAAAAGGTTGAAAAAGAGAAGCCATATTCTCCATCTTTCCTCCTCCTCCTCCAAATCAACCAACCCCTTCTCCATCAGATAATTAGGTGATTACCTTTAAATATATTTAATTTCAATGGATGAAAAATATGTTATAAAAAATAAAAATGTTGGTTGAAGATGAATTGTTATATTTTGATGTGGTAGTTAATATCTTGAATTCTTCTACACCAAAGAAACTAAAGACCACCTCTAGGTTGGTATCACATTCTTTAGGAACACAATTTGTAGAGATTTTTGAACCAAATTTTGAGAACGACATTAGAGAAATTAAATTAGAAAATTATAATATGAAAATAATATCACTTAGAGAAGAAACCAGAGAAGGTGATATTGATAATCTCTAAGAAAACATTGAAAGGATAATTAAGAGGTCTGAACAAGATGAGTTGACTCAATAAAAAATAAAAGGACACATCAAATAGTTAGTAGGATATGTCAATTATATATTACATCCAGTAAAATCTCCTAAAATATTACCATTTCATGATATGACATAATTACTAAGAATAAAAAAAAATTATTACCACAATCAATATATACAATACCTATGAAAAGTCTCTCAAAAGATGTGTAGATGATTTCCTCAAAAATGGAGTTAAATACATTTAATAAGTCATGAAGATATATGATCTCATCAATCAATAATTATAGGATATCCATGTACAAATCAAATCCCATACTTCCACCTTGAAAGTATGGTAAAAAGTGACGAAAGAGATGTAAGAAATGATCATGATGGAATACAAAGTAATGATATAAGGTGCATTTTTTGAGAAGGAAAATGATGACATGTCATGAAAATGGGTAGAATGTATATTTTATAAAATATAAATATTGAACAAAGCCATAGAATAATTGAAGGAGAATAGAGATATAGATGAATAAAAACTCAAACTAATTTCCATAAATCTAGATGAGATCCATTTACATTTATATAAATAAAATGAAGCTATAGCACATACTGTAGACAAATTGAAAGTTTAATTACAAAATTTAGTCAAATAAGATATTATAAATGAAGGTAAATTCAATAAATATTCAATTATAACTCTTAATGAAATTCATATTGTGCTATAAGAGTTAAACACCCATCTAAAAGATTAGTTTAAAGCTCAATATTCCTCAACATTCATTTCCACAATAAGGGTCAAACATTGGCATCATGTGATGATTAAAAAAATAAATGAATCTCTTGAAGTAGTTAATATATTTCAAAAACTTAAATAAACTCATGATAGATTAGGTCAAAGAAGATCGAGCTGCATTCAACTCATCTGCCAATGTTGCTGATTCACATAAAGCTTATCAAAACAATTTGTTCTCTATCTCTATTTTCCATTTTCATCTATATTCTATTTTAGTAAATTAATATTTATTGATTGTAAAATTGGAGATTATTAAAATTAAATAGAATATGAAAGTTCATTTTGGAACGTGAAAGGTTAGCCCATTCCCTTTGTTATAAATAGAATAAATGGAAATTGAAAAAGGGATTTTTGATGCCCACAATTTCTAAAACTTGAAGATGAGGAATAATGGAACTTTTTTTTAAATATTTATCCAAGAACAAGGAGTTATTTGAACTTTGTGTCTGGTTATTTCCTTACTGGGAATACATTTTTCTTATGTTAATATATTTATCATTGTTCCAATAATGAATGATGTCTAATATCTTAAAGTAAATTTCACTCTTTAATTTAGTTTTTTATGTAAGTGGGTGAAATATGTGTTTATTCACTCCTTCATGGTTTTTTGTGTTCTTTTTTATGTTCCATTTGTTTTACGTTAGATGGAATTTCTACCAATCCCCTTTCATTTAACTTGTAAATGTTGTACCTAGACACGTTATTTTTATTGATTTAAATAAAGGTAACCTCCCCTCATAATAGAGGAGATACTGTGATCTCATGAAATATATTTAAATATTAATTTTTTACCATTTATGAAATATTTCACCAACACTATCTCATTTTTCTCTTTTTATACGATATCATTTAGAGTTTTGGTTGGATATTTAAGAATAAATTTAGAATATTTAGGAGGTATGGAAAAATAAATATCAATTTAAGTGGAATATAGAATTAAAAAAAGAATCATATGCAAGAAACTATTTATTGGTATTTGATACTAATGTCTGAAACTAAACAAGACTATCAAGAGGAACATCTTCAGAAATAGAAATGTTAGGACAAAAAGAAGATATTATCCTAACCTTTTTATTTTTATTTTGAGAGGCATATGAAATGAATAATATTATATAATATTCTAAGCTTAAATATATACTATTACCTCTAGAGTGTCTTTAATTTCACTAGGTTCTTGTGATGTTCTATCTACAAATTATTGTTGTTTATGTAAGCTTCCCAATTCAGTATCTGCTAGTGGAAATGGAAATCCTACATTATCAAAATTGAATCCAATTTTTTAAAAATAATCTAAAAGTTATATCGATCACATTTTGAGTTATGATTATGATATAAATTGATTCTTTCTTTCTCTAATAAACCTTAGGGAGTGGATTTGATTCAATTTTCTCTTTTTTTAACTAGGATATAATGTGCCTTCATAATCCACAATCTTATTTGAGACTTTAATAATACCAAATGCATTGAATTATTTTATTATGAACTATGATCAATAATTAATTTTCATGTCTCTTTCATCATTACAATCCAACTAATAGCCCTTAAAATGAGGTACATGATGATATGAAGAACCAAGAATACTTTCAATTGAACCCCTTTTGTCAAATGGATGTTTGCTTTCAAATGGACTCATATCAACACTATCATTTCTTCATCAACATATTTTTATTTATCCCATGATACACATATATATCTGCCTATATAAATATGAATATTTACCTTGGGTTTGTGTTTATTGACTAAGAACTTGTGGGTCTCAGCTAAATGTCTCATCAGTTCCATAAAAGCCCATTTGTTATCAACATATATAAGGAGCATATATGGTGACAACTCACATACAAAAATATGTATATAGGTGAAAATTTGGAATTGTATGAACTAGGATCCCCATTTAGAAATCTATATTGATTTCTATATAAATATCTTCATGTTATAGGGATCTCTCTCAAAAATTTGAATCACATATTATAGGAATACATCATTTATGCTAAAAAAGTAGTGAACACTTTATTTTAGAGTAAGTTGAGGATATAATTCACATATTTTTTTAGTGTTGATATTTCCTACCTAATTCAATCTACTATAAAACCTTCTAACAATAGTATAAATAATGTAAGATTACATGTAGAACTTGGAAGTTGTTTTAACTTCTTTCAATTACTTATGGATTACATCACTGATGAGTTAGACCCAATCAATATATTGCTTATTTTGGTGAATAATCCATATATATCTATAAATGTATGTTTTTAAGTTTATTGTAGATGGATTTATAGCCACTCTATGTAAGAGTGTGATCATATCAATGACTTCAATCATGAATTCAAACTTGGGAAGATTATCTAGAAGTCTTGTTGCTATATGTTTATGTCTTATCAACCACTAATTTTTTACCCATTTTTCACAAGAATTTTTATTATCTTAAAAATTAAAAAATAAAAGTAGCAGTCAAATAAGAAAAATATTCCCTTTCTAGCAATTGTAGTAATTTATCAATATGCTCTAGCGCCAAGCATACAACATATTATCCTTTAGAATTCTCAATTTCTCTCTTCTCAAGATCATGGTGCTTAAATATAGTCAAGAATAATTATAAATACTATAATGAATTTGGGAATGCATCTTATTATGCCAATCCACTGTCATGTATGCTTTTACCATAGTTTATTTTGTGGACTCCATTTATTCTATTACAAAACTATTTCATGTCAACATGTCCCAAGTTAGTATGTATTATTTGTTTAACATTTGAATCTAGATTTTATGGAGGAACAACACCTTGAAATTTTTACTTCATATATGATCCTTATTCTCTATATGAAACCTTATTTGGAGGACTTTTCTTTTAATTACACTTACTAGGAGTCCTACATGTTGATATATAGGAGAAAAAACACCATCTAAGTGAAAAACCTACAGTGTAATACCTTTGATGAGGATGAAATTTTGAATGAATTAAATTAGAAACATTTTTTTTTGAAAATTGGCTAATGTAGGTCTCCAAGTCCAACATGGTTAGCTACAAGGGTATAAAAATTTGGGGGTTATCATAGCACTATCATCAGGTTTCAATAGGTTTGAAAGCATATGTATTAGGTTTTTTGGGGTTTGTTAGCAATTTTTTTGGGGTTTGACAATAATGTGATCAAAGGAGTTGGAAACTAAAAGGTTTGAAAATAGATTAGTTAGGACTTAAAGAGAATGTAAGTAATAGTGATAAATTCTAGGGAGATTTTTACAAAGTAGTTAGAGTGCAAGAAAATTTTGAGCTAAAATAAATGTTTTGGTAAGGATTTTTGACTTTATAAAAACCCAAAAATGGATCCTAGAGTTGGAAAAGGGATTTTGAAGGTTTTTATAGAAAACAAAATACGAAACAAAAAAATTGTAAAATTAATTGTAAAGGAAAATAATATGTGAAGGATAAATTTGTCCTACCTTTTCTTACAAGGATGAAAACTCTTATCACTTTTAGATAAGATCCAAATTTGAAAAAAATCTATAAATCATGAACTAGAGTAGGAGAAGTAATTAGGATGCAAAGGAGGGGAAAAACAATTTTCGTAATAGAATGTGACTAAAAATGAGAACAAAGGATTAAAATTTAATTTTAAATATATTCACATGTGAAAAGGGATAATTTCCATTAATGGATGAAAACTTAGGGTTTTATTTCAAACAACCAAAATCTGATGGATGTGTATGCAGATAGGTCTAGTTCAACAATTGTTGTTGGCACTAGAACTAGGATCTATGGGTATTGATAATAGTGGTATTAGGGTCCAAGGATGTTTTTAACATTCCTATCAGGTTATGATAAGGTTTTTAACATCCATTTTAGTTTATGACTAGGGTTTTATCATGCCTTAAGATTTCATGGGTTATGTTTGCACTAGAATCAAACTAGGACTAAGTACTTAATTTTATAAATGTTTCAAAATGAAAACATAAAGACTTAGATAATATTCAATCATTTTTTGTAATTTAAGATGTCAAGATGAATTTTATTGAAAATTATAATTTTATCTTTTACCAACATTGAATTATTTTGACTTTTTTTACTCTTGTTCAAAAACTAGGATAATAACTGGCTCCAATTAGGGACCTCAAACTATAAGGTATGAGAGCATAATTATAGATTTTGGTTTTATAGATAAGTGTGTTTCCATTATGTTATGGATTTACTTAACTTTTGATAAAAATAAAGACTTATCACATAGTATGTATTTACAGGGATGAGAGAATCCACTTCACAAAGAGAAGGGCATAAAATAAAATGATTCAACACAAAGCAAGATAAAAATAACAATAGATGGGGAAACAAAACCAAATTTTTTATATACATACTTACATGAATGGGATTAATTACTTTTAATTGAAGTAATGTTTGATATATTGAACACTATAGGGAAATAGAAAATGTGTTCCATCACAATAGGCCAAGTAGAAAGTGTTGTCTCCATAAAAGTGATTGATTTTGAAGGGGCCAAACTATAATCAATTAAACTTCCCATGACTTAATTTTAGTTATCTAAATTTATCCCATAGAATAACAATATTTCCTACCTAAAAATATCTTATGTTTGATGTTTTGTCAAAAAGGACTTTGACTTGAATTTGATGTTTGGAAATTATATCAACAACTCAAAACATATCTTCTTCAAAAGTATTCAAATATAGTATTATTTTATCCAAGGTAATTTAAAAATTTTGATTCTCAATGTCTCTAACTATCCAAAGTGTATGCAATGCAATTTTTATTGGAAATTGTTGCATCGATTCCATAGATCAACTAAAATGGAGACATGACTATGGATTTCTTTAGTGTTATATGGCCTGCCCATAGTGCATCATATAAATTCTTATGTCATTTCCTATAATTATCATTACCATATTACAAATGATGGGGATGAGTTTCTTATTTATTGACTCAGTTTATCCATTTCCCTATGGGTAATAGTCTAAAAAATGAGATAATGAGATGTTGTAGCCATAGCATAATCCAATCCATTCTAAATAATAAAAAATTGATGCAAATTTCTTACTATATTATATATAACACCATATCTTATCGAGATGTTTTCTTTGATGAAATTACAAAACAACTTCTAAAGTGGTCTATTTAATTATAATGGTTTCTACCCATTTGGTGTATTCTATAGCAATGAGAACATGTGTATGTCCTGCACTTGAATAATTATATACAATTCCAATAAAATCTAATCCCCATTGTTAAAAGGGTTCATTTATCACCACTATCTTGAGTAGAAATTCTATATGTTTTGGTAACCTAACACACTATTTATAGGCTTCACATTTCCTCACCAATTAATAAGAGCCATAAAAAAACATAGGATACTATTAGTGATCTCTTAATATATTATACAATATCATTGGAGTAGAAAATTTTCCACCATAGGCATGCTCATGAAAATATTGTATGAGTTCTTATGTTTTTTATTGTCAACACATCTCAATAAAAATACATCAATACTCTTTTTAAATAATGTATCATCTTAGATTACATATGTTATAGATTTCAACTTAATTATTTTGTACTATTTTTTATCCAAATGTGATGGGCATTATCCATATGTCAAAAATAAATTAATATCTACAAACCATTAATTATTAAAATCTATAAAAATTACAAATGGAAGATCCTCTTTATTTTGATCAGAAAAATATGTTGAAGGGATTAGTTCGGTTATTTATATTCTACTATAAACTAACATAATCCTTTTCCTTGAAAATAAATTTGGGCTTGATTTCAAGGTCATATTCTTGAACCTTGGTTATCCAATTACCTTTTTTAGATTATGTCTCCTATTGAGTTAAAATAGACTTGACTATTACACTTGACACCATCACAATAGAATTTCAATGCAAAATATAATACCTAAACTATTTAATGGCTTTGACAACTACATATGCATGTTTCTCTTTTGGAGAGTATTTATAATCATAGTATTACATGTTACAACTCGTGAAATCAATAGGAGAGTCAATACCTTCATCATTTTATGAACCAATCTGGATGAGAGAGTATGTTTTAAGGCATAACAATAAATGATGAACTCCTTTTTTAATTCTAGACAAACCAAAATTGGTTCAAGAACAATAGTGTATTTTATTTTATCAAATGTCTTTTTAAAATCATTATTCCATTTGAAAGAGGGTTTCCCTTTAATCATCTCAAAAATATTCCTAGTGAGTTATATAAAATATGGAGAAAATATTCTTAAGAAAATCACTTTCCTAAAGAATGAATATACACCTCATTTACTGGCAGTAAGAACAATTTATGAATTACATCAAATTACTCTGGGTGAATCTTAATCCCTTATTTGGAAACAATGTGACCAAATTTTTTTCCTCTATTCACCATTAAAACTAAATTTTTAGGGTTGAAATAAATAACATGTATTTGACACTTTTAAAATATCTTCTCAAGGAGTTCATTGTGATCTTCCCTCATTTTTGAGAATATTATTAGATCATCCAAGTATATCATAATTTTATTGTTTTTCATATATTTGAATGAAATATCCATGGCTCTTTGAAAATTATAACCCACATTGACCAATCCAAATGACATTTGGTGATATGCATAATTAACCCTTGGAGTTATTAAATTTATCTTGTGTTAATATTATTTATAAACCTAGATCTGATTATAACCCAAGAAGTCATCCAACATTGAGATCATTTCTAAACATGTAACTACCTAAGGAACTTGATTTATAATTGGAAATGAATAATTATCTTTGATAGAGGCCTGATTTAGATTCTATAAATCTACGTAGATCCTACTTTATCTTCTCTTTTTGCTAACTAGGACTATATTATCAATCCAAGTTGAATGATGAAAAGGGAAAATAATCTATGCATTCAGCATTTTCTAAATTTCTACAAAAACTATTCCTACAATTTTTGGGTTGTATTGTCTTTTCTTTTGATTCAAATATTTAACATTGGGTTTAGGAGGAACTATGTGTTGCATTTCCTTTAGGATAAAATACTTGATATCTTCATAATAATATGCAATAATGTCAATGTATTTTCGAATCAAGCTAATGAATTTTCTATTTTATTTTAGTCAACAACATTTTCCAATATTAACCAATATCAATTTCTATTCAAATCCTATGTTCACTTTCTCATAGTCTACTTAAATGAGAGAATATTTATACATGTTTTTTTATAAACCTATCACATTTTTCAGAAAGTTATTCCAATGAAACCAAGCCTCCAAGAATATTATTGCCTTTTAGTTGAATTACCCCTTATTCATATTTTTATTCATTAACGACTTATTTTGAATTTTTAGAAGATGATTCTCTATATGATGAATCACTACATTCAAAATACATGTTTCTAAAAATATAAAAATTTTCAAGAAAGGAAATAATTTGTTGATCACTATTAAATACCTACCAATTCTCAGAATTTTCTAGTATGTTAGGTTGATACTCAAGTTTAATTGTGAATTTTTCCTTACCAACTTATGAATGGGGAATCAATAATGAATCTAACACTAAAAGTGTATCTACTTTGGAGTTACTTTCTCTTAGGATAGCATTAATAGAGAACACATCAAAATTTTCTATAGAATCCTAGAGTTTGTTCTTGCAGTGTCTTAAGTAATATTTCAAAACCTAATACTAGCCTTTGATACATTTTATAACCAATTACACATCACACAACACTTCAAATTTTTTAATTTTCATATCTTCTATAAAATTTAAGTTGAGTAAGAGTGTTTCATACTCTACATTATTGTTATTACACTCAAAATATAATTTTTAAGAGAAATGAAACATTTACTTATTTAGGGATATCAGAAAAATTCTTACACTAAATCCTATTGAAGAATAAATACCATAAAATTATAACATATAGACTTCATTATTACTAATTTAGATGATTTTTGGAAATCCATATCTCTTCTTGACATCAATATATTATTACCTATACCTACTTATTCATACAAGATATCATCTCTAGGGTCATCCAATTTTTTGAGGATGTACATTATTTTTAATTTAGGTTTGAGGCATGGTTTCACTCATTTAACTAGTATAATTGCATCTAACAAGTCTAATTGAATTTCACCATCTAGTTATTTACAAAAAAAATTCTCTAAGAGAATACCATAGGTAGCTAGGATATTGGGTACTATAATATTTATTTTGATTATTTTTATATGAAATCATCTTATAGAAACTTGAGAATATTTGATTTGACTGACGAATGGAACATTTTTAGCTTCCATAAAATAAAAACATCCAAAATTATTTGTGCAAGTCAAGGTAAAGTAATGAGAAACTTGGGTAGGCATAACATTAACTAAAGCTCTTATGTCAATTATGCAATCACTAATTTTACATCCCTTAAGGAAATGTAAAAAAGGATCAACCTTATTGGATTTGAAATTTACTACAACCATAGAGTTCATTGGATTATGATAAGATGGAGTGGTTAACAATACTTTGACTTTGGCCTTTTTTTTAGTGGGATTTTTGTCTTTGATAAACTTTACTAGCATATCTAGTTGATCTTGATAAGCTATCAAATATTTAGATAGTGATATTTGAATTTTAGTTTTTTAAACATTTTTAATGATATTAAAAAATGTATAATAATAGAGAAATAACATTCTACAGGTTGAAACATATTAACATTACTATTTTTAGGAAGTGTATTCTTTAGATAACCAATAGTAGTAGTTGGGAAGGACTCACTTATTTTAGTCATTGGTTGTTTTTATTTTACCTGAACAGGAGTTAGTATTGCATGTGGAATAATAACTCTCATATATTATTCTTATCCATCACTTTGTTGTTTATTCTAATTTTGAGCTCTTTTGAAGACCATGAGTGACTGATTATTAATATCTCCAAGATTATCCTCATAATAATCTTCATCTAAATTATATTTGAAGAGCATTTATGGAGTCACCACTAGGTTTTCAATCGCATTCTTGAGTATCTAAATTTTACGATTCATTTTATTTTTAAATATCATCATAGGTAAATATTTATTATGTTTACAATTTGGCATTAATGAGTGGATTTGTATTTTTTTGTGGATGATATTCCAATGCAAGTTTTTTTTGAGGAACTTATAACTAAGGATGTTTTCCTTGAACAAAATATAGTTTCCTCTTGGGATGTCTTTATAATAAGTAGTGATATTTTTTTAAATTTTTTTGCTTCTTTAAAGCTATTATATCATTATTAATTTTTTTAAAAGTTATTTGGTTTAAGATTGACCTAAATTCTATGCTTTACATTTTTACAGTTCCTTCTTTAATTTTACAACCATTATTATATCATCTTAAAAATTAATAGACAATGTTTGAAATGCATTTAAATCAACTACTATAGTTATTATCAATTGATAACTCACTTTTAGCAAATGAAATTTGATAAAGAAAAAAACATTTCTAATTCTCATCTATTAGCCTGACAGTTATTGGTATTTTATGTATTAGCTTATTTAATTTAACTATGAAATATCTCATAGGTTTGTATGTTTAAATATTCATTTTAGTGAGTATATAAAATAATTAATTTGTATCTTATAATATTTTAAATCTATTTTCAAATTTGGTTTTCATATCTGTCTAATTGGTAATGGCTCTTGGAGGAAAATAAAACCAATATATGGATCCATTCTAGAGAGTCTCAATGAATATCCTAACTATAATATATTCATGTTTAACACCCATATTTTCACATGCTACAAAGAAAAAAACAATATGATCATTTAGATGTTGTTTACCATCACCTAAAATTTTAGAAAAAATCTTTTGTGACCATCTTGGTAGTTCATGCAACTGTTCCAAAGACAATAGACCAATTATGTTACCCCAAGGTAAATCCATGGTTAGAAAGACTACCTATAGTGGTATAACAACACCTAGTAAGATAAGAGCTTGACTAATGATGGTTTCTCCTTATATTTAATTACTTTTTATGATTTGTGGGAACACTGACCACTCTTTTGAGTTTACCCTTTTGTTCAAGATTTAATTTGAGATTATAATCCTCTTATAACTGATCAAAAGGGTCAATTTTAAATTTTTTTTATTAACCTTGGTGAATAATTTTCATTATAGTTTTAACTGTTGATGAGGCACTGGTTCAAATTAAAGAACTATTTGAGTTGGTCTTCTTTGTTAAACTCTACATGTAACTAGGGTTTTAGATATTTGTGCTAATAAAGCATAATATTCCTATTATTATAATACTTAAATATATCTATGAGAATTCACTCAACTATTTATATTATCCCACATAAATGTTACCAAATATGATGAAATGTATTCTCTCATCTAACTTAACCAATCAAGATTTGGTTGAATAACTGGTGGTTGGACTACTTGAATGGTCATTAGAATAACTTATTATTATGGAATTTATTTGACTATCTAGATGAAATAATCTTTGTGTTGTCTTCTTTCTTGTATTATTGAAGTAATTCTAGCATTTTTTTAAACAATGGTGGCACATTCTTCTTCTATGTTTAATACTATACAAATAATGTTGAATTAGACATTACTTATTTTAATTTTCTAGGCTAGTTTTTGAAGACTTGAATCAATGTGTTCTTCTACAAATTATATCCAATTTAAACTAGTTTCATGATATATATTTTGAGTAGATGAGATGGGCATGAACAAAAATTAATGATTTTAAGGTACTTGTCATGATTTATGGGTTTTTATATGTGCAATAATTAGTTTTTCTCTTTTGATTTCAATATAATTATCAAGATCTGTGGGTTTTCCTAAATTTATGAATTATTTTTTCCCTTTATACATGATCTAATTCTTGATTCAAAATTACTAGACTAATTTAAAATCAAGTCACATAAAATTCATCCTAATCCCAAGCAGGTTATCTAATGTGTGAAACGATATTTGATTATGTAGACTAATCCAAATCTAGTTTAGGTTGGTAGAGTGGTTCTTAAGTTTATTTAAAATTCATATGGACCACTATCTGAAAATGTATATTGTATGGGTGTTGCATAAATTTGCCCCATAATGGGTTCCAAAAACTATTGGCATGAAAATTTGTTAGGATGACAAATGTAGATTTTTGTCAAGAATGTTGGGACAAAGTCCTTTCCTATTTGAAGATGGAGCTACGTTTATTGAAAAGGAAAAATATTATAGAAAAGTAAACTATATATAGTAACAATGGTGATTTGCATAGGAATGTAATTTTAACTAGAAAGTAGGAAAAGTTAGTAGAAAGGAAATGTAAAAAGGATATTATTGAGGAAAGGAAAACATGTAAAGATAATAGCGGTAAAAAGGATATTTCTATCTATCCAAACACAAAAAATCACTAGAATGATCTAAAAAGAAGGATTTTAGTAAAGAAAATTGTTACCATAGAAATGGGATAGGAAAGAAATATTTTGGTCATAGTAACAAAGTACATACACTAGAGATATTGAATAATACTAATAAAAATGGTAAATAACAAATTTTTATTTCCTCAAAATAATGAAAAAAAAATCATAATCTTAACTGACCAAGATTTCACAATTACAGAAACACTTAATGTAGTTTCAAGAGAAATTATACACTAAAAATATCATGTTAATTAAATATCTAAAATTGAAACTTAACAAAATTTGAAAGAATAATAATTGAAAAATATTAATGTACGAACATACATCATTCATTTAGGGAGATTTTGGGCACAAATTCTATAAAATTTCTCCTTGTATTGATTTATCAATGAGCTAAAAATACTATCTCCACTCTCTACCTTCGAAAAAATATGTGCAACTATAAAAAATACCTTTTAATGATTTAAAAACTCCTACTTATAGTTTTTAATTTGTGGTTTCACTATGTTACCACCTTTTATTCCTTTTGGAGACTTTTTAAAATATAAGAACAAATTTACATATTTTTAAAACTTGCAAAAACATGTTAGGCAATTTGCACAAATTACAAATTTGCATTAGTGTGTTTGTACAACTTGAAAAAGTACAATAGAAAATTTTTACAACATGAAAATTTTAAAATAAACTTACAATATGAAAAATATTAATTACAAAATTGTACAAATGGAAATTTACAAGAATGACTAAAAAAGTGCAAGGTAAGAAACAAATCAAAATCTAATGAAGAGTTATTTTTGTTCACCTTCACTAAGAATAATCTAAATCTTCTTGTATTATAGTTATGGTATCTTATTATGATATTAACCATAAAAATTTAGGGTTTTAATCAATTTGTCTTCATCCAAACCATCCAAATATGTATAGTATATGTTTGTATCACAATAGAGAGCTAACATTTTATGTGATGTTCCTTATAATCTCTTAAGCATTACATTCATCTTATCCATATTATTTTGATATTTGATAAAATTTTTAATTTATTCATAATTTAATTTAGAATTAAGAGGTAGTATCTCCTCAATATTCTTTTCAACTTATTAACAGTGGTTTCCTGAGGTACATGTTTCCATTTATTATCAATGATTGTGAATTCTAATTTTCTTATTTCTCCCAATCTTTCAAGGAGAGTGTCACCACCCATTGATTTAGAGTAATTAAATTTATTAATAATTTATTTAACAATGCAAATCTTAAATTTTGTAATGTTGGTAATTTTTCCTATCAATTCCAAATACCAACCCATATAATCTGAAACTTTTTAGGATATTGTTCATGGCATCTTTATGGTTATTAATTATGTGTATTTTAGCCTAAAAAGAAAAATTATGATATTTAAATGATAGATTTTGAATTAAAAATTTCATAAAATTATTCAAAAAACCTTTGACCATATTCATATACATGAATTTACCTTAGTTATGAAGTTTCATAATTTGAAAAGGTAATTTTATGTAATTTGAAGCCTAAAAACCCCCATTTTTAGCTCCCACATGTCAAATTTGGCCATTAAAACATGTAAAAGGTTAATTATTGTGTTTTAAAATTTTAATTACTTTTGGATATAATATTCACACACTAAAATTGGTGGTGGAGAGCTTAAGTTATGAATACAAGCAAGAAAAGAGCCATTTCATACACATTTTAAGAAGAGTACAAAATTATACAACCATTCTATATAGTTAGGGCTATGAAAAAGATAATAAGGTAATAACATGGGATAAATTATATTTTCATGGTATAAAGAATCAAAACAGGCCCAAAACTGGTCCCCTATAACCATTTTGTTTGTTTGCACACAAGGAGTGCCCTTCAGGCTTACAGGTGGTATGACCATTAGAGAAAGAATCTAGGTCTAAATTTTTGGTAAAATAAATTATAATCATTTATATTCCATATAGATCAAGTGTATGTGAATTTGGTCTCCTATCCTTCATTAACCATCCCTTTGAATTTAGGTATACATCAGTAGTCTTGGATCTAGGAAGGTAATTGATTTTCTATAATTTCTCCTTGTCATGGCATCATATAAATAAAATTCAAATTTTGAAGGATTCTTAGCGACATGAAGGGACATGAAACACCTTTACATGATATTATTTAGGTCATTTTAACATGTGTGAGGGTCAAATAGAGCTTAAAAAGAGAACAAGTGTAATCTACAATTCAACATGCTTCTAAAGAGGAATTTTATGGTCTAGGAGAGAGAAAGGGTTTCAAGTTTTGTTGAATACTTATTTGAGAAGGTATCCAACATGTTCATATGTCCTCTCCTCTTGTTATCAATTTTCATGCTTGTTTCATTTCTAGGAAGATCATCAATGCACTCTCAAGATTCCTCAAGAAGTCCTTATTTAGCAAAAGTCAAGGATTTTTGCAGTGTTTGAAGTACCTAACATATTCCTAAGTTTAAATTTCAGACTCTCACCCTCATCCAATGGCCTCCAAATTGATATATCAGGTAAAGGATGGGATCATGTTTCCATTAGACCTTTAGTCTAGTTTTGGCATACTCTTATAGTCTTCTTGTCATTGCATTTCACTCACCTCCACATACACTATCACACACTACCTTTAAACTATTATAATGTTTCCTTTTCACCTTCATTCAAGTTATCCATCCTCCATTCATGGTTCCACCCCTTTGATAAATCTCCATCTCATAAATTCATCTTTAGGAGGAGTCAATATCATTTAGTGCCATCATGGTCACTCAAACAAGTATGTAAACAATGGAAGCCTACTAAACTAAGATGAAACCTCCACCTATATTCAACCTTAAGGCAACAAACAAGATATGTTTCATGAAAATGTTTCCTTAAGGGAACTAAATGCATGCCTTTCATATGAAGGATATTTAACTCTTCTCTTAAGTTATAGTAATGAATGGACAAATAACATTTTCATGTTTGGTGACATCTCCAAGGTCAAATTAAGAATTTGTCCATACAAATATGACAGCATACAATCACCCACAGTTGATAAAGGTCATAATATTTGTAGTGGTTTGGTCATGAGATGAGTGTATGATGAATATGGGACATTAATGAAGAATATTAAATCCTAATATGACTCCACTCATGTCATAAACCTTTAAGAGGAAGTCATGTACTTGCATTTAAGTGTTTTAGAGACACCTATAGGCCTATTTTGGGTCAAAACCTATAGTTGGTAAATGTCTTGGTAACCTTAACACCCATCAAAGTGAAAATGAGTCTAGTTGGATTAGACAAAATCCAAACATATGAGTATTTTTAACCTCAGTAAGGTGGCTTAAAAACAACACAAGATCAAGGTCTTGAAGGACTCAATAACACATCTAAGATCAACATGAGGATATGTTATGGTCAAGTGGGTGAACCATGATTAATGGAGACTTCAAGGGTATAAAATTTCAATAAGGGTAATGTTTGTTAAGAAATAATAATACAAAGATAAACTCATGGGTACTTTGTGTATTTTAAAAACTCCCAAAGCATCTTTAGAACCTATCACAGTATGTATAAATGATCTCACATCATGCACAGTGGTCTATATAGAAGAGTTTTATTTTCATATTGAAAGAATGGTGAACATGTGAAGAGGATAATATTATAAAATGAATAAATTAAGTTTTAAAATTTTTATATGAATTCAAGGATCCAAACTCAATTAAACATCCATTTATATAAAATCTATACCTACAGTTAGGTAGAGGACTTTCCAAAGTTGTTAATAGTCAAACATGGAGGATGTAGGGTCTTAACATATTCTCAAGGTTGATAAGGAGTAAACCATATGAATATTATCATTAGTTTTTTTAAATATTTTTTACTATTGGATATGAGATTCAAGTTACACTAAACACATAATTAAGTTTCAACCCTTAAACCACACTTACCAGGACATGAGGCTAGAGGCCTACCAACAAGTTCATAACAAGTTGATGACACTATGGCCTATAGATAAGTTTCAATTGAAGAATATGATATATGAATACAATTATTATATATAATAATAAAGATATATTCATTTTATCCAAACCCTAAGAAAGTACCATAGTAAAAAATAGACCTTAAAACACTCAGTACAGCCTTCTCATGGAGCTCAAGCCTATTTCTAAAATGTTGACAAGAGGATGAACTAAATGTATATGGTGAAGAATAATGGTATGGAGGAATCATAAAATAATTATTATAAAATGAGGTAAAATAATTAATTAGGTATCCAATCAAGGACAGGTCAATGTCAACTGTCAAAAGTCCACCTACAGTCATAAAGGATACAAACCTATCTACAAGCTCATTGAGGTTGAAATCACAATGATCAAGAAGGAGATTAATGTTAAAAGAGAATGGTTGAAAGTAAAAAAGATGATGGAATGGAATTAAGTAAAAATATCATTAATAATTACTTAAAATAAGACCTATCCAAGGTCAAACTAAATTGCATTCCTACAACCATGTTAACACATGCTTGTATGGAAAAGATCAGGTAAGAAGCCTAAAACATTATATAAAGAGTAAAAATGATAAAAATATCATTAAAATTGTTTTTTAAATTGAGTAAGGGTAATTTAAAACATAAAATAATATTTAAATAACCACCAAACACTTCAAACCTCATAGTACCACCGACAACAGTGATGGCATATAATCATTTTGAGTAGTTTTTTGTGGAGATAAGGTCATAGAGAGGTAGCATGAATATGAAATTTGATAAATGGATTTTTATAAAACTGAAAGGGGGTATTTAATGACATATATAAACAATATTAATCATATTAAATACCAAATCAAGGTGGAGAGAACCAAAGCATAGTCAAGTACACACACAGTCAATGTCAGGAGGCCTTTTTAGAGAATTTTGAAGTTTTTAGGCATCTACATGTGGAATGAAGACCTAAAATTTGGTGAAAATAATAATTATGAATTTTAAAATCATCCCATAACATATTAAAATTCATTAAAAATTTGGAGAGACTCAGTGTGTTTACACAGTCCTTTTCCAATCATTTGATAGTTTAAGAATAAGCAAGGAGATTTATTGAGGGTTTTAAGGTTGTAAGAAGGAATGAACAAAATAATAGGGTATTAAAATAATAATAAGGTAATAATAAACCTTAAATATCCTCTTTATATGTTACCATACTCCTTTTATATGGAAACCATGCCCTTGAGGCCTAAAGCAAACAAGCAAGGTTGTATGCTCCTATATGACTTTGCTTATTTTGTGACTTGTTCATGATGTATAAACATTTTATAGTGGTTTATAAGAAATTTTAAAGGTTATATGTTTTTTATAAGATCATTAAAAATGAGATAATAGGTAGACTTAGTGACCTAGGGTCACATAGGCCATTTTTTTATCAAGAAACCCTACAGGTAGTCTTAAGAGGCATGAAGACAAGTAAAGATTGAAAAGCAAAATGAATACATGGAAGGTTAAATTTTATGGATAAAAATAATTTTTTAATCCCCATATAATCCTATAGGTCATTAAAAACTCTAAACTTATATTCGTCTAAATGAGGAATAGAAGCTAGTTTTAGGCTTAGAAGGCCTGTATCACCAAAAGGCATCTTTAGACCCTCTAAGAAATATGAAACCTTGATAATTATATAATTATATGGTAAATATACCATTAATAATAAAATAATATTAAGAGAAAATATTTTTTTGTTCCATAATGAGAAATTCAAAATCTATAGTTAAGACACCTGTTTGAACCACTTGATCAAGTGCTCATATATTTCACTACATGAAGATTTGGGAAAAATTATCTTATAATTATTTTAGGAACCCTATGAAATAATAATTCATGAGAATTTTAGGTTTTTATAAGGGCTCAACTTTATGAACAATTGCTAAGAGCATAAGCTGTATAAATGCAAGTAAAACCCTATAGGTAAACTTCTTTACGTAAGTATATTTTCATGCCTTTTACATGTGAACCCAATATTATAAAAAAAAAATTAGGGGGTATATAAAATAAATATTAATATAAATAAGTTTTGGTTTGGAGGACTATACTTTATGAACCATCACCAAGAAGGTTCACCTCCAAAACCCTCCCAAACCCTCATAGTAACCAGTTTTTAGAAAAGTCAATTTTATTGCAATCAAAACCTCATGAATAAACATAAAATCCATTAAAACATGAGTTAAAATCAAATATGGTCCTATAAATGGTGCTTTATTATATGGAATTGTAAGGATCATGGCATAAAATGGGTTTTTGAGAGAAAAAACACAAAATATAAGGTATAAGGTAGTTTGTATGAAATACAATAGATGGAAATCAAAGTTTGAAAATTTCCATTCATCCCAAAATCATTATATGATCAAAAATACACTTGGAATTGTCCTTATTATCTCATCTAAAATAGCCACTTTGTAAGAAATTTAGACAATTTAACCTAGTCAACTAGTTGGACTAAGTTGCAGGTACTTTTGTATCTAGAGGACCTATTTAATGAGATGGAAGGTTGATTTAGATATAATATCACCATTTTTTTATTTATTCAAATTTTTTTTTAGGTTTTCAAGAGCCATCAAGTGCAGTAAGTTAGGCTACTAGGCCTATTTGATTAAATAATTGAAGTGCAAATGGAATTAGAAGCTACTAAATAAGCTCATATGGAGTTTTCATGCCACATATTTAGTATACATCAGTATTTATCATGTAAATTAAAATATTCAAGTGTTAAGTTATATATGGAATGGATAATGAAAGATTTGACTTGTCTTAAGTGTCAATCACTCTAGTTGACTATTCCTTGATCATCATGCATGTTCCTTAATCTTCATGTAAGAAGAGGTTATTAAATTATATTAAACTAACTTAAGGTGGATTTGTCATCAATATGTGGAAAATAATGTTAGAAATAAGAAGTTTCAGCAAGATGAAGGGGCCCACCATCCTCTTTCCAATGTCAAAATAAGACCATGCAAAGATCATGCAAGCTCCTGTGCACAAAGACAATTGAAAATGACTATTTTTAACAAATGGTAATTTAAATGGATTGAAGTTTAGGATTAGATGAATCCTTATTATATAAAAATATAATGGATTATTCTCTTCTCAACTCTATATATTCAAGCTTTGAATCCTATTTGAGGATCGCTCTCTTGGGGATGATTAAACATTACCAAGATTGATATTTCTAACCTTTTGAGATAAATAAAGTGACTATTTTTAGATTCTTATATTATGGTATACTATGTTATATTAGTCTTATTTTCACATGTGGTGGTATTTTATCTCTTGGAAGGTCCTAATCTCACTTAGTTACTAGTATGATATCTTATGTAGATCATATATAGTGTTCAATATTGATTGACTAAGATAATAATGGATATATTATCTAGTTAGTGCCTTTAATTAGGCCTATTCCATCATTACCTCATTCTCATATCACTTTATGAATCCTCTATGTTAAACATTATTGCTTAAGAGTCCTTAGATTTGTAGATTTAGTGATTACATTTTTTTATTAGAGTTTTGTGAACTCAAATAGAGTGGACGAACCAACAATATATGGGTATCACCAATAATAAAATAGGATTTCATTTTTTATTAATCCCTCTACCAATTTTCATCCCAAAATTTTGGTAGGTTTCAGTAAGTAGAGTATAAGTGATATATCAGAGCATCTAGACTCATCAAAACTAGAGATCTAGTCTAAGTACAAGTGTCCCACTATCTTATATCACTCCAATGTTAGTCTAGGTGTGAAGGAGATACTAAGTAATTAGTATTCACAAGGGAAATATCTAGGTTACTAACAAGTAGCTACTATAAATTTAATGAGGTATGCCACTTCTTCTTTTTGAAAGACCTTTTCTTGAATCATGTCATTTGGAGTAACATAAAATAAATCTTCTAAATTGGGAAGCATTGCATCCCATTTTTATACTTCTTTAACATATTTTTTCTTAGCCTCTATTGCTTGATCATATTATGATTATATTTAATAACACATGGTCATATTTGTGTGAATGGTATTAATAACTTTCTATAGAAGTTTCTCTAGCCATTCTTCTAGATATTTTCCCATATTTATTCAACAACATTTAGTTTTTCTATATCATAAATTATATTAACAATTAAATAAGAAGATTGAATTGGTTTTATCATCTACTAGATTATTTTTGTTAATTTCTCAACATTTTATTTAATATGTTCTTAGTTACCTTATCATGATCTATTTTATCGAATAAGGAACCAATTGTTGATTGGAAATTTTATTTCATTATTTATATTGTATCCTTCCCCAAATGTATTTTATAAATTTGATAGTTAGAAGCATTAAAATTATATTATTCCTTTTCATCTAGAGAAACTACTTGTTATTCATACCTATCTCTTGTATTATTAGTGATTATCATTGATATAATTTTGGGTTTCTTTATTATTTTGGAAGGTAGGGTTACTAAGGTATTGAAATCTATTTCTTCAAACTCTAAAATTTTATTTCTTATGTTCATTACCTCATCTACCCAGTCAAAAATTTATAAATTAGGAATAGGTTGTTACACTTGAGTAGAATTAGGATTTATTTGAATCTTGAGAGAACGAAAAATAATTTATTAGGGATGGACTTACTATGATACTATCTCATTTTCTCTTTTTATACTATATCAATTAGAGTTTTAACTAAATATTTAATAAGTAATTTACAATATTGTATAGGAGATAGGTAAAAATAAATATCAATTTGAGTGTAATATGGAAGCAAAAATAAAGAATTAGATGCAAGAAATTGTTTAGTGGTATTTTATACTAATGTTTGAGACTAAAAAAGGCTATTAAGAGGAACATCTTAAAAAATAGAAATTATAGGAGAACAAGAAGATTTTTATCATAACCTTTTTATTTTTATCTTGAGAGGCATATGAACCAGAGAATTTTTTTTATAGTATAAGCTTCATTATCTAATTCTACCTTTGAAGTGTTTTCACTTTCACTAGTTTCTTGTGACATTATAGCTTCACATTATTATTTCCTATGAAATCCTCTAAATTCAATCTCTACTAGTGAAAATAGAAATAATGAATTATCAACATTGACTCTCTTATTTTAAAACCATATCAATGATATATCAAACACATTTTGATTTTTCATTATGAGAGAAGTTGATTATTTACTACCCCAATCAACCTTAGAAGTGGTTTTTATTCAATTTTCTCTTTCAGTAAAATAAGATCCAATGTGTCTTCATCATCTAATATCTTATTTAGGACTTTCACAATAATAAATGCATTGATAATTTTTTTTAATTAACTATGATCAATCTCTAATTCTCACATCTCTTTCAACATTATAATCCAACATATAGCTTTAAAATGAGGCACGTGATGATATGAAGAACCAAGAATACTTGCCACTAAACCTCTTTTTTCAAATGAAGGTTTTCTTTCAAATGGCCTAATATCAACACATGTCATCTCTTCCTAGATATAATTTTATTTATCAAATGATACACATGTATATCTACCTATAAAAATAGGAAACTTTACCCTGGCTTTGTGTTTATTGGTCAAGAACTTGTTTGTCTCAGCCAATTATCTCACTAATTCCATCAAATCCCATTTATTATCAACAAATCTAGGGAACATATATGGTGAAAACTCACATCTATAAATCCATAGATAGGTGAAAGTTGGGAATTGTATGAACTAGGCTCCCCATTTAGTAATATCTACTGATTTCTCTATAGATATCCTCATGTTATAAGGATCTCACTCAAACATTTAAATAACATATTGTATGAGTGCATCATTTAATCTAATAAAGTGTTGAGAATTTTATTTTAGAGTAAGTTTATGATATAATTCATATATTTTAATAGTCTTCATATCTCCTACCTAATTCAATCCAATGAAAAATATTCTTCTAGTAACTACATAGACAAGATAAGAGGACATTCAGAACTTGGAATTTGTTCTAGATTCCATCAAATACTTATGGATTGAATTATTGATGAGTTGGACCCAACTGATATATTGATTATTTTGGTGATTAATTCATATATATCTATACCTACAATTCTATAAGTTTCTTGCAGCTAGATTCCCCACTACTCTGTGTAAGAGTGTGATCATATCATTGAATTCATTCATGAACTTAGACTTATAAATATTCCTTATAAGAATTGTTTTTGTATGGTTAGGTTTTATCAACAATTACTTGTTTACTTATTTTACACAAGAATTAGTATTGTCTTCCCATAATTATTGAGAAGTAGGATTCAAATAAATAAAAGATTCCCTTTCTAAAAATTGTAGTAATTTATCAATATGCTTTGGTGATAATCATATAAAATATTATCCTTTAAAATTATTAACCTCTCTCTTCTCATGATCATAGTTCTCAGCTATAGTCAAGACTAATTCTATAAATTATAATAAAGCTAGGAATGCATCCACCTTTGCGAATCTACTACCATGTATACATTTACCATAATCTATTTTGTATACTCCATTGATTCTATTCTAAAATTATTCCATGTCAACATGTCCCAAATTAGTTTTCATCATGTTTTCAACATTTGAGTCTAGATTTGATGGAAGAACAACACCTTGAAATTGGCACTTCATATATAATCCTTATTTTCCTTATGGGAACTTATTTGGGTTGGTTCTATTTGGATTAACCTTAATGTGAGTCCTATATGTTGACATATAAGAGAGAAAATACTCCTGAGTGAAAAACCTACACTGTATTACCTCTAACAAAGATGAACTTCTAAAGGAATTCAATTAGAAACCATGTTTTTTTAAAAATTTACTCATGTAGGTATTAGAGTTTGATAGGGTTTCCTGAAGGAGTATCAGACTTTAGAGGTGTGCTACCACTATTAATAGTTTCCAATAGGTGTGTATGCATGTTTATTTGGTCCCTATGCATCTATTAGTAAATATGTTAGGGTTTGACAAGGATGTGAGTAAAAGAGTTAGAATTTGGAGGGTTTATGAATAGAGTAGTTGGGATCCTATGAGAGTGTGAGAAATGGTGATATATTCTAAGGAGATTTTATACAAAGCATTTAGGGTCTAAGAAAATTTTAAGTGAAAATTAAGGTTTCATTAATGATTGTTGACTTCAACAAAACTCAAAAATTGATCCCAAGGATGAAAAAGGGATTTGGATAGTATTTATATAAAATAAAATAAGAGATAGAAATATTTGTATACTTAAATACAAAGTAAAATAATATGATAAGGACAAATTTTTCATACCTTATCTTTTAAGGGCATAAACTCTCATCATTGGTAGATAAGATCCAAATTTGACAAAAGTTGCACTACATGAACTAGCGAAGAAGTAATCAAGGTGTAAAGGAGGGGAAAAAATGGGCAATATAATGTGAAAATAAGTGAGAATGAATTATTAAAAATGAATTTTAAACATCTTCACATGTGAAAAGGGATCATTTCCATTAATGGTTGAAAGATTAGATTTTAATTTCAAATAGGTAAGATTTGATGGATGTGCGTGCAAATAGGTTGAGTTCTAAAGATGTTGGCACTAGAACTAGGCTCAAATGGTATTTATAATAGTTGTATAATAATCTAAGGATGTTGTTAACATGATTATTAGCTTCTGAATAGGGTGTTAGCAAGCCTCTTAGATTATGCGGGTTGTGCTTTTACTAACATCAAACTCTAAGTAGGTACTTAGGAGATATTGAATTTTGAAAAATAAAAACATAAAGACTTATAAAATATTCAATCTTTTTTTATAATTTGAACATGTTAAGATGAATTTTATCAAAAATAGTCATTTTAACTTTGAATAATTTTGAATAATTTTGACATTTTGATCATTATTGAAGAACTGGGATAATAGTTCTTAAAACACAAAATTGTAGAATAACATATGTATTATATATACCTAGTTTAACCAAGAATATGTTATTAGTCAATAAAATATTGGAACATAATCTAAAGATTGATTTTGAATAAAAATGTATTTGATTTAAGATAAATCTAAATACTCTAAAATTGTAACATGAGCATCCAATGTGGGATAAATTTTTTAAATAGATTTTGTTTAAAAAAATAATCAATCACTTTTTATAAAGGACATAGACTCAACACAGTTGTGGCACATAATATTTGGTCACATCAATTATGGATATCTCAACATACTCCATCGTTATGGTAAGAGGGTTATCACCTCTCAAAAAGAGTACAAACAAATGTCAAAATTGACTAGCTTGAAAATAAGATAGAGTTTCATTTCAAAAAAGTACATATCAAACCCATGCAAAACTTGATTTGGTGCTTACCAATCTATGTAGACCCACAACATCTAGTCATGTTGGGGTTAAATACTTAATTCTCTTTGTTTATGATTTATAAATGAAAATGTGGGTATATTATCTCAAAACCAAGACTCATACCTTTGAAACTTGTAATAAATTCAAAATTATTGTTTAAATAGATATTGGGAAAAAAAAATACTCCACTCTAATTGGGTGGAAAACATATGTAATAATTTTAAATAATTTGTACAATAAAATAGAATTCATCATAAAATGACACCACCAAACACACCATAATAAATGGTGTTGTTAAATGGATAGATTTTAATATCATGGAAATGGTGTAGTGTATGATAAATGACTCATGCTTGGTAAAGTCATGTTGGGTAGAGGTAGTCAAAATGATAATACATATACTAAATAGAGTTACCACTATATATTTTTATGGGGTAACACCAAAAGAATCATGGTCAAGTTAAAATCCTTTTATTTAACATCTTATAATTTTTTGATGTAAATAAAGTGTGCACATTCCTTAAAAGTAGAGAACTAAATGTGATATGATATCATAAAAAGAATGTATTATTAAGTTAAAATTAATAATAACTCATTTATATACTAATTTATCCCAAGATAAATAAAAATTAAATTATGAGGGATGTTGATTATTTTGAAAATAAAGAATCATAAGATCCTTCTATAAGTTCACTTGGGGACAAAATCAATCCCATAGAGAAAGTAGAAGATGGTTATTCTTAAGATGAATATAATTATGATTATAGGAATTATTTTGAAGCTCCACCACCCATAATAACCACTTAATATATGCATATATGATATATAACTAAACTATGAGATGCTAAACTAGATAATGTTTCAAACACATCTATGACTAGGCCAAGGACTCATAGTATGGCATGAGAAAAGGCCATTTTTTCACTAATGAGTATAGTTGTTAAATCTATTGATCCATATACAATTTAATTCTCCCTAAACTTTAAATAATTATAAATATTCCATTGATTCATAATATAATTCATTAATGAAGAATAAAACATGGTAGATTATAGACCTTACACTTGGTAAGAAGCCCATTAGATTTAAATGGATCTTCAAGATGATTTAAAAAGTAGATAGCAATATCAACAAGCACAAGGTAAGGTTGGTTGTAAATTTTTATACTTTTAAATAAGGCATTGACTATGATGATAGTTTTACTACCACAATGAAGATAAAAATTATAATGATAATTTTTTTCTCTAGCTGCATAGTTTGGTTGGAAAGTCCATCTAATGGATGTAAAAAATTTCTTTCTTAATGTAGACTTATAATAATAAGTCTACATGAATAAACCATAAGTTTTTTTCATAATAAGACAATAATAAAAAGTTTTTATACTTGTCAAATCATTTTATGGTGTTTAATAAGATCTTTTGGCATGGTATATCAAAATTAATTAGCATCTCTCAAACCATGGATTCAAAAGATGTCCATATGATATGAATCTCTACCTCAAACAACAAGAAATATATTGTAATATTCTTTTATATAATTATGATATAGTCATCACTAGGATTTTGATAAAGATGATTTATTAAAAATTAAATATATAAATCAATCATTTGACATGACAAATCTTAGGATTATTCATTATTATCTTAGTTTGTATGTTTGGTAGAGATAAAATCACTTTTTTGTGTTTCATATAAAATATGCCAAGACAATGTTTGATAAGTTTTACATGATGGATTTAAATATAATTACCACACATATGGATATAAGAATTCAATATTCTCAAACATATCCATCCCCATAAGTAAATTCAATTTTATATCATCAATTGATATAGAGTCTCATTTATTTGAAATATACTAGGGTAGCCATCATTTATGCTATCAATTATCTCTCATGCTTCATACAAGATCCCAAAATTTTCCACTAGAAACAAACAAAGTGGATATTGAAATACATTATAATAACTATGGATTATGGACTAAAATACAAGAAGAACAATAACATCTTGACAAGATATTGATATTTAGATTATGTTGGGAACATTGATTGCATGAAATCAAATCCAGAGTTTTTATATTTTTGTGATATTAATCAATATCATGGTGGAGAAATAAATAAACTTGTTTTTTAATGTCATCTATAGAATAATAATATTATGTAGTAAGGGGAAATATCTATGAAGTGATTTGGCTCAGATGTATAATTGAAGGATTTTGAATACAAAAAAATAGTCCAACAATCCTCCATGTATATAACTAAGGAATAGTGAAGCCTATTCACAATATTATATTTCATGAACACACAAACACATTTATGTGTAAGTAAATTTCATTCACAAACATGTTAAGAATAATAACATCTAGCTTCAATGTTTCTTGATAGATCAAAAACATGTAGATGTTTTTACTAAGGCACGTGTGCTATTGAGGCATCCATATAATTATCTCCTATTCGCTTGAAGAAATATTAAATTAAGGGGGGAGGGTAATGTTAGGACTATCTTGAGTACTTAATTCACCATATATGGATTAATAATAGAATTATATTTTTTTACTAGATTAGTTGTCTTTATCCCACTATTTATGGGTTGTTATGTGTGGATTTTTCCCTTAGGGGTAGAATAATGATGATATGATTTACTTTCATAATTAATTTTTATCTTGTAATATACATCTTATTCTTATGGATGTTTTAAGGAACTAAAATTACTATAAGGATTGATACCATTAATGATTAATGTAATGATCATAATTCCATGATTAATTTAAATCATTCTAATTTTACGTCAAGATAGAAAAAAATCATAACCAAAAGTACAAAGAATAAAGATAAATAAATATGTAAGATACTCATCATTTGTAGGAAGATAATTTAAATGGGTGGAAATAAATTTTATGTATTTTTAAGAACATGGGGAAAAGATGAAGAAAATTGTTTTGCATTCTTTACATAGATATAGAAAATAAAAATGATAAAAATACATGACTATGAAGAAACTAGTACATAGTGGTAAGATACTATGACAATTTACAAAATAAAGAATTGAAATATTTATTTTATAAACACAAAAGTTGGAAAGAAGGAAAATACATATCTAAATAATAAATGGATAGATAGTGGCGACATAATAGGTTAAATAAAGTTAAATATTTATTGAGTTTATTTTATATAGAATGAAAAAATCAAGTGGATTAGTTTTATACAAGATAAAATATGAAAATGGGTGGATGGAGGGAATTAAAAAGTAAATTATTTTTAAGTAAATGATGTGACATAGATAATAATAAATGATAAGACATATGGTTTCATGGAAAATTAAGTTAAATGAGGTAATGGACATGGGTAGTAAATGGTGTTAAACTCATTAAAATATCTTGACATGATTAAAATGAATATACAACACATTATTAATATAAGCAAACATGAATGATAAAAGTAAGCAACTAATAATTAAATAAATTCTATATAAATTTTGTGTGACACAATTAAATCTTGAGATTTCTTTGAGACTGATAAGACTAGATTAACAAGATGGAGTTCTTCCTATTTATTCTAACTGAGTAAATCCAGCAAACTGAGTATGATAATCACTTAGAAAAATCATATATATTAGATTTGTTTGGATGTTTTTATAAAGTCCCATCTCTTGTCACACAAGTAGAGGATATTAATTGTTACATTAAGTATGTATTAGATAGATATGGATCATATAATTTTAGAGATATAAAAAAGGGTTTTGGTGGAAGTGAACCCATGAATAAATCAAATAGAGTAAAAATAGTGTTATAACATCATTGGAAAAATTATATTTTATGTGTGATGTGATTCCAAATATTTTGGGTTAATTAAAAATACCATCTGAGTGATTTTGAGTTGAACACATGAGGATATGTTATATCTATACCAAGCATAATGGATTAATCAATATTTAATCTATGAGGTGAGAGAGTTGATACATGAATAGTACAAAACCCATAATATGATGGTAAAAAGAGTGTGATCACTAAATCTATCCCTAAATTTATGAGTACAAACTTCAATAATCATGGCATTTTAATTTCTCCTATTTGAGACCCCAAAATTAAATTTACTACCAAGGTAATTGCATGGAAGGTATACTAAACTAACTAACAAGATTTAAAAATTGTAATGAGTGTGTATATTTATTTTAACATTGTGACTATTGGGAATTTAGTATGAATTGACTAAAACACTCCATGACAAGTTTATATACAACATAAAAATATTAATAAATGTAAACATACTCACACCTTTGACTATGGTTCTATTCTTCTAGTTTTAGCCATGTATTTTACACATACAAATCTTAGGCATGATGGATAAGTAAAATGGGATAAAACACCTATATATGATCCCAACTCATAGGTATCATGAGAAAAAACCCAATAATAAATTAGGAAGGAAATATTTTGTAATGGGAAAACATGATTATCCAAGATGGTAGTGTGTAGATACCACATTTCTATAGAGATATTCCAAAAATATTATGCTAAAATAAAATTAATAGTATATAATAATTTATTATATATAAAACCTTTTGTTATAAAAAAATGCACCTATCCCATACCTACCATATGAAATTAGTGATGAAAAAGTGTAAATGGTCATCTTTAGAGCTCATGACTTATCGCCAGATCCTAGATATGAGTAGTTCATGCATGTATTAGGAGGCAGTGCCCAATACTCACAAGAACAAATAGATGCATCCCAGCCTTAACCTACCACCCATAGATCCTTAAGACTAAGAAAATAATTAATATATCTATAAATAGTTGGAAAGTACCAAAGAAGTATAAGAGAAATTTATCCAACATTGAAAGCAATTACAAAAATAACTTGCATAAGAAACTAAGAAAATCCAGGGGATTATAGGTTTATCCACTTAACAATCTATAAAAATATTAAAAAGGATAAATCATAGAGGTAAAAAGTGTTAAAAATAATAATAGATAAATAAATATAAGAGAAATGGATAAGGTAAGAATAAGATAAAATAAAAATAAAGGAGAAGGAAAAACATAGAAAATAAGAGGGGAGAAAAAAGAGTGAACAAGAAGAAAAATAGATAGAAGAGGAGCATAAAAATAAGATAGTGAAGGAGGAGAGAAAATTACTAGAATAAAAACAAAAAAAATTGGAGGAATAAAAATACTAAACAAATGGAAGAAACAAAAAAAAGAGGAGGATATGTGGAATAAATATATGGAAAATACTAAAGATATGGAAGGGAGAGTTACTCTATAGGATAAAGGTAAGGAAAAGGAGGGCAATATAAGTGCTAAGGATGCCACCTAATTTATTACACCAAACATATTAGGTACACTAGGGGTAGTCTAAATAATTATAAAAACCCTATGAATCCATTGACACATATCAAAGAAAAGTTGGAAAGGCATAAACATAATAATTCAACCATCTCAGTTCCATAAATACTCTTTTGACCTAATAAAGGAGGGAAAATTTTAGTAGTTATAAAAAAATCAACCCTAAAAAGAGATGGTGGGAGATTCCCTTATCTAAAGAACTAGAATGGATTGTATGACATAATGTGTCAACTTGGAGGAAGGAATTAAGAAGAGTTTATCAACCTTGACCATTACATGACCATTATTTGATTTATACACAACTCTCCTAATATAAAAATATCTATGGGACATAGTGGAGAATTTCATTAACCATGTAATAGCCATGGTGGACAAAATCATGAATAAATTTGAGGCCAAAAAAGATTATAAGGAGGAACTATTAGGGTCACTCCTAGGGGAAAATCAGGCCAATCAAATAAAGTATAAAGAGAAAGTAGGGAAGATGAAGGTAAAAATATAAGATGCATCCACCTACTTTACTTATTTACTTTGTTGTCTTCTATATACTAAAGATAAGAAAACAAAGCTATAAAAAATGGGGAAAAAATAGTTTCATGTAGCCTAAACTAGCTTTAGACCTCAACACATACATTCTATAGTAGAAGGAGCTAGGATGATATATTTTCATGATTAGTATATGGAAAAATAGGTACAATGGATATCCATATATAATTCGATGGGAGACTATGGTGTGTACTTATAAAACCAAATAGATAAAATAGAGGTTCGAATCAAGACTCATATAGATTATTTATACATATTTTGAAAAGCTCCAGTCCTAAGTGACATAGTCATGGTAGCAAAAAAACATGTGTTGAGGATGATCATTGATATTAAGTTGTCATTGATGTCAAAGAGAACATGTTATACTAATTCATTAATGACAAAGTGATTATATTGATGGTTTAGAGAGATATGACACATTGGTAGGTCAATAAAAATAGAAAAGATGTTATGAGGAATCCAAAGATATTTTGAAGAAGTTATAGTATGTCACTTGAACATTTGAAATGAGAAACATGCATCTTCTAGCTTAAGAGAAGCCAAACTATCACTGCTCATCATGTAGATATGAATGAACTAGTAAGTTTATACATTTATTTTTGGTAATCAAAAAATCAATTGAGTTCAAATGATTTCATGGAGTTGTTGTCTATAATGCAAATAAGGTTACATGAAAATCTAGACTCTTGAAGTGTTTTCGAGCTCATGTTATAAAGCTTCAAAGTTTCTCTTTTAGATTGTGTCAGTCTAGAGACCATCATATTTAACCACTTGAAAGTGATCCAAGGTACATTATGGCAATTTAATATATGTAGGGTTTCTCTACAAAGTAAGAACCTCTATTCAATGGGTCAAATTATGCTTTTCAGAGTACAAGGATGAGGACATACATCATGTCTCTAGGGATTGATATTTGGTACTCTATCATAGATGGTTACACTAAACCAACTACTTCAACTAGTGTTGATCATAAGAAGTTGAGTGAGAATAATTTAAAAGCTATGAATGCTATCATTTGTGGATTATCTGGGCTAAGTTCACCAAAGTGATCGATTGTAAGTCTGCCAAATAAATTTGGGTCAAATTATAGATTATCTATGAAGGAGACTCTAAGGTAAAATTGTCTAAGTTATAGACCTACCGAAGGTAATTTGAAGTTCTCAAAATGAAGGAAGAATATATTTTGGCATCCTATCTTTTAAGGGTTGATAAGGTAGTAAACATGATAAGAGGTCTTGGAGAGGTAATTGATGAATCTATTATAGTTTGAAAGGTATTGAGGACTCTTACACTTAAGTTTGATTCAAAGATTTCTACTATAGAAGAAATTCATGATCTCATTCAGATGAAGATCGATGAATCGCATGGCATCCTTACTAGCTATGAAATGAGAGTTGATAAAGACATACCTCTTAAGAAGGAAGCAGGTTTAAGGTGTTCAAGGAGACAAAAGCCATGAATAAAAAGTTAAGTCTTGAAGATTTTGAACTTAATGAAGATAAAATTAAAGCAATTATTGAAATTAGGATCAGGTAAGTATGAAGGAAAACTTCTTTTAATTTTTTTTTCATGTGGTAAAGTTGGTCATTTATAGTTAGATGTCTAGGTATAGATAAGTATGAACACAAAGAAACTCATATGGAATCTCAGGGGGATGAACATAATAAATATGAGTGTCCTAACAAGTAAATAAAGTTATTCAATAATAAAAATGGAAAAAAGGAATCATACAAAGCCAGTAAGAGCCTTTACCATGAAGAAGAAAATAACTCATCTATAAAAGAAGAAGTAAACACATTTAATAGTGATTATTATTTTAATAATGAGGATATGGAGACATTGTTCATATCTCTTAATGATGATGAAAGTGAATATTATTTAAGACAATATTTCTTTATTGAAGATAGCTTAGAGGAAGAAGATAAGAAAGTCACTCTTAAAGATAAATATCTAGATACTATCGGAGGAATGAAGATACTACAGAGAAAGAATAGAAAACAAGATTCCTGGATCGAATCCTATGATGAGCAAATTGAAAGTTTTGAAGGTAGGAGGAGTAATGAAATTAAGGATCATGATGAGATCACATAAAAACTTGAAACTTAGGTTTCTACTCTTATTAATAAAGTAATTAGTAAGGATGAAGAATGTATCATGTATCAATCAGAGATAGAGTATTTACATATGAAACTAAATCAAGATATGAGCAAAGATATCGCTGATGAGTTAGATAATAAGGATGAATTGATGAATTCTCTTGAACATCTAAAGATTGATAGGAAAAATAACAAAGATATGATGTCATAAACTAAGGACTATGAAGAACAATTTAGTGTATTTGAAGCAAGATTGAATGATGACACTAGGGAACGTGAAGATACTATCAAGCATCTCAACAACTAATTAAAAAATATGTATGAAAGCCTAAAAACCAAAGAATATGAAAGCTTAAGGTATGTGATTAAAATTGAGTCATTAAAATATGAGTTAGACCAGACATATTTTAAGGTGAAGTCATTTGTGAAGTTTGAAAATTGGTCAAATGATCTTGATAATATTTTGAGTAGTCAAAATCATTCTACTAATAGATTTAGTCTTGGATACAAATAAGAACAAAATAATGTAACTCAAAACAAGATAAATGCTGATGAAAATAAGGATAATCAAAATTTGAAGATCAATCATCAATTAAGGAATGAAGGTGTTAGAAGAATTAAGACAAATCAAATAAACAACCAAATGATTTGAGGTATACAAATTTCAATGGTCATTGTTACTCTTGTAATGAGTTTGGTCATAGGTCAAAATATTGTAAAAGATCCTCAAAGAATGAATTTTCATGGAATTATGAGCAAAATAATGGTAAACATGAAGAACATCATCACTCACGACATTCGAGAGGTTCTCAAGGAAAGAATAACATGTTTTGCTACAAGTGTCAAGGGTTTGGTCATATTATAAAGTTTTGTAATATTTTCATCAGTAGACCAAATTATCATGTACATAATCATGAAACTTCATGATCAAAAGTTATGTACAATCTAAGAAACCTAATTTGTTTCAAATTTCATGAGAGAGGTCACATAGTAAGCTTTTTTAAAAATGATCAGTATTCTACTTCAAAGATTAATCATAACATGAAGAGAAAAAAGCATAGAGAATGGAGGCCTAAGAAGGTAAATGAAAAATAAGCTCAAAATAGATTATTTTCCATGACATAATAGGGAACAAGTTCAAGTATCAAGGAATAATCCATAGAAAAAATATTGTGGAAGGAAAGAGGGTCATTCTTAAATGGAGCAATTTTTATAAGAACAAGATGAGTAAGTATAATAAGCATATTCCCAAATAATGGGAGCTATAGACACTAAATATGAATTATATAACACCCTAGTATTGTATACTTTGCAAATAATTCTTATGGTAAACCCTTCAATTCTAAGATTTTCTTGTTGTTCAAAGGCTCACATCTATTATCTCTTACGACTATTTATTATCTCTTAGTATGCACATCTATTATTCTAGTGACCAAGTCTTCTATACTGTGAAAAATGATTTAAATCTTATTATCATCATCATTTAAAAGTTTTTTACATGCACTTATTTTCCAACTCCTTGAACACTTTTGTCCCAGTTAGATGCCTACGTCAATGTTAGTAGATTATGCCAAAATAAGTTTACAATGATTTAAAGTCATTAAGTATTAAATTTTAACGTATCCTTATGGTCAACCTAAGCTATTTCATGTAATATATTTCTAAAATTTATTTTTATATATACAAGATCAACCCTCATTCATTCCTTACCTAGCATAGACCTAACAACTCACAAGGAAACTAACCAAAATAATTAAATCAAGCATTCAAGTGAGCAAACATTCCCTATTATTTCATATTTTAATTTTAGTCATAGGGATATCCCATCTAAATTTATAATGTAAATAAGGATCATTCTGTGATAAATATTTTCTAAGTTACAAACTAGGTCAATCTATGTACTTCTTTATCACATATTTCATCTTAATACACACACAAGCCAATACATAGGCAAAAAAATAAATAATTATAAGGCCCTCTTTGGAGTATTATCTATGTAGGTAACTCCCATTCATAGAGGGGTCCTTGGGGTAGCTAGACACCATGTGAAAACTAACCCACTTTTCCCATAGTCACTCCAAGCGTGAGGAATCTAGGGTTTGATCATTTGATGAGGAATGATAGCTTGTGTGAAAGATCCAAATGACCTTGAACAGAGGTAATAGAAAATGAAGAGGTTACAGGTGGATACACTCAGATCTAATAAATATTTTATACTATATGCCTAAATCTAAGTTAGATAGTAGCATCAAATAAATTCTCTAGATTTGATGAAAGTGTTTGAGGTCCCAAAATGTAAATTTAAAGAATATGACAATTAGTCTAGGATATTTATCCAGTCCACTTGTAGCTTGTTTCATCCTAGATACATATGAACATAGTAAACTAGATAAGTACTCTATTTTATAATTGATTACAATATCAATCAATAGATGTAATTTTTATTATTAGCATATCCTAATATTATAATTTTTGAAAATTGTTTATCTATGTTTACACGCTAGCTATAGATCTATTTATCACCTTTTTTCTTATTCATTTATTATTATTAACCCTATACTAAATTGACCCATCTAAATCTAGGGTTAAACATTTGGTGAACCCTATTCATATGGTATCAGATCAGGACCCATATTTGACATTAAATTTTAGATAATAATGATGTACCAATTGGAATGCTACAATGAATATTACATATATGTGTATCAACTTTACTATTATGGATAGGGAGATTTGCCTACACCATGATGGATATGGCCACCCTTCCCCACTAACAAATTATATAAAAACATTACAAAAAAACATTGAGGAGCTAACCATGCTTCGCTATAAACAAACATTGAAAAATGTCTGAATTGATCCTACATTTTTTTATGATCAAGACTTCTTTGATCAGTGATTTTAAATATCTCAAAAATACTAAAAAAATTATAAACCAGAAAATATAATAAAAAATCATCTTTTACATGTTCTAGTATCTCCTTGGCATCTATATTATTAGTTTCATGTTGGTAGATAGCATATCATCTATTTATATAGACAAATGTTTCACACATCTTTTGAGTGTGATACAGGCATAAATAGGCACATGATATATGATCTTTTGTATGTTGTGATTTCCCTATACTTATGACATTTTTACATTTGGGGCATATACTTATTTGATCATTATACACCTAGGTTATATAATTTTATGATCCTCTTCCATTATCATTTTTGAGCTTATTTAATTTTACATGCATTTATCCATACTTATATATTTCATAGTATACTTAATATGCTATGTATTCAACATTTTTTTATAACACACACACACACACACACACACACACACATATATATATAAGGACTAGTATGATATGTTTATGATGGTTGTGTATGTCCTAGGCTTTCAATTCATGCACTTCTTTGAGTGACTTATTGTACATGTTTGAACATTTGAATATGTTCCATTGATTTTGGATCTCGTGCCTATGT
Organism: Torreya grandis; assembly: GCA_037957365.1. NCBI lineage: Eukaryota > Viridiplantae > Streptophyta > Pinopsida > Cupressales > Taxaceae > Torreya > Torreya grandis. The sequence goes on from JARHVA010003042.1 coordinate 1,168,362, forward strand.
TTACCTATTATGAGATTTGTGAATGTCATAATTTTTTTATATGGAAATTTAAACATGTCTTTCTATTCTTTGTGGATAGTTCACTAATTCATTCCCCTTACATTTTGTGCCATTTGAATAAACCCCTTATTTGAGGTTTATTTAGAACATTGTATTTTTATTTTATTTTCAGTGCTCTTGTGTGTGTGATTGATTATTTATTGGACTTGTATTATTAATATCTATATATTACATGATTCACATCATGCATATTAGGATTATATGTGATCACATACTATGTACCCCAATATGATATCTACCTAGACATGATACTCATATATGATACATGATCCTTAAATATATTGTATAGTTATCTTATCACTTTGAGGTAAGGTAACTACCATTTTTTATATTCCCTCACCTCCAAAGTGGGGCATATATATGGAATCATGTCATCTAATAATTAATTTCACATCTTCATAGTTTCATATTTTAGTGGGGGCATGCCAAAAAGGTATTACTTTCACATTTATTCAATATTTGGTATTTTTAGAGTATAGTGCGGGGAATGTTATGGAAACTTGTTAACCACACTTAAAACAATTATCACATTTAGATTTTAGTGGTAGCATGTCATGGAAACATGTCTTCCGCAATTGAAAATTTTCAAACTAACCAAATTACATAGTTATATGATTTAGATACACATTTATTGCAACATTTTATACATTTTTACCTTTGTTATACCCAAGTTTTATATTGAGACATATATGAGGTGGATATGCCAATAAAAATATCACCTTAAATTATAAAATCAAATCATTCAAATATTTATAAAAATTTTGACATACACTAGTATGGAATTTTTATGGACTATTATTGAGCTAATGTACTACAACATTGGTTCACTTTGGTAAGGTTGAGGTGATTACATACTTAATATTGCCAATTTTATATGATAGAGTGATCAAATCATCTTCCTACACTAGATTCATAATGTGAGTTGACTTGGAACACTCACACTCACTAATTTATAAGTATGATTGTGGTGTATAGTTTAGCTACTATTAATTGTCAGGTGGTAACTCAATTTTTCTCCAAGGATGGGGCAAATTACTCTCATATATATATATATATATATATATATATATTTATCCTCATATATATATATAATATATGTATGTATGTATGTATGTATATGTACTTTTAGTTTTTAAATTTTCCTAATCCTATCTCCAACCGTTCATATTTAAGTATCTCTTCAAATCAAATTTCCAAAAGACAAGATGGTTGCATTGATACCCAAGTGTACTCCTAACCTTTATCTCTTTACTTTCAAGCATTCAAATTTATACTATATGCACTAATTATATATTATACCATGCTCTTAGTTTTAGTTTAGTCACCATAAAATCACTCAAGTTGGACTCATGAAAATATAAGATGTGTTATACACACTCATTTATGTATTTGTTTTCCTTTAAACTAACAATTTCATTACTAGATTAAGAGGGTAATGTAGACATAAAATAAGAATTATATAGCACCTTAGTAATGTATACTTTGAAATTACTTATCATGGTTGTACCCTTTAGTTCAAATACCAACCTACTACCAAAAGGCTCACATCCACTATCTCTTATGTTAGTTTCTTATCTCTTAGTCTGAGCATATGTTTTTTGATTATTAGGTTTTATATTTATACAAACTTTAACATACACCAGTATGGAATTTTATGGACTATTATTGAGCTAATGTACTATAACATTGGCTCACTTTTGGTAAGGTTGAGGTGATTACATCACTCAATATTGCCAATTTTATATGATGGAATGAACAAATCATCTTCCTACACTAGATTCATAATGTGAGTTGACTTGGAACACTCACACTCACTAATTTATAAGTATGATTTTGGTGTATGGTATAGCTACTATTAATTTTCAAGTGGTAACTCAATTTTTCTCCAAGGATTGGGAAAATTAATAGTAGCATGTATCCTCTTATATATATATAATATATGTATGTATGTATATGTACTTTTAGTTTTTAAATTTTCCTAATCCTAGCTCAAATCATCCATATTTAAGTATCTCTTCAAATAAAATTTCCAAAAGACAAGATGGCTGCATTGATCCCCAAGTGTACTCCTAACCTTTCTCTCTTTACTTTCAAGCATTTAATTTTTTTTAAAATTTATATTATATGCAATAATTATATATTATAGCATGCTCTTAGTTTCATTTTAGTCACCATAAAATCACTCAAGTGGGACTCATGAAAATATAAGATGTGTTATACACAACCATTTATGAATTTATTTTCCTTTAAACCAACAATTTCATTACTAGATTAAGAGGTTAATGTAGATATAAAATCAGCATTATATAGCACATTAGTAATGTATAATTATAAATTACTTCTCATGGTTGTACCCTTTAGTTCTAATACCAAACTACTACCAAAATTGTCACATCCACTATCTCTTATGTCATTTTCTTATCTCTTAGTCTAAACATATGTTTTTTGATTATTTTTTTTATATTTTGTGAAAAATATTTTAAACCTACTTATTATCATTCTCTATAATTTATGTACCTATGCATATTTTCCAAATTCTTAGACACTTATGTCTTATCCACATGCCTACATTAATGCTAGTGTCTTATGCAAAACTAAGTGTCTAGTTCCCTAAAGTAATCAAATTTATAATTTTAATGTATATTTGTGGTCATATTAAGTGATTAAATTGAGATATTTCTAAAATGTATTAGTATATATATATAATATCAACCCTCATTCCTTCCTCAACTAGAATAAACCTAACAACTCACAAGGCAAGTTACCAAAAACATTCAATCAAAAAATAAAGTGAGTAAAGATTCCCTATTCTTTCCTATTTCAATATCAGTCATAGAGACAACTCATCTATAGGTCTCATGTACTGAAGGAACAATACATGAGACATATTTTCAAAGTTATAAACTATGTCACTCTATGTAATTGCTTATCACACATTGCATCTTCATACACAAAATCCAACTTGTAGGGTAAAACTACATAAGTTTTCATCCCTGTTTGGGGTATTGGATATGTATTCAATGCCCCTTAATATAGGGGTCCTTAGGGAAACTCGACACTATGAGCCCACTAACCCATTTTTTCATTATCACTCCAAGGGTGAGGAAGCTAGGGTTTTACAAAATTGACACATAACAAAAAATTATGTGTGAGATTTGAACACAACAAAGTAAAGGTGACAAAAAACCTAGAAGGTTCTAAGTGGTTGTAATAATATATATTCAATATTCCATACCCAACACCCACATCTAAGTTATACAATAACATCGACATAACCACTTAGATCTGATTCAAGTGTCTAAAACTCAAAAAGGAAAATTTAAAAAATACGATGATTGATCTAGGACCTTAATCAGTATAATTTCAAACTATTTTATCCCAAATATATAAACCAACTAAGAAATCTTGTTCTTAATTCATTGTGAAATCAATCAATTATTGTAATTTCTATTTTTAACATATATTAGTAATATAACTTTATAACATTGTTTATCTAAGTTTGAAAATTAATTGGCCTCCTATAGATCTATTTATAACCCTTTTTATTATTTATTTATATATTATTAACCCTATCTATATTGATCCATATTAATTTAGGCTTAACTAGGAACCAACTACATAATCACAAGAATTTTATTTAAGAATTTAAAATTTTTATATCAAGTATGCAAATTAAGGAGTATTTTGGGTACCTATTAGAAATTGGATTTGTCTTGAGGATGAGACAAAGGTATAAAATTTAATAAAATATTTTCATGATTATCTATCCACTAAGTGCCAAACCATAGATGCTACAGAGTTCATTCCTTAATTGAAACAATATAAAACTTATCTAGGCTAGTAAAATAGAAGATTTTATTGAAAAGTTTTATGATGAGAAATAATTATTTGTATAAATAAATAATAAATTTATTATATGAAGTACATGTCTCATGTACACATGACCATTGAGCCTTTTTTTTTAAGTTAGTAACAATTATACTACAACACTGTAATAGATTAGATATAGCATAAAAGAGATAAGATATAGAGAATAGTTATAAAAATTTATAGATTAGAGTTGTCATATTAGATCTTATATGGAATTATAATTAACAAACAATTTTTAGTACAAACCAAAATTGCATTCAGGATTCAAATTGAAAAGAGGAAGTAATACAATATAAAAATCCAATGAAATAGTTATTTACTTCACATTCCCAAATTACCACATACTATTATTATGATAATGGAAATAAAAGTTATTAGAATAAGATAAAAGATACCTAAGACACCTAGGATTAATGAAAAATATGTAAAATATTGTTACATCCCCCTCTTAATTTAAAAGAGTCATTATCAAATTAACCACTCAATTTTTTTCAAAAAAAATTCATTCAAACACCTTTATCAGAATGTCTACTAGTTTCTCTAATGTAGGGCAATGTTTTAACTTGACACTACCATCTTTCACATAGTGATGAATAAAATGAAGTTTAATATTGATATTCTTTGTTAGGTTGTTAAGGACTTGATTATTTAGTATTTTTATTGTATAAACATTTTCAACCATGAGAGGTGTTGATGAAACATGTTGTTCCTAAAAATATGAAAGAACCCCTATCATCCAAAAAATATCTATAGTTACATTTGAAGTGGCCATATACTTTGATTCTATTTAATAAAATATTAGTACTTATTACTTCTTGGATTTCTAATGGACAAATATTTTTCCCTTGTTAATCAAAAAACTTGTATTGGATTTTCCATTTTCATGATCACTAGCATAATTAGAATCCTAATAGCCAACAAGTTTGAAGTATCATGCCCTACAGTGTTTGAGTCCAACATTCAATTCTCCTTTGAGATAACAAAGGACTCTTATTACTGTTACCCAATGAAATTTCTCTAGGTTGCTTCATGAACTTGAAATAACACCAATAGTAAAAAATATATCTAGTCGGTCACATAAATCATCCATTTAATGATTTTTTTTGTGTTTAGTGACATCAACCAAATATTTTGTATATTTTGATGTCAATTTTAGATTTCATTCCATGGGCATGTTTAGAGGATTAGAATATTTCATTTTAAACTTGCTTAAAATGTGACTAATGTACTTCTATGGTGTGATGAAGAAATAATTTAGTTTTTAAATTAATTAAATACTCAAATAGTAATGAAGATAACCCAAATTAATTATTTCAAATATTTTGATCGACTTTGATTTGAAATTTTTAGTTCACCATTCATTTTTCCATTTGATGTGCAAATCAACAAGATACACCACTAAAAATAAAACTTATTTTTTCAAATATTTTGATGAAAATATTTCATATTCAATCTCAAAATGTTTGAATTTCATGTTTATGAGGTACTCACCTAGTTTATCATACCATGCTCAAGGGGATTTTTTCAAACCATATAGTGAATTTTCATGTTTTCAAACCTTGTGATATTGGTCATTTACTTCAAAACCTTTAGGTTGTGTCATGTATAATATTTCATTGAGGTAACCATTTATAAATTTATTTTTAACATATATTTGGAGAGATTTCCATCTATCATGAGCTTCTAGAACCAACATGGTTTGAACTTTCCATTTTATTGTAGGTGTAAATGTTTCATTATAGTCAATTTATTCCTTTTGAGCATATACCTTTGAAAAACACCTAGATTTATGTTTATAAAGTGAGACATAAGACTTTTATTTATTTTGATAGACCCATTAGTAGCTAATGTATTTGTAATCATATGGAGGATCAACCAATTTCCATGCCCCATTTTTAACCAATGCATTGTACTCATGTTTCATTAATTTTATCCAAGATTGAAGATTATCATCTTATTTAAAATATTTATGTTCTAAATAAAACATAACATTGAGTTATTTTTTTGGAGAATAATTCAAGGTGATATTTTCAATATTATGTTAAATTTATTCAAGGAACTTGTTTGATTATTGTGTGGCCACATATGCACTTCTAGTGCCTATTTTCCTAACTTCATTGAGTCTGACATCATTCAATGTATAGGTGGCCTACTTAGGATTATTTTTATGTGTCTTAGGTGATTCAATTTCATATTTCAAAGTTTATTCCCTTTTAAACTTTTTTCTATGGCTAATGTTAATTATCTGATGAAGTTTGAACTTTCTCCTTCATGATGAGTTTCATTCTCATGTATATGAAACAACAAAGAATAAATTTATTCACATTTTTATGTCCCCCACTCACTATTTTTCACATTCAAATAACTCTCCTTTTATACAACAAAATTTTCATATTTATCAACTTGAAATAATTCTCATTAACTTTTGGATTTGTCATTTGTAATTTCACAAAAGATAACTTATCTTGTGACCATAAATTTATTTTATTACTCATCATATAGCATGTATAAATTTGAGGATTTGGAATAGATAAAATTGATTCATTTGAAATTGCTTTATCAAAATTATTCCTATAATATTTTAGAGTCATTGCATAATAATTAGATCTAAAAGACTAAAGATGTTTCACCGAAGGAAGATGGCCACACCACATCTCATATTGACCCTTGAATTGAAGGGATGTTGATGGTGATATGTTGTAAAGGTATTATTATTTTATCTATTTTGGTCCAAAATTTAATAGTTACCCCTTTGAGTTATAACTTAACATGAAACATATTCCTCATGGTCTTCTTCATCATATCCATAACTTCATTTCCTTGTGTAGTGTGAGGAACTATGAGATGATACTTTATCCCATTTTAATTAAGATAGGATTCCAAATACTTTGAAATGTATTCACCACCATTATCAATCAAAAATGTTTTTATGTGAGTTTGATCTTCATTTTAAATCATTATTTGAAACTTTTTGAATCTCTTTAATTATTCACATTTATATTTGATAAAGTATTTCCAAGTCATTTTTTTGTAGTGATCAATGAACAACATTATGTAATTATGACCACCAAAAAAGAGAACTGAAAGAAAACACAAGTTTCAGTGAACAAATTACAAATTTATGTCATATTTACACTATGATTGGAATGAATCTCTTTCATGTTTGGTTACAATATAGGATTCAAACTTTTCTTCAAATTTTATGGGCAAGTTAGGAAAATTGAAAACACCATTCTTTTACAACACATGAATATTGTTATAGTGATTATGCTAAAATATAAGACATCAAAACATGTTTAAATGCATTCCATATTAAAAATATGAGAATAATTCCTTGAAAGTGATGTCTCACCCTTATGTTTGAGAAATTATCATTCCTCATAACTAGTTAAGATGACCACATTATCACATTTCCTTTAGATAGTGATGTCACCATTATCCAACACAATATGGAATGGATTTTTTTTCCAAATGATCATAAGATTAAACAATTTTATCTTAAATTAAGCTATAAAACATTTTTGAGTTTGAAATATGGAATCCATGGACATTCGAGTCAAATTTTACTTCTTCCTTATGGTTGCAAACTTGATATATCTATCAGGAATAATGAACCATAATTTATTTCATAAAAATAATCAAAGAATTATTTTCATAAATTCATATGTAAGGTGGCATAAATATCAATATCCCAAGCATCAAAGTATGATGAGATAATGATGTCATTATTTGATTCATCATCTAAACTAGAAAGCGCACATTCACTAGTGAATTGAGTGGAGTTTGACTCTTTTATTTGTTTATTTGACTTTGAATGGATTCTTAAATTAATGGATTTAAAGGCTTTGCTTTATGTCACACCATTCAAATTAGAGGTATTTCTTGTCATTTTTTTAATTTTTACCACCTTGATTGTCATTTTCCCCACCTTTTCCTTTTTTATTCTTCTAATTGCCTTAAATTTTTGAATCAAATTCCCTATTGGATGTTTTAAAAGTATTCCCTTTACATAACACACACTTTATTGTGCATACTTAGTTTTTATTCAAAATACCTTTTCTCTTTCTACCAAATTTTTAACTAATTGAACAAATGTGAAAGTCATCAATTGATTGACTACTTGTATAAAATCCAAGTAGGTTGAATATTTAGGAAGAATAAATTTTATGAATATAGTGATATATATGTAAATATTTACACTCATGGAAGCCACATCATTCTTGATTTCATGTATTTCTAAATCCAATCTCATCACATCACCATCATTCAACTGGAGGTTGAACAAATTCAACTACAATTGAATGAATTCCAACTTTGAGTGTGAATAATATTATTTTTTAATTTTATAAAATTATTCCCATGGAATAATTCACCCTTGAATATTTTAGATTCCCTATATTCTCAACTGGATGTGTATCTCCATCATAAATATTTAACCATATATATTTTAATATGTTCATGTTCTTCACTTGATGAGGCCATTCTAACTATTTGTATTGATGATCAATATTTTGTCAATGATTGATTTTTATTAAAAGTATTGTTTGAGTTTTTAGTTTGGATTTATTGAAACCCTAAAATTTTTTGCTTATCACTCCAAATGGTCCTCTTTTTTATATACCACCAGAATAATATACCAAACCTATCTATACAACCACCATTAATATAAACCCATTGGTATATGGAAGAAGCTCATTCTTTCAATATAGTTGGTAGAAGATTAAAGAGACATTAAGGAATGTGATATTAAAGTGGTACATAGTACCTAGATGGCTCATGAAAAGGATTCACCCTATCATTAACACCATATTAACAAAAAAAACCTCATACTGATGATATATTCAGTTTGACTTGATTTTTATATTTACATATTTCAACAAAAGTGAATGGATAAAAGAGCATCTCTCCTTATTTTTCCTTTCTTTTTAAAATTTAGTTTTTTTTACCAAAATTACATAGAGTAGATTGATTAAGGAAATAAATATGATTAAAAGGTTAAATGCCTAAAATTATCAATTAAATCACTTAAAAGTTAAAATTTATTTTTAAATAAAAAAATATTAAAAATAAAGTACCTCTATTCCTATAAAAGCTTCTCCTTGGTATTTTTCTTATTTAGAAAATTTACAATATTGGAGTGTTTTAAATATAGTTTAAAAAAAACTACATCCTCCTTTGGTGAAAATATGACATAGCCCATTACCATGTGGTTTTTATAGCATATTCATGTAATAAGAAAAGAGTATGGCACCACATAAGAACTTACAAGAGATATGGCATCCTTATTATATATGACACGCTATGTTTTGGTATCTTTGAAAAAACCTCAAAAGAAATGTCACCATATAATAGTCTAATGTATATAAATTGAAACTAGGAAACTAGGAATGAGGAAGAGGAATAAATTGAAAATGAGAAAAATGAACAAATAATGTTGTGTAAGCCAAAATTTCATTCATGATTAAAATTTAAAAGAAAAAGTAATACAATATAAAAATCCAATGAAATGGTTTTTCACTTCATGTTCCATAATGACTCTTCCTATTCTTATGGGATTGGAAAATAGACTTATTATAATAAGACAAAAACTACCTAAGATATCTAGTAATAATGATAAATATGTATAATATTATTATAATAGTAACATTTGTAGTTGCTTAATGTGGTGTAAATTAAATAGTATATAAACATTTTATTTTGAAGTTTATTTATAATATAAATAAATAAAGAGTTAGTTTAGGAAATTATGTATTATGTGTAATGTGTTAATTATACTGAATATAGTCACTACATAATTTTTAGTGAATGTTAAGGATTCTAACCATTATTAACCCTTGTATTATATTAGTCTAACTAAATTTAACCTATATCAACATAAACTATTTATAGCCAACACTTCAAATTTCACATCAATATACAACATTTATTTGATATATGGAAGATCCTAAAAGAAGATACACACACTTACATCCATTATGCAATAAAAATATAAATATCTAACTTAATAAGTAAATAAATGAAAGAGTGTAGGTATAAATATATTTACCTTAGGGTTTATTCAGGGATGCTTTAATCTCCCACTTGGCTCAATTAGATATTTTCAAGATAATGTTTTAGTTTGAAGAGTTCAAATGGTTAGATCAAGGCCTCTGTATATTTAGTTAAAAACTCTTAATGAATCTTCCTATTGACATTCATTGACACCACAAGTGAAGATCTCAAATACAAATTTATAAACTACTAACTCTCTAAAATAATTCATTTGTGCATAAATTGGAGTGAAAAAGATTCTATTAATGTGATATGGTATGATAGGACTAAAATATTACCCTTATTTATATTTTTCCAATGCCCAATAAAAACTTAAACTCTAAGCTGATAGTATCATCTATGTTGATATAGTTGGAATATGTTAGCTAACACAAATATTTCTCAAGATAACATAATACAAATGTTACAAAAATTCTTAGAATTATATTAGGCTAACTAATAAAATACAAGAAAGATAAATGCATAAAATAGATGGAATTAACTAGACCAAGACTATGGGAATTAAATAGTAAATTTGGGTAAGAAGTAGATGAAATGGATCAGTTGATACAAATTTAGAGGAATTTATATTAATATTAGTAATGGTTTAACATGTAATATTTCCAACATCTCTAAAAAATTTACATGAGTTGTTCCCACCCCATTCCCAATGTACCCTTCAAAGTGTGCACTCAGGAAGATTGATGAATCAAAACTACATTACAATAAAAAAATGTAATTAAATTATAGATTATAAAATATAATATGTATATATGACCCACCCAAATCTCATCACATGTCATAATATTTTAATACATGATGGTGCTTTGAGAGAGAACATAAAAACATAAAAGAGCCTAATTGAAAATAAAAGCAAAAATAACTAATGACAGATGACTAAATTTAAGTAACATATATAAATATTTACTTAAATTTTTTTCTTCAAAGTGAATGCATGGAAATACCATAATTTAGACCATGGAGGGTGTAGTAATTGCATTTGATAAACTCTAGGGATACAATTATAAAAATAAATTAAATAAATGTGTACATAGTTAAGATGATCAATAAATGAATGTAAAAAAGAAAAACTCTCAAAATTGATTTAAATTATTGTAAATATTGGAAATTTAAGCTTGATAAGGCTAGGTTAGAACCAAAATACGCAAGGAGTAGATAAAAACAAAGGAAATTTGGAAAGCCAAAATACCAAGGCTACTTATGACAAATAAACCCCTAAACTGTACCTATATTAAGATAAGTAATAATATAGATCAAAAAAGGGACACACAAAATTGATTAATGTTTAAAAAAATAAATGTAAGAGAAGTGCTAAACCATACTTAGAACAAATATTTGAAACATAAAAGCATGAAAGAGGAAAAAGGGTCTAAATGGCCCGTAAAGGTGAAAAGAAAACAAAAGGTCCAAAACATAGCTAAACAAAATCCTATAAAGATAAGGAAAAGACCAAAATAAAATCTCACAACAACTCAATTTTTTCTATTATATTAAAAATACATAAAATTAAAAAAAAAATCATATTACTACCATGTCTAAAAGAGATGAAAAATAAGAAGAAAATAATATTGTAAAAATGTATAAATAAACATTATTGTCAAGTGGGTAAAATAGAGGAAGGTAAAATAGAACATCAAAAAGGTAAAAAACTGGTTTTGATTAAAAAAAGTAAGAAAATAAAATAATGTTTATAAAAATAATATTTTTAAACATCAGTGGCCGTAAAGAACCCTAACTAGTATTCATAAACTTAGGCTAAATTGTGAAATATAAATATCATCCCATGAAGGATAGAATAAATTAAAATAAAAAATATCATACCTTCCCACATTACATTCCCCATCCCTCAATACCCCTTAAATACATGGTAGCCTACTACAAATATTGGTTAGTTATATGAGTAAGTAGGTGACATGGGAATTCAATAATATATAATGATGAAATGAGACATCATATCTTAGTATAATATCCTACCACACATTAATGGAACTTAGATATATAATGAGGCCAACTATGGAGTTTTATCTTTGACTAGAATAGGAGATGTGCCAAAATAATATCACATATTTTAGAGTGATTTGACTTATAAGATTTGATTTCATTTTTAACATTACATTTTATTATGAAATGGATTTTTAATATTTTGTATTTTTATTCTTTCATCCTATAAAGTGTACTAAATATGACTATCAAAATAGATCTTACACTTAGTTTCCAAACACAAGAAATTAAATACCATGGTGTATAAACATAACTAAACTTGCATTTGAAAAAATAGTGCAATATCAAAACTAACCTTGGTGAGATTAAATAATCAATGATGAAAATTATCATATAATGACTAGGTTTCCAAAATCACAAAAACTAATGTGTAAGGAAGGATGGTATAGTTACATGTAGCTAATAATCATCATCTTAAGATAAGGAAAAAGGTGGATGAGGACATGAAGATATACTACTATAGTAATACTATAAGATAATATTATAAATTATATGTGAGAAAAAACAACACTCTCAACCATGTCCTTGTCTTTATAAGAAGACACCTAGCTAAAGTTAGGAGAAAAATATAATTATGAAATGATGGATGTTTAAGAGGAGGGCCTGGTTAAATCCCTGTGTCTTATTATGAAACTTGAAAAATAAAAATCCAAGAGGCACAAGTAAACATTTGACAATAGAGACCCAAAGGGTGTATATAATGATATCTCAAAAGAAACAAATTATGAATATAAAAAGTGAAAAGGATGGGCATCATTTTTAGGAATGCCTAGTTCTATTCCTTAGGTGTTAAAATGAAAATAAAAAACATTAAAACCTAGATGTGTAAAGAAAGAAAAAATAAATAAGGACCAAATGTAGGTACTAATTATAGTGTGAAATAAAACCTAGAGTTATGTAAAGGAAGAAATGCTAAGGTACAAAGAGATTCAAAGTATAAACTATATAAAATGATAGCTAAGTAGAATATATAAACTAACTATAAGCATGCAAGTAATATGTACAAAAAATGAAAAAACATACCAAAATTAAATGGGAAAAAACTTAAATTTAAGTAAAATATTTATTCAAAAATTGATCATTAGTTATTTATTTAAAGATGTGTCCTTCATTTGTTTATAATGTATAAGTACTAAGTGCAAAGATGTCTTTGACTAGGTAGGGAACCCACCACTTTTGGGTGTACTTAAACTCTTTTTTGTGGGTGTAATAAAATTTTAATAATATTTCTCTAACATCATCATTAGAAATTTTTACTTTATTTTTATGTTATTTATATATGTGATGTTTTAGATTAAGGTAAAAACAGGTTTTGAAGGGGCCCCGAAACCCTTTAACAAGAATGTTTGTATTGATGGTTTTGTTATAAATCACTCATGCATCATTTATTAAGTAGGTTAAAGTCATGGAGGTAGGATTCATGAATATATCCATCAAGAATTATGCCATGAAGAGATATGTGTATGGAGGATGACTATAATTCTAGTTGTAATATGGATTCTATGATGTAGACTAAATAAAATATATTTTCTCTAATGGAAGTACAAATACCAGTATAATAAGCCCAAATTATAGGGTATAGATTGATATTCTAATTTGAAAGAGAATCCCTTTGTAATATCATTTTAATAATTATGTTATTTGCTTATGTCTGGCCATCACACTATGGGTGATAGGCTATGGAAAATTTTTGATCAATTTTTAAATTTTGCATACAACTTCTTCATGTCTTTATTTCTAAAATTCCAACCATTCTTTGATATGATAGTGTGAGGAATAAAAAAATGTAATATGATTTGATTAGGAATGAATTTATATATATTTACACTAGTAATATTACCAAAAGTCATAACTTATACCCTCTTGGTATATTAATTTATGGTTGTAATGATGAATACATGGGAATATTGTGAATGAGGTAATTTTCTAGAGAGATTCAATCCACAGATAGAGAATGGCCAAGGAAATTAAAGAGTATGAAGATAAACATAATGATATTGGATAATATCATCAAGAATCTACAAAAGGATTACATTACTTTGAAAAGGTGATGGTGTCCTTTTTGAGATAGGGTTAATAACATCCCATCCATTTTTTAGCATGTATGATACAATAACCACCATAAATTTCCCCATATCCAAGCTCAAAGAGAGAAGGAACTTATTTTTTTGTAATGCAAAGGATTAAGATACCTTTAATGTTTCTATAATAAAATGTACTATGTCAAAGAATAAAATATCAAGATTTGTTACTGAGTCTAGTATTTTCATGAGAATCAACCTTAAGTGGATAAGTATGATGTTAAATAAATTTAATGATATAGTTACACCATGGGATTTATCAAGTACTGATTAATTCAATGTGGGAAATTAGATATAGATGTTGATATCCTTATGTTAACAAAGAATTACGAGTCACGAAATGCTTATTGAAGATGAAAAAGGGATGTTGAGGAAGCAAGATATTTTTTGATAGTGTCTTTATCTCTTAGGATTTATTTACTAGTGAATATGCAACTTATCTAGAAATAGAGGAAGTGTTTTGATGTTATGCAATAATATTTTCACTTTTGCATTGATATTCACCACTGATCTGGTAGTGTATAAGTTACAAATCTCGTAAGGCATATAAGTAAGGGATATTTAGATATATGGTTTATTTCAACCCAAGGATGAGAGATTTATATTTATCCATGTTACTATTAACATTGATTTTTAATATAAATTATAGAGGAATGATTTTATTGTAAGGGTCAAATAAGACACATCTTACCTAGCTCCTTGAAGGCACTTGGATCCATCAATGTTGAGTGTCCATGTTTCCTCATGAAAATAAATGATAACTTCATGTAGTTATTCTAAAGTATATTTGGTATATGACTTAGTTTTAAATACTAATATTTCCATATCTTCAAGTTCCTAAGCCTCAATACTAGCTATGAATTTGTGAAATTTATATTTGAAAATAACATAATCATCAATACCTTTGATTAAAAGGACTTAGTCATCTATAATATTGTCTTCAAAGTGTTTCTTAGAGATAATATAAGTGGTATCACATTGATTAATGATCACTTGACCTTTGAATAATTTTATAATATGATTCATAGGTCAAACTCTATTAAGAGGACTATGCATTTTCCAATTCAGTTTGTAGGGAAGAAATCTTTAGAGAATAAGTGAGAAATGGGGTCAAAATGGATGATGACATAAGTAGCCTATTAAATCACATAATTACAATGTTTTTTATTGATTAAGTATATTTATATATAGTTACACTCCACATTCATTCAATTGGTCTCATAATATATCAAAGAATGACCAATATAGTACATTGTTTATTATTTACTTAACTCATATTGTTATAAAAGCATTTACCAAACTTATATGGGCGTAGATAACATACAAAAGATGAGAGAGAAATAATTTCAAGGTGGTATTAAATTAGAAGGATGAAGTAATTATTTATTCAAGTTTTCAAATGCTTTCTCATAAACATTACTCCATTCAAGTGTGATATATTTATTGAGAAAATAATTTACTAAGTATATGTTATAAATGGACTAAGGAATAAATTGAAATATTTCCCTAAGTATCCCAAGGTAAGTGAAGATGTTAATAATAGACCCAAGTGTAGGAATTTTGAGACTAACATTGACCTTGGTGGGATCTACATCAATCCCTTGTAATGACACCAAAAATATTAATGTTTTTCTAGAGTTGACACCAAAAACATGCTTATGAGGATTTAAAATAACATAGTATTTAATAAGTCAGCCAAATATGATATCAAGGACAATAATATGGTTATCAAGATGATGTTATTTTTATATAAGGTCATACAAGTACTTTTTGACTAGTTTATGGATGAAATCATAAATTATGAGGGTCATGGCACATTGATAAGTTGTGTTAGCATTTTTAAGGTTGAAGGTAATATTAACATAGAAATATGTTCCACAATTAGTATTAAATATGATTCAATGTTGATATTTAGGGCTGGTATGAATCTAGCTATACCCTAAAAAATAATCCATGAGGGATAACATCTTATAGCCAAATTTATAATCAATAATGGCATCAATGGAGGGTAAATGAAAGTTGTAATTAGGACATGTTAAGTTGATATTTTTAAAGTTTATATAGATATATAAATAACCATGGTGAGTATATCTTATATATGTACTATTTTGTATACTCATCCTAAGTAATCTACATTTTCAATTAACTTAGATTTTGGGACATTTATAACTTCTTTGTGACATAATGTGGAAACCATGGGAGGAAAATTTCATTACTTTTAGAAAATAAGGTTTTGGTTATGTATATGTAACTATGTTATGTATAAATATGAGAGGGTCCATGGTATAAATTTACTCATATGACCATGCAAAGAATTCATATTATTTGTGTAAAACTAGGCTATAATTCTCTCTCTTGAAAGTAAAGCTCCTTAGGTATAATAAAAGATTTATTAGGGTTGGTAATTGTACGAAAGATAAATTATAAATTTTATTTGATAACCATGGAATTTCCATATTTAAAATCATATGGAGATTAATTAAAATTAGAAATAGGAAAATTATTTATATTGACACTAGTGATGAAATTACTGGAGCAAGGAGCCTTTTTTTAAAAGTGGCCAAGCTTATGATGTTGATAAGGAAGTTTAGGCTATCTAGCATGGAATAATTATATGATAACTTCATCACTAGAAATCATAGTAAATGTGACATAATAGTAAACATTTAATTCCATATATACAATCTTATTATCTTTACTACCAAATTAATAATGCATTTTTCTTATAGTAATGGCTTTATCATCTAAGGTAATCTAAAAAAAAATAGTATAATTTTATGGTTTGATTGTACATTATTGAATTCACCAATAAAGTTTGGTATGGAAAAATTTGGATTTAATGTATCATCATACTTGATACATTTAATAGAGTAAGTATTGATTTTGACTCTATCATCTTGACTAATACAATTTAATGAAAGTGGAAAATATCAATGTGTAACTAATAAAACTTATTAGGATCATACATTGATGCATGGGTAGTAGTGTATATGTATGGTTTGGATAGAGATACAAATTTATTAATCTCATACATACTAAAATGAGTGTTAAATGAAGTTGGTTATCTAATTTATATGCTTCTATTTTTGGTTGGGATGCTTAGTTTTAGAAGGATTAGTATTAATGGCATTGCTTTTAGTTTGGAAAGATTTCTTTTAGGTATTTTAAGATGGTTAAAATTGAGAAATAAGTAAATAGTATAAATTTTAACAATAAAAATATTCTTCTATGGTTTGAGGAGATAATATCCTAACCTTATATTGAAGATGGGCTATAAGGGCAATAACAAAAAGTTTGAAGATATTATTTTCAAAAAAGTTATGATCCATTTTATGTGATAATTACTTCCATTGATTGAAGAAAGCATGGGTAGATTCATTATGGGGTTAATTAATATTAATTAAATTACTAATACTATTATAAATAAGTTAATTATGTTTGAATTATTTAACTATAACATTCACTAAATTCTCTAGTTCATTAATGGAATGTCTAAAAATTTTATTACACCATTCTAGCACATCGCCAACAAAGGCTTTATCTAGAAGTTTGGTGGTAACATTTTGTTTGACCCCATACCTTATAGATATTTCCAAAGGATTTATGATGTAAGGAAATATATTTATCCCCATCATATGTGATAATTAGAGGAATGTTTCAAGTAACTATGGACACAATGAATGGAGCTAAGGGTTCAATTTTAATGTTTTGAATCATCTTATTATGAAATGGTGGTTGAGCAATGATGTTTCCATTGGAATTTATAAGGAGGAATATGATTTTTATTTGGTTGGTTCACTATGATTTTAGGAGGTTTAATATCTATTCTCAAAATGTGATTTTTTATTTGGAGTATTTTGATTAGAATTGGTTTAAAAGTAATTAACATATAGTGGATTATTAGGTGTTGGATTCTAAACATTAGTTTTGGGATGAAAATTACTAATGTTGTTATTGGTTTCCCAATAGTTTTAGTAGATGGGTAATGATTATTAAGACTACCATTCTTATTTGGAGTATAGAAAATAGTGTCATCAAGGTTATTAATTAGCTGGGTAGGGTCTTCTAGGTTATCATATTATATTATGTAAACCATATTTCATTCAATATATGTATAGTGATATTGATATAAATTAAAACATGCATAGATGTCTATAATGGTGGACAAAGTGGGATGAAAATAGTAATATGTTTATAATCTAAATGGGTTGAGGCTTGAAATGTGTTTATATATATATATATATATATATATATATATATTTACAAATTAAACTTAATAAAAATAAACTTATTAAAATACTAATTTAGATTAGATAATATACATATAACCTAAAGGTAAATATAGTAAAATACACTAGTTGAAATAGGTTATAAATACTAATAAATAATGCAATTCACTAACCTATCTTGGATTTGAATTTTGTTTATTGTGAAGGTAGATATATAATGTAAATATGGATGAAAATACTGGTGAATTGTGTGTCTCACCTAAAAGCTTAATTATGTGATATATTAGGATAGGGTTTAAAAAGGTGGATAGAGGCACACTCCAACCTTGTCTATTGATTGTCATGATGATTTTGGTTGACTAAATGATTGATTTTAGAGTAAGGGAACATGTGGATATTTTAAATGGTTAAATTATTGAATATGGGAGTTGATTTAATGTATGTAGGACATATACTATAAAAACCATAGTTTCATACACATAAACCAAATAAAAGATCAAATATATTAGAAAACCCTGAGTAATCTAAGTGATGCCTACATAGACCAAAAGCTCCTCAGGATAATGTAGTTATCCCTCATAGAGTGAGTGTATGAATATTTATATTTTCAATATGAATGAAACTAGATAAATTGACCTAAATGATTGACAATGATTTCCCTTGACTTGTGATAAAAGGATTTCAGATTTGGCCTATGACTTTTAATAAGGAATAAGTAGAATTGGATATATTAGTTCTCTTTTTCTTAATGTGTATTATAATTCCCAAATTATTTATAAATGTGTATTAAATGACCTTGATGTTATTATATAGATGAATATTTTTAATATTTATGCTAATAAACATTGTTAGAAGTGCATGAGGGATAATATGAAATGTCTAAAATTTAAAAAGTTACAATTGGAGCACAAAGGACAAGGCTAGGGTATGGCCCTATTTTATTATTTTATTATAGTCCTCTTAAGACATAAACTATTAGGATTTGGTGGAAATGAAGCTATGACTAGAATAGGGATGTTTGAATGATGTTATTCAATAATTTTAAGGGTATAAATGGAATAGTGAAAGATATCATAGAGATTACAAGTTAACAGAATGGTGATTAGACCAAGTAAGGAAGTGATGTCAAGATTAAACATTGTCATGAACTTACCAATTAAATATTAGTGTCTAAATTGTATTCCCCATTTATTCTAGTGATGTAATGAACTGAAGTTACTAAAGTACATGATATGTAAACCTAAGTATGTATATAATATTTTTAGTACATATTTTCACAAATTTAACACCAAATAATACTTCACATCAAATAGATAATCAAATTATACTTTAATATATTTGGGATATTAATTTTTCATAGGAGATTACAATATAAAGGATATATTGATCCTAAAAATAAGGAGTTAAATCTAATCTTATCTTCCATAAATATCTCTCTTATTTCTATATTATCCCTTAACAAACTCTCACACACCTATATACATGAGTTGTATAACAAGTCACACACATATATCCTAATATCACAATATATTATTAATGAGTTGTATGAAAACTCATAATAGTATTAAAAATATACTACCTAAGAAACTAATAATGTGAGAACTAACTAAAATGTTCCTAACATTCCCCCTTAGTGTGAACATGAGGAAAAAATTATGTTGTACTGCAGCTTCCACGAAAGATGAATGATGGTTTTATACCTAGTTGACCACAAAAATACAAACAAAGGATGGTTTTAAACTTAGTTTACCAATACCATACAAATAAAGGATGGTTTTATACATGATTAACCAAAAACTAAAAACACATGATGTTATAATACTCTTCTAGTTATCCTCACTTCCTACCTGAATGGATTACATAGTAAAACTTTCTCACTTATTACAATACATGAATATGCATGTAATTACGTTCTTGTTTACATAAAGTAAAAATATAATAAAACAAAAAAGCCACAAATTCATTATATATCCCCATCACTTATGGCAAATAAGAGGTCTCTATTTGACCTCCTTCCTTCATTTCCTCCTCGTTCAACATGTGAAGTTATTTATTTATCCAATATGTTGATGGAGCTCATCACATGCTTTGATCATTCTAGTAGGTTCTCTATTGGTTATTTTCATAGAAATTAGACCCTCCCCATAATTTGGATGTTGAGTACAAATGAAAATACTTTGGTGAGGGATTTTTTTTTATAATTTATGAGAATGATGACGAAAAAGACTCTGAATCTAGACTCTAATGTATAAATAAGATTCTTGAAAAAATAAATATTTTTGACACTTTTGGATTTTTGACATAAATGTCTTTATTCACATAAAAACTGACTGTAACTCTAGATGTTGACACTTTTGAGATTTTTATGCTGATTTTATACAATTTATGACAAATAAAATTTTGACCTAAAATATCTCTATAAGAATTATTGAGACACTAAATCTAACAATAAAATGACTAATACTATATGCACATTAAAAATCACTTTTTTTTAGGATTGACTTTTATTGAAAATAAAACAAAATTGACCTAAAAAACTATAACAAAGTCTTATCACCTAATAAAATATTACTATGCCAATATAAACTAAACATGAAATAATATGTGGTAAGAATATGAAGAAATGGATGGCATAAATTTAGACATGCATGAGGATTATGAAAGGATGATTTGATATTGTGTGCTTAATTTCATTATGACCTGTTACACATCCTAATCTAACAATGCATGTGGTTTTAGTAAATAACTAGATTAATTGAATATGTGTACTTAGGTGATAAGGTACATGGTTTGAAAATATACATGCAGTTGATAAATCTTATAATTTATCAAAACTATGGAGGCATGATGGACAATGAGAATTAGAATATTTCTATAGTAGGCACATGGATCTAAAGTTACATGTAAAGATTGGATGTCAAGAAATAAATTTGAGTAGACATATATTAGGGTAATCATAGGTAATGAAGATCTAGAGATCTATATTCTCTAGGTGTATATAGATAGCCTTATATTGATGCATGTAAATCTAAACAAAACATCATCAAATGAATAGATAGATTGAATCACTTATTTTTAGGTTTGTATAAAATCAATATTAACTCAAAATGAGTCTCCTTTAATCCAATAATCTTATGCATCAGATTGTCTATAATGGAAGAGGCATTAGAAACCTAGATTCAAACACTTTATAGTAATGTCAATCACTTGAATGTAAAAATTTGGGAGATATGTAACATATAAGTTGTGACATATCCATATAATTCAAAATGCTTTCACAAATATATGAAAAATAAACCTTAAAAAAGATTTTAAATATATTTGGATAATTTCTAAACTTAGCATAGAAACATAGATTTAAAACATCTAATTAGGAAAGTAAACATGGATTTCCCTAAAAACCTATTAAAAACTCATGTATTCAATCATGCACAAGATTATAAATAAGATCATCATATACTTCATGTCATACTCCTTACACCTATGTTCTTTGATTCTTTGAATATACCACCATCATTTAGATCGATCAAAATGGAGCTACAAATAAATACTCCAAAGACATAAATTTATTTTATAATTCATATGACTCTCATTGAAATGGATAATGGATAATGGATTTGATACTAGATAATATTTATGGTACATATTTGCACAAATTTAACACTAAATAATAATTCACATCAAATAGATAATCAAATTGTACTTTAATATATTCAATATATTAATTCTTCATAGGAGATTACAATATATAGGAGAGATTGATCCTCAATGTAAGGATTCAACTCTAATCTTCTCCTCCACAAATTTCTCTATTTTTTCTATCTTATCCCCTAATAAACTCTCACATACCTATCTACGTGAGTTGTATAACAACTCACTTACACACATCTATCCTAATATAACAATATATTATTAATGATTTGTATGATAACCCATAATAACATTACAAATATACTACCTAAATAACTAATAATGTGAGCATTAACTAAAATGTCCCTAATAGTATACACATTTTGTCCTTTTGATTTTGATCTTGATTCTGTAATATGACTCAATGAAAATCTTATAATAATTCTAATAAAAGTATCCACTCCTCATATTTAAAATATGAAAAGTTGAAACTTGAAATTTGAAAATTTGAAAAGGCAACAAGGAAAGAGTGCATCTGAATGGAGTATGCAATATAATTTTCATGTAAATTGAAAGTATAAAAGTGTGTGCACCCCATTATGTAAGAACTTGTATAAATGGTGAGCCTATGGAAAATTGAGAGTGATCAAGTCTCAATTTGGAAACCACTAAAATCCCTTAAGTTGTAAATATTGTATCCTCCAACTTTTATATGAATATCGAGATTAACTTTTAAAATAATTTAAGGGTGGAATGACCAAATGTTTCTCAATACAATGGAATAACCAAAAGTGGCTAAATATAATGTAAAAATTACAATTGTATATGTTGAGTATCACTATCTATAATTTGTCCCACTTGTAAAATGAAGATCAATCATACCACTACAAACAAATCTCAATTTTGTTTAAAACTTTTGTACCCTCAAATCCAGAAATTTGAAAATACCATGTAGGAACATGAATGTGAATTAATAGCATGACCCATATATCTTAATTATGTTAATGTATAATTCCAAATCAACATTTTATTATTTGAAACCTATAAATTGTAATTTATTTACACGTTCTCATGTGTATGCATCAAGTATATATAAATTTGTATTGAAAAAACTATAGGAATGAGTGCACATACATGCTACATTGCCTCATAATTTATTTTTTGAATCATATTATATACAAGAAACTTTTTGGTCATAAATTTGAAACTTATTTCTCATGCAATGCCAATTATGACTCCCCCCTTTTGAGATGAAGAGCTTAGTTTGTAAGTCACTATTGTCAAAATAGAATTATATAATATGTAAAATATGTAATCATGTAGTAAAAAATGAATAATATAAATTTATTCACATAATTTTAGTGAATATAAAATTTAATTTAATATGAAACATTTACTAGATACATATAACATTGAAGCACATATGAAGCATGTGCATGATATGTATCATGGAACCAAGTGTAAAAATATAAAATATGCATGATATGAATCATGGAACTAGATAAATAATTAATTATACTAAAATAAATGACACACAATGTAACACAATATTGATAGGATACCACACATAAGTCCCAAATACCACATACAAAGGACATATGAATACTACATTAAAACACAAGGTTAGGGCCACACACAAATGGCATGATGATGCCATAAAATAAATAACATGTATATATTTCACACACAAGGACAATTTACATAGAAAATAATAAATCATGTACTAATGTACCATGTAGTAACGTGATAATTTGAAAATAAAGATAGATAAAATGAGACAAGTTTATATCAACCACATGTACCAATGTCATTGATAGTAAGTAGCATCATGTTACATAATGTAAAGTATGAATAATTATCAAATAATTTGTATGATATATATCTCAAAATTATAGAGAGGTTTTGGATAGTTATAACCTATTTAAGTGTTTATAGAGAATGACAATATTCCCCCAACTTATCAAGGGTGCTAAGTAATAAGGGAATCCCAACATTGAAAAACCATGTAACAATGTGTCTTGTATCATAGTAACATACCTTATGAAAGGCTTTATGTATATGAAAATTTAAATATGATATTCACCTAAAATTAAATAAAAAACCTATATTAATAAGTAAGGTAGATACATTTTAGAGTGATTAGAGGCTCTGATTCTAAATTTTTTAATATATTTTGATTTTTTTGTATTTTATAAATATATGATATATTTTTTTATTTTTCCATATTTGATTTATTTTTATTTTTTAAAATATTTAAAATTAAAATATTTTAACATTATTAAGAATAAGGGATGAGAAAATATAATAAGTGGGGATTTGAATCATCTATAACAAGGTGATAAGGTATGGTGTGGTAAGAAGTAAGGCAAACATTGTGGCCCTAATGTATTTGTAAATGAGTCATATGAATGTATCATAAACTATTTATATGGATAATAATGTACATTACCATGATTGTTAATATACTATTAATGTTTTATGAATAGATGAATTTGATCATGCAATTAAAAAGGAAGTCATAACATGATAGATATGCCATAGGAATCAAGATTATTAGCATAGATAATGTGCATTGTGATCATTTTAAGATAGTATTTTGGTTTTGTTTAAATCAAATTTGTAAACCTAGATAAGATTTCCCAAAGTGAAAGTAAATAAAAAATCTAGAATAATGCTTAGTATTTGTGATAGGAAAAGTAACAAATAAACTATGTACAAAATAAAAATTCAAGTAGATAACCAATAACTTGATTAGAGGAAATTTTACAAAGATTTCCTGCAAAAAGGGTATATGCACCTATTTCATTTTCTGATAATTTACTAATCGGAATAGGATTTCATTATGTATAGATATTTTATACATTATATTACATTATATTATACTATAAATATTATATGAGTATATCAACCATAACTATATTAGATATCCTTGTTGGAGTTCGTCCTATTTATTTCCCTTATGTTGTGATCATGTTATCTTTTGAA
Organism: Torreya grandis; assembly: GCA_037957365.1. Lineage (NCBI taxonomy): Eukaryota > Viridiplantae > Streptophyta > Pinopsida > Cupressales > Taxaceae > Torreya > Torreya grandis. The sequence continues at coordinate 1,193,269 of JARHVA010003042.1, forward strand.
ATGGTAATCATTGCACTATATTTATAAAAATTTATACAATCATATTTTTTATTTGATGGATCTTCCATTAATATTTGTCATGATCTTCTAGGGATTGTATTGTCTTTCTCTAAAGTAGGATGAATGTGAAATAATTTTGAACATGAATTTTGACCAAGTGTGATTGGTAATGTGACAGATCCTTTGCAATTCTTTAGTTATATAATCTTATTTATATGTTGTGTATCATACCAAATATATCAAATCATTTCTAGGTTGAATATATTAGATTATTTTAAGTGACTAACCATAAAATTAATGAATTATTTTACATCCATAAGAGGTCTAATAATTATATGATCTAGATAAGAAGACTATTTTTTTCCTTTTTTGTAAACATATTTATTTGAGTAACCATATATATTAACCCTTCATTTGAAATGAATTTATTAATAAATATATTTTTTAAATGCTTTGGTTTTTTATAAATAATAAATATGAATTATACATCACCTCAGTCTTGTACACTTGTAGAATTCCTATCATAGTTTTAACCTTTAGTTATAAGACCTTCCCCTTGTTGAAAGGCTTGTGCTCACTATCTCTATGTCCCAAATTACCTATCTCCTATTCAAACCACTATGGTTGTAATAACAAAGAGATATATATTGTGAAAAATGATAAAAAATTGATCATTATCCTTCTTTACTAGTTTTAGACCTATACTTATTTTCTTGAATCCGAAACACTTGCATCCCAGCTAGATGCCTACATCAACATAGCTGTCCCTTTTCCAGCTAAGTGAATAGTGTCTAAAATTCATCCAATTTGAAAATGAAACATATATTTATGGTCATACTAAGTGATTTTTTTTTAGATATTTCCAAAATGGATTGGTATATATACAAGATCAAGTTTCATTTATTCCTCACCTAGAAAATATCTATAAATCACAAGGAAACATACCAAGAGAAGTAAATAAATAATTAATGTGAGAAAAAATTTATTATTTGTCCATATTTCCATATCATACATGTGATCATTATCATTATAAATCTAATATACTGAAGGAACATCCCATTAGCCATATTTTCCAAGTTACAATCTTGGTCACTATCTATACTTATCACACATTACATCCTTATGCACATAAAATCCAACATGTAGGGGATAAATACACAATACTAAGTCCCTCTTAAAAGTGTTAGATATGTAGGAAGTTACCATTGATAAGGAGGTCCTTAAGGTAGCTTGACACCATGTGATTACTAATCCATTTTCCCATAATCACTCTAAGCATGAGGAAGTTAGGGTCTGATAACTTGATAAAGAAATATAGCATATGTGTGAGATATATAAGTATAAAAATAAAGGTAACAAAAAACTAGAAGGATCTAGATGGTTATATCATCTAGTCATTATTCCATACTAGAAACATGCATCAAACTCAGATGCCAACCTTGATGTAACTATCTAGATCGGATACAAGCACTTGAGGCTACCATTTGAAAAATTATAATTTCTTATGATTGTTAAATAATCAAAATATAGTCTAATTCCAACCTATTTTAACCCAATTCTACACATGCATAATAAACCAAATAAATACTCATGTTTCTAACTTATTTCAATATTTATCAATAGTTGTACTTTATATTATTGGAATATCTCAATATTTAAATTCATAATATTATTTATATATGTTTATAAATTAATTACCCTAACATATATCTATTTATGATCCTTGTGATTATTTATTTATATATTATTAACCCTATATAATCCCATTTATCTAAAATTTAGGGTTAAAAATTTAGTGAATGCAAAATTTGATTTTGTTGGAAGCACAATGACTAAGGGGGGTGAATTAGTGTCCTTATAAACTTTTAATTTCACTTCAATATATCTTCTAATAATTCATCAAGCAACATCATCATATGAGAAATATAAACTAGTATAGAAATCATAGTAATGAGAATATACATATATCAATTATTAACACATCATATATGTGGGAAACCCTCATGGGGCATAAAACACACTAACAATATCTTGGACAAATAATACTATAAAGTAATAAATACAATTTAGTTGAGCACCCACTCAACTTAGAGAACCAACCCCATTATATCAAGTACCAACTTTATAGATTCTTTATTAATCACCCACTTTCAAGGAAACACCAACTCAACCACCTCTTCACCAAGAACCAACTTAATGAAGTAGACTTCTACCTTATGTATTTATCCTTATTACAATCTTTAATAGATGATGGTCATATTTTGGATCTCTCATTATCATTTTATATTCATAAATATCTCCCTATTTCATCACTACATATTAGTTACCTTATCTTATGATCATAATTATCATCAATATACTTAGATTTCTAACACATCTCTACTCTTCTATGATAGCGTCATAGATTCTTCTATGCTTTTATTCTTATTATCTTTAATTTTCAATCCTATACCATTCTCAATAACATGAATACATGGTATGGATTTATTTCCATCTTGATATTCTTTGATCTACTATTCTAGCTTGAAATTAAATTTATCTATCTCTCACTTATATTCTCACACTAATTAGGCCTATTAGGCCTTGTTCTTATACAAGTCACTTGATCTCACACACTTTGGTTCAAAATAAAAACTTTAATAATTGTATTACACTTATAAAACGTCCTATAAAATGTTTCAAACATTATAAAAATAATACATTAGGTTAGACACAACTTAATAGACCAAATCCTCTTTTAGGCTTAAGGAGACCTAATTCAATTAGGCCTTCATTAGAGCATGTTATACTTTATCTTTATTATAATGATTCCAAAATACACACACAATATAATCACTTCATATATGAATCAAATATACCTTATCAAACTTCATTTTAATTCCAAAACACCTTTTAGGTCCAACCATTACTTGAACCCCTTCTCAAAACATTGTTCACAATTAAGCCTATGCATTCAAAAAAATTCTATCTTACATAACTAACGTATAAACATAATTTTCCAAAAAAATATGGATAAAAATACCATATTTATAAAAATTATGACCTTAGGGTAATCAAAAACTTCATTAGATACTTCAATTTAGTGTATAAAGGGTTAAACTCTTATGTACTAAATGCTCACTCTAAAATTCCAACTAACTTCAAAACACAGTCATGGAAAATTGAACTTATAACACATAAAATAACACAATAAAGGACTTAAAGTACATGAAAATTATCATAAATAATGTTAAAAAAAAATTCAACAAAAATATCACAATATTTAATGGAAACTATTGGTCTTATAGAACAATTTGTTGACCTTCTCTCTCACAAACCTCACTCATCCAGACAAGCCATTTTGGCTCCAAAATTTCAACCAATCTCACTATCTATAAAATATTATTAAAATAATGGATAGGTGATAAAATTCATATATATAAACACCATGTAAATTATATACTTTTCTTTAGGTCATATAGCCTAAATTTCATCACTTCAACTTGATTACCTAAAATTGGTAGTTTGCCTTGAAGTACAGTCATGGTGACAATGACCTTTAACATCTGTATGACCAATTTAAAATACCTTTTATGCATGTTAATTATATTATGACATCATTATCCCAATTTTTAGATATAACGATACCATAGACAAATGCAAATATTGGTATTATAAACCAATCTCATAATCCTGTACGTTGATGTCTCGTCAAAATGAGACAAGTCAACTTATGAGAAACATTTTCATCATATAAAATAACCTTAAAAACTTTATCCACCATTAAAATTTGTTTAAAACATTTAAAAATGTCTCCATGCACATGGATTCATCCATATTCCATGGTAACACATCCCTAATCATTTTCTCACTTCTACCTGGGTTTCTCACTATTTGCATCATTAAGCCTATTAGTGACTAGTCAACTTGTATGAATGGTTTATAAAACCTAAGGGATATAAATTTTCAATAAAACTTCATGGACAAAAACTAAAAGTCTCAAACTTTTTTCTCCATCTATTTAACAATTTTAACTTGGTCAACTCTGATTGTTATAGCAATTTTTTTAGAAACTAGCACTTTCCTATGAGGTCTACTCATACACCTGACAAACCAATCACACATCTAGAATCTTTGGAGAGTTTAATACAACCTAAAATCACTTAAATATCCATATCAATCCATTATTATCACTTTAGAACAATTTATTTCATATCTGGTAACCATCTTCTAGTCCTATTGACCATTCATAAATTGTAGACCCTTAATCCAAAAAACAAAGCATATAATTTTGAGATAATACCATTCCCCATATAACATAAAATTATTAGGTTCTCATGAAATGGCTACATGTGCCAATGAACACTTGAAAATCCTTCATGAGTTGATAACCCTTCATTCTATGCACTCGAGAAACTGCAAAATTACTTTTCATTCCTTTTATTATAAAATTTAATGTCATAATTGGTTAAAAAACCTAATAAAATATATCACACCATTTAAAATTCTTAAATTCTCATTCATATCTTGAAATTTGAATCTCATACCTTATTTGGCCACCATATTTCTCTTTGCTCTCATAGGCCTTGACCTATAAATAATCTGAGGCCTTGAAACTAACCTTCATGCCTTTTTCCATGTGACCTAAACCTCAAGTAAATGCTCACACAACATCTAAAAATCTCAAATAATGTCAAGCATCCTTCATAGGCCTTGAATATAACTCATGACACCTCATTAGGTTAGGCAAGGTCTATAACTAGTCTAGTTACAAACATGGTCTTGAGATCTTACCCATGTAGGCTCACCTTGAAACTATCCTAAGTGATTTAATGCCTCATATGTATGATAAACCAAACTTATATATTATATTATGCCTTTGTGAATCCATATCACTAAACCACCATTCTCAAAATTTCTCACTAGGACTTTACATGTTATGGCTAGTGCCATGACTAGGCTTCTCAAACACTTGAAACTTGAAAACTAATATTGAAACCCTCTTTTATGATTATACACCTTGTTCACATGCCATACATGCTCCTAAAATAATATCATACCTCTATACATACCTATACACATATATCTTAATGCTCATCATGTATATGCCTCTTCATGATATGGCTAGGCTTATGCTACTTAATCATTTGACTTTAATGACCTACCTTAAAAAACTTATACAATTTAAAACCCTAAATATTAAACCCTATAATTACATACAACATATCACAATCCTAAGTTCACTCACTTCACCATGCTACCCACACATACCTTCACATAAAGTCTAGACAAAGCTTTACAAGACACCTTGATGTCTTGACCTATTCAATCCACATCATGATCTTAACACAAAATTGACTAAGAAGATACAATACACCTAGAATTTTACCTTTCTCTCTCATGGAAATCACTATATACATTTAATGCTCATAATCTTATCATAACACACACTACGAACTGGCCTTGCTCATTTAGACACTAGTCTAAAAATAACTACTTAGAATTAACCTCATTCATCATGATTAAACTCTCTCTCATATCAATAAAACTTACTATTTTGGCCTAAAAACTCATCATGACTTTAAAATAACCTTATCACATCAGGATCACAAACTCATACATTAAATACCATGAACCATACATCTTTACTAGATGTACCTAGACATCAATGACAACACATTTTGACATTAATGACATCATATTACCATCAATGAAAAAATTATGCTAAAAAACTCCCCCTTTCTCATTTATGGCAAAACATACTATGGTTTGATTAATCTATTATCCCTCAAACTAGTTTTTCTCCCCCTTTGAAATTAATGACAAAGAGTCTTCCATAAACAACTATCTAATCCTTAGACTTGAACTTCAAGAAATAATACAATGAAATGTTGATTAAATACTCACATTTTGAGTCACATAATAAATAACAATCTCTTATAACCTCCTTCATGCTTCATTCGAACTTCAACCTTTGTTTACACCATAAAGACTCATGTTATCATCTTCTTAGTTCCAAAAGACATTTTGATCCATCTACATCATGACAACCCTTATAATATTAGTTTGGTGCTCATTAGGTCTGTTGATCCATAAAATGGATAAATAGTTTATGAAAATAGATACTAAAACTCCCAATTCACATTTAAATGACATAGAAATTGGTTGTGGAATATTCTAGGAATGAATAAAAGTGTTTATAAAAACATTGAATATTCATTCCAAATTTAATCCTCTTTATTTATGTCATTTTTATAACTATTTGTAATATTATTAGTGCCTCAATAATTCATTTACAACTAAATTTTAATAAACTAAAACAGTAAATAACTGAATGGAAAATAGACACAAATTTGATAATGGAGTTCAACCATTTGGGCTATGTCTCTTGGTTCATAATTATGAACCAATCCATTATAAATGATGAAAATGCATAATTAACCAGCTTACATAATAATGGATTTATGGAACCTATAAATAGTTCTATCACTAAATTTGAAGACTCTTAAACTAGTCATCAATAAGGTCTATCATAATCCATAGTATAATTGGTTCATCTACAACTCCAATAGTAATACTAAAACTATATACATTCTTCCATAGCCTAAGGCCTTATAAAATACTAAAGGTAATAAATGTTACATAATCATTGTCTCTTTGTGTATCAATACATAGTCACACAAATACATTTCTTCCTTTCCTATCACCATATAATAGAAGAAATGATTTGACACTGGACTCAGATCTATGTGTGTCTACGAATACATCCAAGATAGTAGAAACATGTAATAATATAGACATGATTCTATCCTACATCCATGGTAAATATATTTATCAACAAAAATATTATATCTTCTCTCAACATCATAACATCCACCTCAGCTTGAGTATGTCAATATATTCACATATGGCTCATAGAGATACAAACATAAACGTAATATAACCATAAAAAACTCAATATGCTTATTATTTACCCACAAATTAATCATTCACAAATTTTACAACCTTGATGCATCGTCAAAAATGACTTAGGTATTAATACCAAAAAGTGTTCATCATATACCCATGGTTAAAGGACTTTCTTGGCATAATGAACATCCTCATTGGCTCTAATCTCTAAATCAGACTCTATAGTCAATGGATTCCAATATACCTAGGATTAAACACCTTACCAATAGGCAAAAAAAAAAATCCTCACCAAATCAACTCCCTTTTCATTCACCAATTGTGTGTATTAGGTATCATATGACCAAAATGCCATTCTAAAATGGAAGGAAAAACCATCTTCACTAAGGGTTTCTATCCATTTATTCTTTAATGATACACCATACTTATTATATGGCTTATCAAATGGATGAACAAAGGCAAATTAAAATGTAATAGCAACCTCTTTACCATCACCAATGGCATCCTTTTACCTTGGCTTGATCTACATTTAATGTCTTTTGCCCTTCCTAAATTACATTAGCAAAGACATGATTCCCATGTGTCTAAGGATCAAAGCCTTTTAATGGATGTATAACATCTCCATTTTCACTCATAGCTTATGTAATGGCATTATATAAGTAATATTTTACCATTCTCTATCAACCACCATGGTCTTGTGGCCTTTATCAGTTAGAAAAAAAAATGGACACAAACTCATGATACATGCCTCTATTGATATCTTATGCATCCTTCATAGCTTAGCTCAGTTCAAAATTATCCCTTCCTTCCATCTCTAGACTAATTCATTATATTTAAAAATAATAATCCTCTTTGCCCATGCTTATCCTCTAATGGTGAGCTCCCATTCCTATTCAGGCTTGCACTATCACATCCAAAAAACACTTTAAAATGAGCTTCACATATGGCTCCTATTGGGAAAATGTAAAAAAAATCTGACATCATTAAACCTTTGCCCTTGGCTCCATGAGCCTCACAAAATGGGTGTAGTCTTTCCCCTTACACTTAGGGGCCTCTTCTATTCATGTAGGCTTAGCCTTTTCCAAATGAACTATGTCATGACATCACACTCAATCCCATATTAGGCGATCTCCCAAAGTGTACAAAAGTATCTCAATAAGTTATTTTCTTCAAGGGTTTTAATCCAATATTTTTTGGAATAGAGAATAAAGAAGTTTTAAATAGCCTTCATTCACCATGTAATTTATGGCTTTCTCCACATCTAACTCACCCTTTTTGGTTGGCATTATTTTTGGTGCTAATTTCAATGTTTACAAATGGAATCTCCTCCCAACTTAGTCAAATAATTATATGCATTCGAAAGTTGAGATAATAAATGAGTTAATGGTTGTTAAACCAACTCAACTTGAGATGGTGACATAGTAATGAATATCTTGAGATGATCTTAGACTCAACATATCTTGAGTTGGATCTCAAGTTTGGATACTTTTAACTTAGCATAAACATGAGTGACTTGGATAAATACATGGAGGTCATGGTGGTAGGCCATGTGGTGGCTTGAGGACTTGTCACATGGTCCTCTAAAATATCACCACATAAAATGCTCCTCCACCATGGTGGCTGGATCCCCTTTTGAAATAAGAGTGGATCCCATCAGATGTGATCTCTATAGCCATCCTTTTTTTAATTAAGACTAATGAATATGGAGAACTAGAAACAATCTAAATCAAACCTCCCCACAAAGAGTCTTTTGGTCTCCAAAATTCCAAATACTCCACTAAATCTACTAAATATATCTTTACATCACATCAATGTATAGAAACTAGAATATAAAAAGTGAAGGTGTATGGAGTTAATCTATACAAATCAACTCCATTTGAAACATAATAAGTTTACATCAGTAAAACAAGATTTTATCAAGAATTCCCTACAAGAAGTCAACTATCCAACTCCAATTACAAAGTTTGTATCCATTCTACCAAAATGATCTATCACCCAAAATAGTCATAGTATATGATGGCTTCTCTCAACCCCTACACTGCATAAAATCTAAGCTATTATCTTTATTATCAACATTACACAAGGTAAATCTAAGTGTTGCATACCTTATAGGACTTAAACAAATTTCACACTTGTATACTTACATTTTTACAAATGTTTCCCATATATGGGTCTTTTAAATTAGATCATTATGATGTGAATGGCAACATATATGTGAATGTACAAAAAATTTGTAATACAAACATTGCCCATAGTACTATGGGACTTCAATGTATATGTAAAGTCTAAAAATGTACAATGAATTTTCCTATCCTAAGGTTATAACTACATAATATACATAACACATAAAATAATAATCATAAAATTGTAAACAACATAGTTTACTATTATGTCCCTAAAATAAATTATTAAATATTTTCTCATACTTATATAACTCTAATATCAACTTAGAGAATTTTCATAATAAGAGCTCTTTTACAACCCAAAAGTCTACTAACTATAATCAAAGTATCATATAAATTTGAGGAGAATACCAATAATTTTAAACCTATCTCAAGGTTTCCTTCACCATCTAACTCCTCCCTGATTCATACCTCCAAAACTCATCCAAATTGAGTTTGTTTTCCTAAAAAAACTATCACAATGGAAACTATATTTAGGAGATTGAAAATTAATATTCCAAACACAAGGTTTATAATTTTTCCTTCCTATATCCATTTAGTAACTCCCTAGAATAGTGTTTTGAAGTGAAACTAAGCATACTACTCAGTACTATAATAATTCTAATTAGATTTATCCAATTAAACTATTTGATCACTAAGCATTATTCCCTCTTTATGGTTTCAACAATTGAATAGTAGATGGTTTCATCTTATCAATTATATATTATTAGAGTTAGATGATCCTTTTCCATTTTAAAAGGCTTTAAAAATAATTTCAAATCAAGGTATATCTTACTTCCAAAGCAACCCACACAAAGGTCATCCATATTTAGACCAAAAATTATGCAAACATATTTACTTTAAATTTAACTCATACCTCTAAAGAAACTATGAAGCACACCTTCTAATTAATGGTTTTCATTATTTTTTTATCTTAAATAAATTATTATTGTCTCCCTATAAATATTAACAAATATGTAAACACAAACCAACTTATGGACCAACTATCAACTCAATCCATAAAGTGTAAAAACCTATTCAATATAGAATAATGCCTTATTCTTCATTTCCATATCTTACCATGGAACTAGTCTTTTCACTTTTTTCTATAATTAAATATGTAGGCATACATAATATGATTATAAAGCCAAAATATAAAGGATATAAAACTAGTTATAAAATACCAAAATATTATGTCCATACCATTTGGAAATCAGATCACTATCATACCTTATCTTCCCTCTATGTAAGAATGGTTTAGGATGGCAACATATTCATCTTGGATGTGCATTATTGAAAATGCCTTGAATTTTATCTAAATACATTCCAACATAAAAAGGTTAATCCTCTATCAAAACCATATGACTCCTCAAGTGTTAATGTGTTGTGTTCTTCATCCATGTTGATCTTACAAGGCTAGTGGTTCTAGAACATTGGTTGTTAGAAGCTTGTCTTGTTCCAGTGAATTTGAACACCTTCCAATTTTCCTTTGCACTAGCCTTCCTACATGGTCAAATCAAATAGAAAAATACCAATAATCTAATATCTAAAAATAAAATCCAATCTAAAGTATATCTCACAACTGAAGCCAATCCTGTAATCACCTAGTATGATACCAAATTTGATCTTTAAACTAGATAAATAGTTTTTGAAAATGGATACTAAAATTCTCAATTACCATTTAAATTACATATAAATTAGTTATCAAATATACTATAAATGAATAAAAATGTTTATAAAAACTTTGAATATTCATTCTTGATTTAATACTCCTAATTTATGTCCTTTTTATAATGTTCTATAATATACTTAGTGTCTCAATAATTCATTTGTAACTAAATTTTAATAAACTAAAACGAAAAATAATTTTTATAAAATAGACACAAATTGTATAACAAAGTTCACCAATTTAGGCTACATCACCATTTTCATAATTATGAACTAATCCATTATAAATGATGTAAATAAATAATTAACCAACTTACAACAAAATGGATTTATGGAACCTATAAATAGTGTTTTAACTAAATTTGAAGACTCTAAGACTGGTCAACAATAACATCTATCATAATCCATTGCAACACCAATTTTTCTACAATTCCAATAATAATCTTGTAACTATTTACATCCCTCTATAGCTAAAGTCCTTATAAAATAATAGATATAATAAAAGCTACACCGTCATGGGTCTCTTTGTGTATCAATACATAGTCATATAAATACATTTCTTCCTTGCCTATCGCCATACAATAAAATAAATTATTTCACACCAGACTTGGATCTATGTGTGTCTACCATTACATCCAAGATAACATAAACACATAATAATTTAGGCATGGTTCTTTCCAGCATCCATGGTTAATGGATTTATCAATAGGCATATTATATTTTCTCTCAACATCATAACATCCACCTCAGCTCAAGTCTATCAATATATTCACCTATGGCTCATAGCCTTACAAACATAGACATAATATAACCATAACAAACTCTTCATACTTATTTTTTACCCAAAAATTAATCATTGACATATTTTACAACCTTGATGCATCATCTAAAATAACTTGGGTATTAATACCTGCAAGTGTTCATCATATGCCCATGGCTAAAGGCCTTCCTCATGGTGTTACGAACCTTATCACTAGATCTATTATCTGAATTAAACTCTCTAGTCAAAAAATTATAATATGCTTAGGATAAAATTCCCTACCAATAGTCAAAATCAAATCCTCACTAGCTCAACTCCATTTTCATTCATTGACTTTGTGTATTAGGTATCACATGTCCAAGAGGCAATTCTAAAATGGAAGTAAAAACTATCTTCACTCAAGTTTTATATCCTATTTTTCTTTAATAATATGCCATACTCATTTTATGGATTATCAAATAGATGAAAAAAAGGAAATTACAACATAATATAAACCTCTTTATCATCTCCAATGGCCTCCTGTTAGCTTAACTCAATCTGTGTTGAATGACTTTTAACCTTCCCAAACTATGCCTGTAAAGACATGATTCCCTTGTATCCAAGGATCAAAGCCTTTTAATAGATGTATAACATCTCCCTTTTCATTTTTAGCCTTTGTAATGAAATCTATGGGTAATAGTTTGGCATTCTCTATCAACCAACATGGTCTTATGGCCTTTATCATCTAGAAGAAATAAAATAGACTCTGGCTCAGGCTACATTCCTCCTTTGACATCTCATGTTTTTTTCATGGCTTGGATAAGTTCAAAATGAGCCCCTCCTTCCCTATCCCCACCAAGTCATTATATTTGAAACTATATATTAAAACAATAGTCATCCTTGCATGTGCTTGACCTATAACAGTGAGTTCCCATTCTAGCTCAAGCTTGCCTTATCACATCTAAATGACTCTACTTAAAATAAGCTTTACATGTGGCTCCTCTTAGGACTATGTAAAAAAAATACAATAGCATTAAACCTTTGAACTTGGCTCCATGAGCTTTGACAAATGGGTGTAATCTTTCCACTTGCACTTAGGGACCTCTTCTATTCATATAAGCTCAACCTTTTCTAAACAAACTCTACCATGATGTCACCCTCAATCCCATAATATACAATCTCTCAATGTGTACAAAACTATCTCAGCAAGTTTTTTTTTCAAGGGGTTTAATCCCATATTTTTTGGAATATAGAATAAATAATTTTTAAATATCCTTTATTGACCATGTAATTCATGGCTTTGACCATGTCCAACTCATCCTTTTGGTTGGCATTATTTTTGGTGCTAACATCAATGGTTACAAATGGAATCTTGAACCATTTTAGATGAGGGGATGTATGTATTGGAAAGTTGAGCTAATCCATGATTTGGTGGTTGTTAATCCAACTTGACTTTTTATGGTGAATTGGCAATGCATTTATTAATCTAATCTTGAACTCAACATATATCGATTTGGATCTCAAGTTTGGATCCTTATAACTTGACATAAACATAAGGGACTTGGAAAAATACATGGAGGTCATGGTGGTAGGCCATATGGTATCCTAAGGACCTGTCACATGGTCCTCTCAAATATCACCATGTAAAATTCTCCTCCATCATGATAACTAGATCCCCTTTTAAAAAAAGAATCTATCCCATCAACTATGATCTCCGTATCCAACATTAAATTTAATTAAGACTAATGAATATGGAGAAATAAAAATCCTCCTGATCAAACCTCTACACAAAAAGCATTTTGGTCTCCAAAATTCCAAATACTCCACTAAATCTGCTAAATGGCTCTCTACATCACATCAATGTACAAAAACTAGAAAATAACAAGTGAAGGTGTATGGAGTTAAGCTATATAAATAAACTCCATTTAAAAAAAACCAAGTTTACATTAGTAAAATAAGATGTTATTTAAAATTCCTTATAAGAAGTTAATTGTCCAACTACAATTACAAACTTGATATCCATTCTACTAAAATGACCTATCACCAAAAATATTCATAGTATCTAGCAGCTTCTCTCAACACCTGCACTGCATAAAGGCTAAGGTGTTCTCCTTGTTATCAATATACATAAGGGAAATATAAGTTATACATACCCTATAGGACTTAAAAAATTTTCACACCTATATACTTTCATTCATATAAACATTTCCCATATATGGGTCTTTGGAAGTGCATCAATATGATGTGAATGACAACATACATGTGAATATACAAAAAGTGTGTAATACAAACATTGAACATAATAGTGTGGGACTTAAACATATTTGTAAAGTATAAAAAATTGCAATGCATTTACCTATATTAAGGTTATAACTATGCAATATACATAATAAATTAAAGAATAATCATTGAAACTATAAATGACATAATTTACTATTATGTCCCTAAAACCAATTATTAAATATTTTCTTGTACCTATCAAATTTAAATATCAACTTAGAGAATTTCCATAATAAGAGCTTATTTACAACTCACAAGTCTATAAGTAAATGTAAGAAAAGTATCATATAAAGTCTAGGATAAAAATAATAATTTCAAACCTATCTCGATGTTTCCTTTACCATCTGACTACCTAATTCATACCTCTAAAACTCATTTAAATTGAGTTAGTTTTCCCAAAAAAATTATCACAATAAAAATTATATCTAGGGGATAGCAAAATAATCTTCCAAACATAAGGGTTATAAGTTTTTCTTCCTATATCCATTTATTAATTCGCTTAAATATTTTTTTGAAGTGAAACTAAGCATACTACTCAATACTATAATAATGTTTATCAAAATTATCTAGTTAGACCATTTGATCACTAAGGGTTGTTCCCTCTTCATGGTTTCAACAACTGAATAGTAGATGGTTTCATCTTATTAACTCTATGTTATGTGATTTAGATTATCCTTTTCCATTTTCAGAAGGATTTAAAAATGATTTCAAATCAAGGTATATCTTACTTCCAAAGCAACCCACACAAAGGTTATCTATATTTAAACCAAAAATTGTGCAAACATAGTTACTTTGAAAATAACTAATACCTTTGAAGAAATTATGAAGTGCACCTATTAAGTACTACTTTCCATATTTTTTATGTCTTAAATGACTTCTTGTTTAATTCCTATAAATATTAACAAAGATGTGAAACATAAACCAACTTATGAACCAATTAGAAACTCAATCCATAAAGTGCAAAAACCTTTTCAATACTAAACAATGCCTTATTTATCATTTCCATATCTTACCATGGATCTATTCTTTTCACTTGTTCCTATAATCAAGGACATAATCATCCATAATATTATTAGTAATCTAAAATATAAAGGCTACACAACTAGTTATCAAAGACCAAAATATTATGTTGATACCATTATGAATTTAGATCACTATCATACCTTATATGCCTTCTATGTAAGAATGGTTTAGATGGAAATTGATTCCTCTTGGATATGCATTAATGAAAATGTCTTAAATTTTATCTAAATGTGTCCCAAGATAGAATGTTTGATTCTCTCTCAACACCATCTCACACCTCAATTGTTAATGTGTTGTGTGCTTCATCCATGTTGATCTTGTAGGGCTTGTGGTTCCAGAACCTTGGCTGTTAAAATATTGTATTGTTCTAGTGAATTGGAACACCTTCCAATTTTCCTTTGCACTAGCCTTCCTACATGTTCAAATCAAAAAGAATAATACCAAGAATCTAATATCTAAAAACAAACTCCAATCTGAAGTATATCTAGCAACTAAAGCTAATTTTGTAATCACCTACTCTGATACCAAATTTGATCCATAAACTAGATAAATAGTTTATAAAAATGGATACTAAAACTCTCAATTCTCATTTAAATTATATAGAAATAGGTTGTGAAATATTCTAGGAATGAATAAAAATGTTTATAAAAACTTTGAATATTCATTCTTGGTTTAATACTCCCGATTTATGTCATTTTTATAACTTTCTATAATATAATTAGTGTCTCAATAATTCATTTACAACTAAATTTTAATAAACTAAAACCAAATATTAATGAATTAAAAATAGACACAAATTTTTTAACAGAGTTCACCCATTTAGGCTACATCTCTAGGTTCATAATTATAAATTGATGCATTAAAAATGATGTAAATACATAATTAACCAACTTAAATCAAAATGGATTTATGGAACCTATAAGTAGTGTTATAACTAAATTTGAAGACTCTGAGGCTAGTTAGCAATAATGTTTGTCATAATCCATAGTAGCACTAGTTCATCTATAACTCCAATAATAATCTTGAAACTATATACATCCCTCTATAGTGAAAAGCCTTATAAAATAATAGAAGCAATAAAAGTTGCACAGTCATGGGTCTCTCTGTGTATCAATACATAGTCACACAAAAAAATTCTTCATTACCTATCACCATATAATAGAATAAATGATTTGAAATTGAACTTGGATCTTTATGTGTCTACCAATACATCCAAGATAACATAAACACATAATAATATAGGCACAGTTCTATCCTACATCCATGGTTAGTGGATTTATCAATAGATGTATTGTATCTTCTCTTAATGTCATAACATCCACCTCAGCTTAAGTCTATCAATATATTCACTTATGGCTCATATCCTTATAAACATAGATGTAATATAACCATAACAAACTTTGTCTACTTATTCCTTACCTACAAATTAATTGCTCATGGATATTACAACCTTGATGCAACACCTAAAATGACTTGGGTATTAATACCTATAAGTGTTCATCATATTCCCATGGTCAAAGGCCTTCCTCATTGAATAATGAACATCCTCATTGGCTTTACCCTCCAAATATCACTCTATAGTCAATGCATTCCAATATACCTAGGATGAAACACCCTACTAATAGGAAAAATCAAATCCTCACCAACTCATCTCCCTTTTCATTCACCATCTTGTGTATTAGGTATCACATGGCCAAAAGGTGATTCCAAAATGGAAGAAAAAATCATCTTTTCTTGGGTTTGCTATCCTTTTATTCTTTAATAATATATCATACTCACTCCACAACTTATCAAAAATATGAACAAAAGGAAAATAGGAACACAATAGAAACCTTATTACCATCACTAATGGCCTCCTTATAGCTCATCTCAATCTACTTTCAATGGATTTTGCCCTTCTTAGATAATGCCTGTAAAGACATGATTTCCCCATGTCCAAGGCTCAAAGCCTTTTAAAAGACGTTACATATCCCTTTCACTTGAAGCCTCTATAATGGCATTCTATAGGTAATAGTTTGCCATAGTCTATCAATCACCATGCTCTTATGGCCTTTATCATCTAGAAGAAATAAAGTGGACTCAATCTTGGGCTACGTACCTCTTTCAACATCTTATGTATCCTTCAAGTCTTACATTCATTTAAAATGAGCCCCTCCTTTCATGTTTATACTAAGTCATTATTTTTGAAATTATATATTAAAACAATAATCCTCCTTGCCCATGCTTGGCCTCTAACTATGATCTCTCATTATAGTTTAGGCTTGCCTTATCACATCTAAATGGTTCTTCTTAAAATTATCTTTTCTTGTGGCTCCTCTTGGGATTGTGTAAACAAAATCAAACAAAATTGAACCTTTACCCTTGGTTCTATAAGCCTTGAAAAATGGGCATAATATTTCTCATTAAACTCAAGGCCCTATTCTATTGATGCAGTGTTGGCCTTTGCCAAATGAAATCTACCATGACATCATGCTCACTCCCATAATAGGAAATCTCCAAATTTTTAGAAAACCATCTCATCAAGTTATTTTGTTTAAGGGGTTTAATCCTACAATTTTTAGAATAGAGAATAAGAAAGTTTAAATAGCCTTCATTCACCATGTAATTCATGGCTTTAGTTACATCCAACTCACCCTTTTTGGTTGGCATTTTTTTCCATGTTAACTTTGATACAAATGGAATATATAAAAACTTAGTTAAGGTGTTGTATGTATTGTAAATTTGAGTTAATCCATGATTTGGTGGTTTTTAATCCAACTCAACTTGAGATGGTAAACTAGTAATGCATATTTCGAGCTGATCTTAGACTCAGTATATCATGAGTTGGATCTCAAGTTTGGATCCTTCAAACTCAACATAAACATGAGTGACTTGGAAATATATGTGAAGGTCATGGTGGCAAGCCACGTGGTGGCCTGAGGACTTGTCACGTGGTCCTCTCAAATATCACCACATAAAATTCTCCACCATAATAGCTATATCCCCTTTCAAAATAAGAGTGGATCCCATCAGCTATGATATCTATATCCATCCTTTTTTAAATTAATACAATGAATATGGAGGAATAAAAATCATCTAGATCATCTGTAATACACCTAGTTGACTATTTACCAACCTTATATCTTGCTTGATCATTTAACCTAACATTAATAGGGCATACTAAACATATAGACATATGATACATGACCCAAAAGTCATATTTAAATACCTAAATAAATCACATTCAATTCCTATGGGTATAAAACATATCCATAATCAAAATCTTTCCACCATGGTATAAACCTCATCATGACATCTTCCTTACATCATTTTTTGAAATAGGTTTGCACTTACATACTTCATTATGATAGACCTCTATCATAACTTGTATTCTTCATGATATTTAAACTAATACTACACAGTATGTGCCTTGATCATCTATGACCTTAAAATCATCTTGATGCACATAAAAGTTTTAACTCTCTCACAACTAGCTCAATAAATAAAATCATCAAACATCTCAAAAATCATGTTCCCCCTAAATCCATGCTCACCTCTATTTAAATAGCAAAGGAAACCACTCTTTTGATAAATAACTTAGATTTATCAATATCACCCTTAGACCAAGCACATATCAATCAATGTAACAACATGATAAAGAAAGATCTTATAGAATTACATAACCATGATCCCCCTTTTTCTTCACAACTTACTCACTGTATGAATCAATATTACACAAAAACTATCTCAAAAATAGATAAATCATATTATTACCAATACCAAATATCAACATAGATCAAGATAAATTATAACTAGATACCAAAAACTTACCTCTCAACATGTTAATAGACCACACTTCCATCTTAGACTCAACAATCTTCAACATGTCTTCATACCTTATTGACATACAACACCTATCAAATCTCAAAAACATTCCACCATGATTCCACTTATTGATGAGTGTCTCCATGAAGACTAATAGAGTCACCCCTTCCATAGGGAACTTAGAGCAACACAAATTTAGGAGATTCCCAAATCTTCATACTCTAACAATATTGAATATTATTTAATGTCCTTATAAGCTTGACTATCAACTTAGGCTTGACCTTTGACTTGGCCTCTTCATCATCCTTCTAAGTTAACTCTTCATTATTACTATTTTTATACACTATATGAGAACCAAGATCTCTCTTATATCCTAACATGTGTCTTGATAAAACACTATCTATACTCTGAGATTTCATAGAATCTTCTTCTTTCATCTTCATTATGTCAGTACCATCATTCTTTAGAAGAACATTGACCTTTGAGGTTTGACTCTCCTTGGCTTGAGATTTTTACTTGTGGTCTTATTTGAATCTAAGACATTCATTTCTATCATGATAAATATTTTCATCATCACAATCTATGCTTGTGCTTCTTAGGATCACCTTTAGGTTGTTATCCCTATCTTGAAGGACTTGTTATGATACCAAATGTTATAAGCACAGTGACTAAGAAGTGGGGAGTGAATCGATGTCCTTATAAACTTTTACTTCCACTTAAATATATATTCTAATCATTCATCAAGGAACATCATCATATGATCAATATAAACTAGTCTATCAATCATAGTAATGATAATATACACATAAAAAGTATAAACACATTATATATGTGGGAAACCTCATGGGTCATAAAACCCTTTGGCCATAGTTTGGACAAATATTACTATAAATTAATGAATAAAATTAAATTGATAACTTACTCAAATTAAAGAACCAGCTTGATAGAGTCTTTATAAAGCAACCACTTGCAAAGAATCACCAACTCCGTTAGTGACTCAACACCAACTCATCCACCTCTCGACTAAACACCAACACAACCAAGTAGACTTATACCTTCCATATTTATCCTTGCTACAATATTTAATAGATGATAATCCTTTTTATGATCTTTCCTTTTCCTCTAATCTTGAGACACATCTCTCTATTTCATCTCTACATATTATTCACATTCTCTTATGTCTCATCAATATACTCAAATTTCTAACACATCCTTGTTGTTTTATGATAGCCTCATAAATTTTTATCTACTTATCTTCTTACTATATTTAATTTATATAACTATACCCTTATCATTAATATGATTCCATGGTATGTATTTATATCCATCATGGCATCCTTTTATCTTCTCTTCTAGCTTGATATTCAAATTCTCTATCTCTCACTTATATTCTCACACCAATTAGGCCTATTACACCATGTTCTTATACAAGTCACTTATTATCACACACTTTCGTAAGACATAAAAAATTTCATACTTATATTACCATTAAAAAAAATCTTTTAACACTTTTCAAACATTAATCAAACAATACATTATGTCAACCACAACTCAATAGGCCAAATCCTCTTTTAGGCCTTAAGGAGGCCTAATTCAATTAGGCCTTCATTAGATCATGTTACACTTTGTATTTATTATAATGATAACAAACTTCACACACAAAAGAATAACTTTATGTATCACTCAAATACACCTTATCTAAATTCACTTTAATTCTATAACACATTTTAGTTCCAACCACTACTTGAACACCTTATAAAAACATTGTTCAAAATTAGCCTTGTGCATAAACAAAATGTCTATCTTAAATAATTGAATCGTAAACACATTTTTTACAAATAAATATGGAAAAAATAACATATTAATAAACATCATGACCTTAGGATCATCCCAAATTCATTAGATACTTCAACTCAAGGCATACTAGCTCAAGTTTTTCTCTATAAAATGTTCACTCTAAACTACCACCTAGATTCAAAACATAGTCATGGAAACATAAACTTATAAAAAATAAAAGAAAAAATAAATGAATTATAATTAATGAAAATTATCATAAAACATCTTAATAACAATATTAAACAAAAATTTCACAAGATTCAATGGAAACTATGGGTCTTGTAGACCAATTTATTGACCTTTTGTCTCACAGACCTCACTCAACTAGACATGCCATTTTAGATTCAAAATTTTAACCAAATTCACTATATTTAAAATATTATTAAAATATTTCATAGGTAATAAAATTAAAAATATTAAATACCATGTACATTATATACTTTCATTTAAGGCATAGAACCTTAATCTCATAATAATAACTTGATTACCCAGAACTGCCAGTTTACCTTGAAGAATAGTCATGGTGACAATGAGCTTCAACATTTGTATGAACACTTTTAGATAATTATTATTCATGTTAATTATATTATTATATAATTATACCATTTTTATATATAAGGATACCATTTTGAAATGGAAATATGAAGACCAATCTCATAATATTATACCTCATTATATCATCTGAACTAGACAAGTCAACTTATGAGAAACATTTTTATCATATATAATAACTTCAAAAACTTATACTCACCGCTAACATGTATTAATAGTATTTAAAAATTTCTCCATTAAATTTGATTCATCCCTATTCCATGGTAACACATCCCTAATCATCTTCTCACTTATGCTTAAGTTTCTCACTATTTACATCATTAGGCTAGTTAGTGACTGGTCAACTTGGATGATGAGTTTAGCACATACAATGGATATAAATTTTCCATAAACCTTCATGGATAAAAAATACAAGTATAAAAAATTTCCTCCATCCATTTATCAATTTTGACTTGCTCAAGTCTGATGCCTACAATACATTTATGAGAAACTAACACTTTCTTGTAGGGTCTAATCACACACTTGACAAACCAATCACACATGGTGATGCATGGAAAAGTTTAATAGAACCTCAAATCACTTAAATAGACATAAAAATAAATTATAATCACTTTAAAACAAATTATTTCATATTGGGTCACTATTAGGGTTCATTTAGGGTTTAGACCATCTTTTAGTCTTAACGATCATTCATAAAGCATATCCCCTTACTCCAGTATCTAGTGCCTATAATTTTGAGCTAGGACCTCTCTCCATCCACCATGAAATTATTAGGTACCATGTAGAGGTTACACATTCCAATGAACAATTGCAATACTTTTTGGGTTGAGAACCCTTCATTTTTTACACTTGAGAGACCTCAAAATTAATTTTCATGCCTTTTATTAAAAATATTGACCTCAAACTTGGTCAACAGATCTAAGACAATATATCACATCATTTATAGTTCTCACATGGCCATTCTTGTCTTCAAATTAGAATCTTATACCTGATTTGGCCACCATTGCTCTTTTTGGTCTTAGACCTTAACCTATAAACCACATTGGGCCTTGAAACTAACCTTCATGCCTATTTTCATGTGCTCTCTACCTCACTTACATGCTCACACAACATCTCATGTTATTAAAAATGTCAAAAATCCTTCATAGGCCTTGACAACACCTCATGACACCCTATTCGATCAAGTAGGGTCTAAAAATAGTCTAGTTATAGACTTGGGCTTAAGATCTTACCCTTGTAGGATCATAAAAAAACTCTCTTGAGTGTTCTAATTCTTCATATGTATGCTCAAGGAACCTCATACAACCTTTTATGCCTCTATGCATCCATCTAACTAGGACACCATACTCAAACCTTCTCATTAGGAGTTTACATGCTATGACTAGTGCCATATATAGGCTTCTCAAGCATTTGAAACTTAAAAACTTATCTTGAAACATTATTTGATTCTTATAAACCTTTTTCACATTCCTTAATGTATCCTCAAACAATGTTACACCTCTATACATACATCTTCATGCTCATCATGCACATGCCTCTTCATGACATGGTTAGGCTTAGGCTACTTCAACATTTAAACTTAATGACCTACCTCACAACACTTCTGAAGGTTTATACAACTAAATCTCAAGATCATATAATTATAAACAACTTCTTACAAGACTAATTGCACTAACTTCACCATGATACCTACACAAACCTTCTCACGAAGTCTAGATAAGGCTTCATTGGACACATTGATGCCTTGACCCATTCCTTCCACATCATGACCTTAACACAACATCAACCAGGATATAAGACACTTATAAATTTACCTTTATCTCTCATGTAAATCACTACATACCTTAAATTCTCATAATCTTGTAGAAACACACATTGTCAACTAGCCTTACTCATCTAGACACCAGTCTTAAAAAAACTACTTGACATCAACTTAATTCATCACGATTACACTCTATATCATAGCAACAACACTTAATATGTTGGCATAAGAACTCATCATGCCTTCAAAATAACCTTGTCACATTAGGATCATAAGTTCATACATTAAATACCACTCACCATGCATCTTTACTAGATGTATCTAGACATCAATGAAAACACACTTTGACATTAATGACATTATATTGACATCAATGACAACACTATGCCAATATATCTCAAAACCCTAGCATTGACCTAGGGTTTTCTATTTTTTTTATTATCGTATTTTTTTTTAAATTCTATGTTTTTTCATTTATAGGTAATGGAACATGTTAATAGAAAAAATAATTTTAAAATGGAAGGTAAAAAATCATATAGTTACCCATATTAATAAAAATAAAAGATTAATGGATGCATTTTTTGTACGTTATAAGAGATGAAATCAGTAAGCATGATAAGGGTAAGGCTTCCTCACTAAGTGATGGTGAATCCTTAAGTGTTACTATAAGTGATTCTATACCAATAACCCTCCACTTGAGCAAATCATCACATAATACTTGTAATGGGGGCATGTGATATGTGTTTACAGCATTCTTCCTTGAAATAAATCCTACTATTGTTACATACTGCATGGTAAAATTAACACTTTAAACCAATTACCAATTTTAATTCCTATATCAACTCAAACTATTGGAACACATCCTTCAGTGACTTCTCAAACTTTAAATCACAATGATAAAAATGTGCAATATATTTTCCAGAATATAAAAAAAATCAAGATAAGGTTACAAATGTTGAAAAACATTATTTTAAGTTATCTTATGCTATAGATTCACTAGAGGTTTTACACAACCATATTTCACCTAGAGTATCTTTCCACCCATTACCAACTAATAGTGTTTCACCTAAGTTCACATTTTATGATTGTAAGGGTGATCCTAAGCAACATATTCAAAATTTATGTGTAATACCTTGATTATGCCTCCAATGATAAAATTTTGACTAAAATATTTCCAAGGAGCCTCAAGGACTATGCTCTAAGGTGGTTCTATGAATTACCAATCCAATTAGTAAAATCATTCAAACTTCTTTTAGATATGTTTTTGGTACACTTCTCTATCAACATTACCAAAAAGGTTTCCTATGCCTAAATTAAAAAAATAAAACAAAGAACCAATGAACCATCAATGAATATTTATTAAGGTACAAGACAATATTATATAAAATCATTAATCCAATGGAAGATAAAGATCCTAAATATATATTCAATCAATGTTTGTTTACCGCATTACATGAGTCCCTTGTTTTTAGAAAGTTCAAATATTTTGATGATTTATGACATATTTTTCATGATTGTGAAATGATACTTATCTCATTTAAAAAACTTAAGTATGTACCAAACACATTGACTACATCCAATACCAAGTTTATTTTCAAACCAAGTTATAAAATAAAACCTAAAAAAACTAAAAACTAAATACTACTATTAATGCAGTGTTACAACAACCTAATCAACTTATCTTATCCAATCCACCAAGGAGATTATATCCATGCTTACCTAAGTATCTAAAATCACTACTTAACAATCTTCTTGGGTTTTACCTCATAGTTACCTCATATCCCTCCCTCATCTTATAGAGTGTTATATGAGTCTACCTCTACCTAAATGATATAACACAAATGTTTATTGTGACCATCACCAAGGCCCTAAGCATTATACAAACATATGTTTTATCTTAAATAATAAGATCCAAATATTAAAATAAAAATTATTGATATGTTGTGGGTGAATAAATCCTCAGAAAATTTCACTCAATTTACACTTAATCAATCATGAACGATTCAAACAAACATATAGATCTAGCAAGCATAATCAACTTTCCACATAAGTATGAAACACAAGAACACATCACATATGTTGGAAACCATTAAGGGGAAGAAAACCCATTGATATATCCAAATGGAATATATTCCTATAAGATAAAAAACAAATTTAGTGAATCATCAACTCCACATGAAGCACCAACCCCAACTAGCCAAGCACCCACTTGACTAGGCTTTAACAAGCACCCACTTGTATAGAGGAACCAAACCCATAGATGATTCAACATGAAATAAGTCACATAATTAATTTTATAACTTTAAAAACACATTTTTTATTGTACAATAGATTATTATCACCTTATTTATCTCTTCACAATGTTTAACCCTCTCAAACTACATTCTAGGCCTCTTCACTCAACTAGGTCTTTCAAAGACTAATTAGGTCATAGGAACTTGATATTCATATGTATAATAACTATTAGATATTAATTAAATATAATATAAGTTAATTTTATGGTATATAATACCTAATTATACTCAATAATTTTCCATTTCATTTGCATCTTTTTCCAATCCTCTAACTAGTCAAATAGGCCTAAAAGGCCTTGTTCTTATACAAGCCTCTTGCTCATACACCTCTTGGTAATAAAAACACACTTTCCCACTTATATGTTTCCCATAATAGGACTTAATAAAAATTATAAATAATAATAAATCACTACATTAGGTTGGTCATTACTCAAATAAACCAAATTCTTCTTTAGGTCTCATGGAGACCTAATTCCATTAGGCCTAGTTTAGGACATGTTACCTTATGACCCCTTAGAACACTCTAAACGTCTAAAAATGGAAAAAAAAATTCATAAAAAAATTAAATAGGCCTTATCAAACATAATTTTACAACCATGACACCTTTTATGTCTAACTACCACTTGAAACACTCTATTAACACTGTTCACATTAGGCTTTTGAACACATAGGAAAGTCTATCTTGAACAAATGAAGATAACACATAATTTAGCCACAAAAAAATGAAAATAAATAAATTTTTACATAACATAAATAACCTATAAAATATCTCCATATGCATTAGACACTTCCACTCAGGAGATAAAGCTTCAAGAACACTTATGCAACTCACTCACTCAAAACTACTATACTACCTAAAACACAGTCATGGGGTCTTAGACCTCCAAAACCATTATATACATTTTAAATGAATTATGATTCAAAAAAATTATCCTAAGACATATTTATACCATATTAAAATATAAATTTAATATGGTCTAGTGTCAAATATTAGTCCTATAGACTAATTTATTGACTTTGCTACACATAGACCTCATTGAGTCAGACAAGCCATTTTGGATTCATCATTTTCACCACTATACCTAATATAAAAGAAATATACCCAGAATTAATAATATATAAAAATATTAAAAATATATCCATGCACTTTTTTTCATCATTATATCATGAAAACACATTCCACTTCATCTTCTCAATGCTGCTTGGATTTCTCAATATTTACGACATTAGGCCTATTAGCAACTGGCTAACTTGGATGACCAATTTATCACAATTAAGGACTAAAACCTATATATATACATTAATTTAAATAAAAAATTAGTTTCTACCTTCTTATTCCACCTGTTTCATTACTATTTTCAATAAAACTTTTGAATTCTATAACTTCTTCAAAAATAAGCCTACAACTCAACATTTTCTCTCTTCTCTCTCTAACCAATACCTCATAGAGGTAATTGGGAGATTCCAATACAAGTTAAAATATATTACATATGCAATTAAATATATCCTAATCACTTTATATCAATATCTTCAACATCAGGTCCTTATTAGGGTTCTAAGAGGGTTTAAACCTATTTCCACTCTTAATGATCATTCATAAAGCAAAACCCATAAATACAAAAAATTATGCCTAAAATTTTGATATAACATCCTTAAAAATATACCATGACCTAATTGGGTTACCATGAAAATATTTTATGAGTTTATGAGCATAATAAAATCCTTCTTGGGTTTAGAACCCTTCATTTTAAGCACTTGAAAGAACTCCAAACAACTTTTCATGCCTTGTCCCTAAAACTAGAACCTAAAAATACATGAAAAAACATGAAAAACATAAATATCCTTTAAAAATAAATATATGAGATAAAATATATTTAAGTCAGATCATGACCCCTCATTAGACCACACTCTATCTCTTTTCTCTCTAGACCACCCCTATAAATCACATTAGGTCTTAAAACTGACCTTCATGCCTCTTTCCATTCACTCTCCACCTCACTAACATACTCAAGAAACCTATATAATTATTTAAAATTAACATACATCATTCAAATTCCTTGACAATAGATCATGATACATCATTAGACTAGGTAGGGTTTAGGAGTGGTCTAGGTGCAAACTTGTTCTTAAGGTCCTACTCTTGTAGGCTCACCCTAAGACTCTCATTAATTTTCCAACACATCATATACATGTTCAAATAACCTCATACAACCACTCCTGCACATGTTCACTCATTTCACTAATCCACCATGCTTAAATATTCTCACAAAGTCTCTTCATGCCATAACTAGGCTTATGCTACTTAAGCACTTAATGCCCTGACCTATTCCTTTCATGTCATGACCTTAAAAAACATCAATAAATAAGATATAATCCATTACACATTACTAATATCATGATACCATTCTATTTTTGATGTAAACAATCTTACATAGCCTCATACATATCTAAAACCACATGACCAAGCATCATATGACTTTACATCTCTCTTCCATTCATCTAAACACCTTGACATCAAATTTGACATTCATGGAACTATAATAAAATTTTTTCCTTCAAATTATCTCTTTTATTCAAATTCTCTCTTAACCACATTCTTCTTAAGCCATCTTGTCTCATCACATACTGCCAACTAGGCTTAACCACTTTTGTTCATTCATTTCACTATGATTCCATTACATGGCTCACCCTTCTAAGATTTATACCTTCCATAATCACAACAATAATGAAAATATCAATCTTTATCACCCATCACCCTTGACAACATATTTCTTCAAACTAAGAACACACACTCAATAGGTTACTGTCATGCTCAACAGATCTTTGACATCAATGACCATTATGACTTTGTGTCATGCACCATTTTGACATTAATGACAACAACATGCTAGTAAAATTTCACTCTATCATTGATGTAAAACACACTACAAAAATGTAATCACTTAAAAAATATACTTTTCCCATCTGCTCATTCTCCCTCTTTTGACATGAATGACAAAGGATCTTATATAAACTACCATCTAATCCTTGAACCTAAATTTTAATTACCAACACAGAGCTACAAAGCTACCCTTGAGTTTTTACTTCTCTTTACAAACACTAGATGAAAACCACTCTTAAAAACATATAATTATCTTAAAAATATACATCTCTCTCTAGTATTCATTCTCCCAAAACTATCTCTTTTCTCAAATAAACAATATCACACCTAAAACATCTAGAATCATACCTTCTTAGAACAAAATCTCAACATAGAGAATATCAAGCATTAAATGAACATTATCTCCCTTACTCCATGCACTCAAATCACAAGACTACTCACCTTTTCTTTGACATGATTGATAAGACTCAAACCTTTAATCACACACTAAGTCACCATATTCTTGCCATCAACTAAATAATTAAGGACTCCCCATTTGTTTTCATAACTTGATCTCACCACATGAGTCATTAGGACTCTTAGATCATCCTTATCTTCCTATAAAAATAACTTATATACTAATAACACTTTTATCTCTATCAACATTCTTTAACATGTCTTAATGATAGCTACCAAGCTTGAACTAACTAATGAGTGTCTCTATGAAGCCTAATGGAGTCACCCCTTACCATAGGGAATTATAAAAACACAAACTTAGTATATTCCTAGATCTCCATGTTTTCATAAGAATAATGATACTTTATGATCCTTTTAGACTTGATTAGCCTCTTTAGTTTGGCCTCTTCACCATGAAAATGGTCAACAATCTAAGATGATAATGAACACTCTTCAATTTCTGATTTATTCTCTACCATAACAAATAGTCCACTTTAACTTGTAGATTTATTAAGAATTAATCCATCCATATTCCCATGAGTACTCATTCTTAGAGGGTCTTCTATAATCTCTTTATCTATACCAAAATAACTACATGAGAAACATTAACCATTAAATGAATATGTATACCTTATGACATTATCCTATCTAACAAAATTTGTCTTTATATTGTTCTTGAGGTTGACCTTATTATTCACATTAGCATCCTCCTTTTTTTCCTTTTAATTTATTCTAAAACTAAGACCTACCGTATCATTGGTAGACTTATGACTACTAAAAATGTCATCTAGAGCCTTAATGATCCTTTCAAACTTCTCATAGGTCTTCATCTTGCTAGTTTCTTGATCCAATTCTAACTTTAAGGACTCTATTTTTTATTCATACCTTGTGCATTCTTATTCCTTATATTTTAGGCTAGCAATGACTATCTCCATCTAAGTTTCAACTTGATTTATGATCTCATCATGTTCTTTAGATGTGTTACTTAGTCTCTCTTCAAACAAGCCAATTTACATTTCATAGTTCTTAACTAGTGATCTTAGTTTTATATAATTCCTTATTGGGTACTTCAACTCCTCTAGAGCACTCACCAATTCTCCCTCAAGGTTCACTTCAGCCTCTTCTTCATCTAATTATTCTTCATCCATAAGGCCTTTCCCTTTTGATAAATCCTTATTATCTATTTCTATATCCATAAATAGGTTTTTATTATTTTCATGCTCATTATTTTTATCATCACTATCAAATGTACATGTGTTACTTACATTAGATATGCTATTATATTATTTGGTATAGAAAATTTTATTATTCTTGCAAGACCCTTTATTGCCTTCATACTTCTTGAAATATTTCTTTCTTTTGATAGGCTTATAGACCTTATTATCATCACCATGATTTTCATCATGTTCTTCATCATGATTATTATTATCCTTGTTATGACACTTATATGTAAATTGACCAATCTTACCATAGTTAAAACATTTGAAAAGTAACTTACCCTTGGACTTACTAGATACAAACATCAATTTCCTAGCAAACATGGCTATCAATTCATCAACATTAATATTTAAACATACTTCATCCTTAACCTTCTTGGATTTTGACTTACTCTCATATTTTAATGTTGTTTCCTTCTTGAGAGGTTTTCCTTCATTTAATCTCATCTCATAGGTAGTCAAGGTTCCATGAATCCCATCTAAAGTGTGTCTATATCTTGCATTTTTTCTAATGAAAACATATTTGAATCAAATTTATAGGTTAGGGATTTTAATAACTTTCGTAAAACTATATAATATTTCACTTCTTCTCTACGACCTCTTATGACATTTAAAAATTCATCACCCTTAATAGGTAGGATGAAACACTCTCATCTTCCTTCATACTCAAAATTTCAAACTACCTTTTATGGGTCTATAATTTAGCCATCTTCACCTTGGTGTCTCCTTCATACATAATCTTCAACTTGTCCTATGTCACCTTCGATGACTCAAAGTGTATCACCTTCATAAACTTTGCCTCTGATAGGCCACATAGAATGGAATTCATTACCTTGGAATTGCTCTCACTTTCCTTCTTTCTTGTTATATCAGTTGGTGGTATAGGAAGTGGAGTGCATCCACACACAACTTGATTCCAGATGTCATGGCCCATTAAAATTATATATTTCATCATTTTTATGATCTAAAATTAATAATTAGTCTTATTGAATAATGGAGCCTTACTGGTAGAGAAACCTTCTTGAACTTGGCTACTAGCCATTCTTCCTTCTAAGATCTCCTTTCGGTTATTAGGCCTACTTCAAAATACTAGATATGATAATAATTATTGGAATCACAATGAATAATATTTGTGGGGGGGGGGGTGTGAATTAGTCTCCAAAAAAATTCAATCAATTTACACTTAAGAAATCATGAACCATTTAAACAAACATATAGATCTAGCAAGCATAAGCAGCTATCTACATAAGCATGAAACCCAAGAATAAATCACATATGTGAGAAACCATAAATGGGAAGAAAAGAAAATAATATATACAAATAGAATATAGTCTTATAAGACAAAAACCAAATTTATTGAAGCATCTAATCCAAATGGAGTACCAACCCCAACTAGCCAAGTACCCACTTGACTAGGCTTTATCAAGCACTCACTTGTAAGGAAGCACCAACCCCCTAGATGAATCTTAACTAACTCATTCACCTAATTAATTTTATAATTTTTATAATACCTTATTTATCAAAAAATATATCATGATCACCTTATTTAGATATTCACACTCTTTAACCCTCTCGAACTACCTTCTAGGCCTCTTTCCTCAACTAGGTCTATTCAAGATTGATTAGGTCATATAACTTTGATATTCATATGTAGACATATTATTATATATTCATTTAACATCCTATACATTCCTATAATGGTATAAAAGACCTCTTTTACTCAACAATGTGTCATTTCATTCTCATCTTTTTCTAATACTCTAACTAATTAATTAGGCCTAAAAGGCCTTATTCTTATACAAGCCTCTATCTCATACACCTCTTGGTCAGCCAAAAACATTTGAACACATAGATTGGCCTTAATATATTCCTTAAGACACATTATAAACAAGAATAAATCATTACATTAGGTATGCAATCACTCAAATAGTTTAAATTTTTCTTTAGGTCTCATGGAGACCTATATATATGAGGTCTACTTTAGGACATGTTACCTTATGACCCATTAGAATAATCTAAACATATATAATAGAAAAATAGGCCTTATATAACATACTTTAAGAACCATGATACTTTTATGTCCAACCACTACTTAAAACACTATGTATAGACATAATATTTTCAATTTTTATCAAATACTGATGCTTTACATCTTGTAAGAACCTGTTGAGACTCAATCTCTCTAAGTGAATGCCTTATGGGGTGCAATGAGAAAAGGATGGTTAAACCTTTGGATCTTCACATGATTTTTTTCACTTATTTCCACATTATTACCAATCCAACCATCTTGTAAAACCATTCTTTAAGCTATTAGTCCTCCCTTACACACTCCTCTAGTCTTTCTCCTCTTTCTATCCATCTTTTCATCACCTCAAACCCCTTTCACTAGTTGACTATAATAGGTAAAATAGATTTAAATTATATATTTTTTATCCTTTGATTATTATATAGTGTCAACTAAGTCAACCTTATACTATTTACGGTATTTTTTACTTTGATTTTTATCAAGCCCTTCAACTGACATAGCTCGAGACCTAGTGATTTATCTCTTAAAAATATATAGGGTCAATTAGATCAATCCCATATATCCAAAATATTTGGAAGGATTTAAGGTGATATATTCCTTTAATTAAAAGATCATTTCATCATTATTTCAATATGAAATCAAGAGTTATTATTTGCTCATGCTTATTTATAATCTACTCTTCCACCATTCTACTTGAGAAGTCTTAGGCTAGGGTTTATACTTGTAGAATATAGTCTTATGGATAAGTCATGGATTATTTGGCCTTTCCTATTTATCCTTACAAACCATAAAAACCTCTTTTGAGGCCCCTTTGGCCAAGGGAGAGATTGAGTCTCTATGGGTTCACATTTAGGTAAGTATATTCTATCTTTGTTCTCCTCTCTTTAGTAGATATAAGTAACATAAGTATTATCTTGAATAATTTTACTCTTCATATTCCATGTATCAGGGCATTACTCATACTTATATTTATTGAGATCCTATTATAATTTTTTTTATTTCCTTACTAACCCATTTTATCATAACATAAAATTTGGTATGTACTAGATTAGATTTAATTTCTTGTTTACTAGAATAGAGTTAACATTAAACCTAGGAATCTTTTAGGTTTATTGCATGTTTATGTTCATATTTTACTCTTCATATTCCATGTATTAGGTTCTTAATCATACTTAGATTTATTTATATTCTCTTATACATTTTTGTATTTATTTACTAACCCATTTTATCATAACATAAGATTTGGTATGTACTAGATTAGATTTACTTTCTTGTTTATTAGAATAGAGTTAACATTAAACATAGGAATATAGTCTTTAGAACCCTTCCTAGCATGGTGTATTATGAAATGTGTTCTAATAATCAGGTCTAATGGATCCCTATACTGGTCATGCCCTCACTTAACAAATGTATTCCCAATTGGAAGTGTAGGTATGTTCTATCTTCTCTAAACTAGGATTGATTTATAGACATGATGCATTTTTGATTGCATATATTCATGTGAACTTGACCTGAACTAACCCTTGTAGGATTTTTTCATATTATTTAATTTCTTTCATCATTATTTTTATCATATATTTTTCATCCTAAATCAGCCCTATTGACCCATTATCTAACTTTTGTGCACAAGTTTTTAGGCACAGGCTACTAGATCGACCCAATTGACCCAATATAGGTTTTTAGCCTTTTATACATTAGGTTCACCATAATAGGTTGACCTAGTCAATATTATAGATTTTCAAAGACTCAACAACAAGTTTATGTAAATTTTGATCAAGCCAGTCAACCCAATTAATAAAATTTGTAATCATATATCATGTTTCTTGAAAAATAATTTTCATAATCTACATATTTGATCTACCAAGGTTCCTTTTTATCTCTTTATTTAAAATATTTCATTTTATTATTTGTATTCTTCAAAATTTCCCTTGCAGAGTCAACTAGATTGAACTGTTAATCTAGTTCTATGTTTTTTGTTTTATCTAGATAACCAGGTCAACTTTGTAGACCCTATTCATTTTTAGACCTTGATTCTTTAATACAAGTTTGACCCCATTGACCTTACTTTATATTTTACGCATACATTATTTAATAAATACAAATTATACCTTGTTTCAAAGTTGGAATTAACCTTATATGTTAGTAATTAATTCACACTTTCATTTCTTATTGCTTTTATGATTAGAATAGATCACATATTCTAATTATGTGCTTTTAAATTAATCATTTAGTTTCACTATGTTTTATTTATTACAAATATAGCCAAATCACAAAATATAAACAAGAATTTTAACTTTTGTCTACCCAAGGCTAACCTATTTAGATTTTATCACCAAGGGGGAAGCTCACTTGATACTCTAGTCATTGTAGTGTGTGAAGTGAGGGGTTAGGCCCTAATTCCAAGCCTATATCATTACCATTATAGTCACTTTCAGTCCAAACTACCTAAAACCATCCTTAGATTGAGATTATAGTTCCTTGTTTATAGCCAACTTACCATCACATTTAAAATCATATCTTAATAATATTATAAACATTCAAGTTGAACAATTAGTTATCTCTTTACTTTTCAAGTTGATTACTTTCTCAATTCTCAATTGTGTTTTGTATTGTAAAAACTTGCATTATCAAACATCGGTACAAGGTTTTATGTTGTGTGCCTCAATTGGATTTGTGAATGTTAATATAATTAATTATTTGTTTCCTTTTAGATATTTCTTTTCAAATTGCTGGAAAGTTTTATCTTATTTCATTTCAAAACCTATTGTAAGCTTCTTAACTTTACCTATCTATTGTACTAGGTCAACCCAGTCAACCCTATACTACTTTCTACCTTCCCTATTTCTCAATTTAGTTCTCTATTTCTCCTTCTTTTCATTATATTCATCTTTCTTTAGTCATAATGAAGTCTCTTATTATAATATTCTTGGATAGCTTAAATCCATTAAGATACTGTATGGTATGTTCATTTCTCCCTTTCTTTTCCTCCCAATAGCACCATCACTCTTGGGGCACCTCTTCCCCTCCTTCATCTATGACCTATAATATAGTGCAAATAACACCTCAATATGAATTTAATGTATCTAATCCTTTCCTTACATACCAAGAAACTTCCCATATTCAAAATATTCAAACTAATGTGGGATTAATTGATACATATTTACTTAACAATCCCACTATTAATCCTCCCCATAACACCAATTTGGGGGGTGATCCTACCAACACCAACCCACCTCTTGATACAACTCAACTTTTAGCCCATGTTATCCAACAAATGAACATAATTAAAAATTATAACACCAAATAAATGATGCAAATTCAACAAAATTTAGTTAATGTGGCTAATCAACCTCCAACTATCCATCCTCAAGCTAATCCCAATTTCATTCATCCACCTCTTTGGTATGCCTCAGGTAATATTATTCCTCGATCCATAATGAATAACAAGATGCTTTAAAATATTCAAAATAAGCCTTTATCCCCCTTAGTTATTTCCATTGATATTGGTAACATATCTCTAACTATCAAATATGATGGGATTAAAGACCACGTATTATTTCTCAAAGCCTTTAGTAACTTTACAAGGAGTGGATATAAACTACTACCTTCACCACTAATACCTTCACCACAACTAAACTCATAGTAAAATAATTCATTGGTTATGTATTAGAATGGTATAATCAACTTCCCCAACATTCTATTTGGAAACTTGAATAATTGGTTAATCCTTTGGTTAAAGAGTTTCAACACAATGATCTTCCCAAAAATTGTCTTAGCTACTTTAATAATGTTAAGCAATCTCCCATCGTATTATCTCATGACTTTATCAAAATATGTAAATATTTATCTCATAAATCAGACCATAACATGACTAATGATAACTTATTCAAGCTCTTTATCACTACTTTAACTCCCACTCTTCAATATAAGGTTCTAACCTTTTCTCCCCAAACACTTACTGAAGCTATTGATCAAAGTAGTGTCAAGACTTTCTCATGAAGTAATTCAAACCTAATCCTAAACTTATTAAAGTATATTTTCAAAAATATAATGCTATCACTAGTAATACTCTATAAACCAAACCAAGAGTTGCCAAAACTGATATTATTTCACCTTTTCATACACCTCTTTCATTTCAACAAATGAAACAATTTTTACCACCCTCAAAACCTTTCATCTATCCTAATGCTCTTCCTAAGTGGTATGACCCCAATCTATTTTTTTTGGTTCCATCCTAACATTGGGCATTCTCATGAATCTTGTAGAGGGATAACTAAATTTGTTTTCTCCTATATGCTTGGTGATTTATTCAATCATGAAATTATGATTAATCTTTGTCATCAAGAATACACTACTTCTTTTCTAAAATGAAAAAATTCTAAATCTTCTACTTCAAATAACAAAAAATATTCTTCCAATAATCAATTAAATACTAAGGATGTTTATGCCATTGACACTGATTATGACTAAAATTTTAACAATTCTCAATGTTTCATTACTAGTAAGGTCAATTATCATCGTAAACCAGCTTATAAAGATCCCATTACCAAACCTAAGAATACATCCTTAGAATAATAGTTTATTAAAAAATACTACCACTACTAATGTTACTTTATAATCTCAATAGGAATGATCACCTCCTTCTGATCCTCCAACTTCAACTATTCTTCCAAAGTCTAATTTACCTTCTAAACCTTGTACTAGTTCTTCTAAGTCTCATTGGAACTTTATTGAAGAACTCAAATCTATGCCTTGTAAGATTCCACTTATGGATTTCGTTCATACTTTTATCTATCATCATAAGTTTCTTATGAAATAGTTTCAATAAATTGAATATCCTTCCTCCTTAGATAAAGAACCACCTTGTCTTGAATCTCAACCTACCAATGTAAATACCATTAAAACTATGTGTCCTTCTTCCAAAACCTCTATTGAATTCCTTAAAGAGGAAATGATCAATGATGAAATTATCTTTCATGCTAATGATCCACCACTTTTTATCAAAGCATCTATTAATACCACTCTTATCTAAAAGTTTCTAGTTGATGAAGGTTTTGGTATTAATGTGACATCTTTATGTCACATCCAACAACTCAGTTATAAAAAAGTTCAAGTCAAGTAAACTCATCTTATTTGTCTTGGTTTTGATAAGACTAATCAAAAGACAGTTGATTATATTTGGATTCCATTAACCATTGTACCTAAGACTATTCAAACCAAGATTATGGTCATTGATCTTCCTTTATTTTATAACATACTCCTTGGTTATCCATGGACCCATTGAATGAAGGCCATTTCTACTTTTGGTATTCAATGTCTTAAATTCTTACACAATGGAAAATGGTATAAGCATGAAGCTAATCCCAACACAAGGATTATCAAACTTCCTAATCATAAATCACAATATCATATTCCTACCATTACTAAAATCAATAGTTTTTTTTACCCAAGCTCATCAATATGAATCTTGATTTATAAGTTACTCTTATAGACTATGTTGATGATAAGAAAAATTATTTACAAAATACTTGTAATACTACCAAATTACCTCCCTATATTTCATACTACAAAATTACCCAAGGATCATATTATTCCTCTTATTGATGACATTACTAATTTTCCCCGTCTATGTAATACTCAGAGTCCTTCTTTAGCTGAAGATGCCTTCACTTGAAATGATTTTGGAGTGGTTAAATAATTTCAAAATCCTCTCATCATGTCTCCTCATACATGCATTAATATTAGTATTTCATCCTCAAAAACTCCCCTTGATTCTAAATCATGTAGAATTTATCCAACATACGATGATAACTATATAATGGCCCAAGCTCATTCAAGAGATTTGGATGTCCAAAACTATCAAAAAACCTTAGCAAAATTCATGATTTTATTCAAGATTTTTATACCATCTCTATGGATCACACCTTAGATCCTAAGAGTCATGTTCCTCCTTCCAATCCTCCTCGTATTGATACTCCTTAAGTGGTAGAACAAATTATACCTTCTAAAACTCTAAAACTTTCTACATCTCTTTTACCACCTATCGATCCAATCATTACCTCTGATTCTTCTCTTGTCATTAAACCTACTAATATTCAACTCCTTTTGCTCCATCTACTTCTTTTGGTCCTAAAATTACACTAGATGCCAAGGTAACTAATGTTCATCAAACACATTATGAGTATGATCACCATGGAAATAAAATTCTACATCTTGAATTAGATGTCGAGTATTATGGTCTTCTTCCTACCTTACCTAGTGATGAATCTATCCTTGATTTAATTTATGCCTGAGAACCTAAACTTCCTTGACAACATCATAAACATATAAATATCAAGATGTAGTCATATAAAATGTTAAATTTGGTAGCTTGAGTGTGGCTTATAACACATAATCCATATGTCCCTCTTGCATGCTCTCATGACCCTTACACACATCTTTCTTCTAATTATTACTCATTTTTTTGGATTTTGAGACCTCATTTTAGCTTAGCCACGACCCTTTTTCCATGTTTATTCCACCCCCCAGGTCTTATACCCTTAGGACAAGAGCACCCAAGTTAGAATATAGCACTAGACCCTAGCGTGTCTTATTTATAGTACTCTTATCCAATCATATTTCAAGCCTAGATGACCATTTTATCTTGATTCCTCTTCTTCATTATGTTAGTCTAGCATGAATGCATCTAACACATGACCAATATATCTCTATAAAAATGCATTCAAAGTTCATTTATAGTGGGTTGAAAATTATTTTCAAAATCAAGTAAGAATAAAATCAATACCACTAAGGCAATCTTCCCTATTCTATACATATAACTAGCCAATAAAATAAAAGCTCATTCAAACCTTTACACCAATCCCTAGCCACCTCAAACACACATAGTTTAGCATTTTCGCATTTGCATAACACTATTTCAAAAAGTACATCAAGTTGGACAACTACATATGGCTTGATCCCTCTTTGGAGGATTGGTATATAGGCAACGTGCCCATAGAAGGGGTGTGGATACATGTTCAATGCATCTTAAACACACTAACCCCCCCCCCACCTCTCTCAAGTTTCATTCAATAATATTGAATATCTATGTTGAATATTAAATCATCTCTACAATGAGCTTTGTCAATAGTCAAGACTTGAAATTTCATAGGCAGACTAGTATAAGGATAGCAGATAAAACCCAACAAACGTAGATTTCTATGAGTAGTTTGGACAATAGTGATATAAATCTATACTTCTTTCCATATATAGTTGATTTTATTAAATTGATGTAAATCTATATTTTACTATATTTTCCCCTTACTCTATAACCTTTATTGTTTAGTAACTAATCAATAGTTTCCCATAAATAATAAAATATTTGGTCAACTCAACTTACTTTGTTTGTGCATAAAAACCTTAGAAAGCCTAGGGTAAATTTATTGTTGATTTTTATAATATTTTTCTATTTTTTTAATTTCATATTTAAATAAAAATTCACTTCAATTTTTAAAATTCAATAGTAATTTTTTTAAAAAAATATTTTCTTCCAAACCGTAGTTGCCTATACTAGGTTTTCATTTTTTTCTAATAATTTTTTGATTTTTTACCTGCATATTTAAAACAAAAATTAGCATCAAATTTTAATATTCCATAGTAATTTTAAAAAATTATTTTTCTTCCAAACCCTAGTTACATACACTAGGTCCTTTCAATTCAATAATTTTCCACTATTTTTCTAATTTTTTACCTACATATTTAAACCAAAAATTAATATCAAATTTTAAAATTTCATAGTAATTTTAAAACAAAAATTATTTTTATTTCAAACCCTAGTTGCATACACTAGGCCCTTTCAATTCAAGATTTTTCTACTAATTTTTTGATTTTTTATTTGCATATTTAAATAAAAAATTAGCATCAAATTTTAAATTTCCATAGTAATTTCAAAAGTTTGTTTTTACTCCAAATCCTAGGTGCATACACCAGGTCATTTCAAATCAAGAATTTTCCAATAATTTTATGATTTTAACATGCATATTCAAATTAGAAATTCACCTTTATTTTTAAAATTCCTTAGTAATTTTAAAATAAATCATTTTTCAAAACCCTAGTTGCATATACTAGGTCTCTTTGTTTGCTTGAGGTATCACTTTACATATAAAAGTAAATTTCACATAATAGAAAAAACATATCTCACTTATTTACACATATTTATTTCATTTCTTGAAAATAATAAGGATACCATACTCAATCCTATCACATACATGAAAAATGAAGTTTACCATATTTTATTATGAAGCTTCATTCTTTGCATTTCATACTCACTTTTCATAATATGGGATGATATTAAGAGTGTTATTGATAAACATGATAAGATACCTCTTGACTCACCTCCCTTAGATCCTCTATCATGTGTTGAGTTATGTTGCATGGTCTATTTTACTCTTCCCTAAGTCACTACCCATCACCAAAGAGCCCAATTGACACCTTTTGTCCTTATACCATCTTGACCTATTAATTATCTTCAATCTCCTCCCATAGCTACTAATAGTCCTATATGGATAGTAGATAATTAAATTAGAATTGTTACTCGACATGATGCCATGCCTCCCCTACCTATTCAAGAACCCCACAACCCTCTTATTCCTTCCCATACCAAGCCTAACCTACCTACACAATTAGATCCACATAGGACATGATATTGTTGATCAGTTGAGGAATACACCAGCTAATATTTCCATGTTAGAACTACTTTAGAAAGCCAATGTGTTCAAGGAAATTCTTTATCAAGCACTTACTCAGACTTCTATGCCTATTGATTTAAAGCCTTCTTATTTTGTGTCAATGGTCAACATGATAAAAACTATAGAAGATGTTATTTATTTTAATCATGAGGATGGGCCACCTCAGATAGTTATTGATCAAAATTTACCATTATTCATACAATTTCAAGTCAAAACTAGAATAATTAAGCTATTTATAGTTGATAGTGGTTTCAGACCTAATATATGTAATATTACATTCCTATAGACCATGGGTGTAGATATGGCATCCATGCAAAAATCATATAATAATATTAGAGGTTTTGATGATATACCATGATAGACATTGGGCACCATTGCTTTGGATATCATGGTAGGGCCCAAAACACTCCCTACATAGTTCTAGGTCTTGATAGGTCCTCTTCATTATAATCTTTTACTCGAATGACCTTGGATACATGTCATAGGGGTATTTCATTCTACTTTTCATTGATGTGTTAGGTTTATCCACGAAGGATACCTATACACATGCCCAATAAATAACCATTTATTTAGATATTATCAAATTATAGAGTCATCTTTGACTATTTCACTAGATGGGACACCTCATATCACAGTTTAGTCACCACCTCATCATATTTAACTTGATTAGATACATAAATATAAGGTATGATAGACTATTACATCTTGTACTCTTTTGCTTATAGTTGTGTCCTTAGATCCAGATACACAACCAATCATAGTAACTTCAACCATTCCAACTAATCCATCAGTCATGATTCCTAAACCTATTATAATTATACAATTAACAATAGTAGTTTCAATAGTATAAGTTAATTTTATAGGTATAACTCCTCCAATAGTTATAGTTCCTCTAATAGTTACATATACTCTCATAAAATCACCGTCTTCTACTACTATAGATGATGAGACTCCCATATCATAGTTACCCCTTGTGTTAAATTATGAATTACCATATGTACATGAAATTGATATAGATTCCCAAGACACTTTGTATGATGATATGACACCTACACTCATAGATGACTATTTGTGTGGATTAAGCTTTACCTCATTTGGCCTTAGAGAGTACCAAGATGACTCTATCACTCTAATTAGACATCCTAGATCACTCCTAACATCTCGCACTACACTCTCAAGATATATTCCACATTCATGGCCATAGATAGATCACTTATAACATATAGTTCACATGGTTACCTCTATGGATATAGAGCCAAACATTTAGATTTAGGTAGGAAACACAACATCAACCATAGATTATACTACAGATATTACTTGATCATGGATTAGTCATACTACATAAAGTATGCCAAAGATCTATTTGTAGGATATCACAACATGATGGTCATTCATTTTTTTTTTCCATAGGATCATAGGTCGATAAAAACTCATGTACATATTTATAGTAAATATTTGTTAAACTAAATGTTCAAGGAATTATTTAAATTACACCACCACCAACACCAACTTCACTACTTCCACTGAAACCATTTACTATCAAAGCTAAACATCCAAGAGGAGACTAAATATTTTCACCACCAGATAAACCTTTAGTTTTTCATTAATATAATGACACCATTACAAGTGATAGATCTCTAACTATACAAAGAGCATAGATCTTATTGACACTTGAGGACATAAATACCATGCATATAAAATCTACAACATATAATGATACTTATGATGATGATCTTAAGGCATTTGATGATGGTAATGATCCCTTCCTCCATCTCTATCCTTAATGAGCTCCCTCCTTAAACACTTTACCCCCTCCAACCTAATATTTTATGTCATTGTGTATATATTTCTTTATTCATATGCTTGTATATGGTAGTTTTTTAATTACTTGTAAATAGTTTTTTTTTTCATACTTGTACATAGTTTCTCAATTTTTATTGTAGATGATTGATTGATTGTACATAGCTCATATCAAAAATACAAAAAAAATCAAATAATTTAAAAACACAAAATAAAATTGATTGTGTGTATCATACGATGCTCTACACTTCTACTACCATGTTAGACTTACATTTTTATATTCTACACTATTGTTTATCAATTTATCTACATTATCGTGCTTCACTTGATCTTCTTCAAGTGTGTGTAGCGACATCCAGATCCTTGATTTTTTTACTCTACCCATTGAGGGGGCATGTTAATTTTACATTCAATACATACATTGATATATTTACCCACTAGGGGCATCTTCTACATGACTCTACCATCTAGGTTATGTTATTCCTACACCATACACTCTAGTTATCATTTTGATGTACATTACGTACTAGATTACGTGGATTACTCTATTGACACTCACTAGTACATAACACTTGTGTATTTCTTAGCATATACCTAGTCTTGTACTACATGTCTTGTATACTTTTAATTTCTTACTTTGATTAGTTAGATTTGATTGTATTTTCAACATATTACATGATTTCCTTTATTTCTTTGTGTAGCTAGATATGATTGAATTTTCTCAGTTCCTATTTTATCTCATGTATGTGCCTTAGGACATTTGCCAATGTCCTTTGCCTATACTATTCTATGTGATTGTGGATTTCATGCCAACATTGCTTGTTTCCAATTGTATGTGTATGTGGCATTTGAGCATGCCTTGTATGCTTAATTTCTAGTTTGAGTGACATGTTCCCGTGTACCTTGTTTTCCTAGCCCCTTGGCCACTTTTATATGATTGTTTCTTCTTACCTTATGTGTTTGTTGCTTATTTACTTCTCACTATTTGTAATGCCATGATCCACATCATGCATTATTTTTCTTCCTTATATGCCATGATGGGCATGATGATCTATCCATCTTTGATAACTAACAACTAAAAACTAAACATACTTATACTTTCAATTTATTACATTACATAAGATATTATATTATTATATCTATCTAGGCATACCCCTGTTGATTTAATAATCTCTCATTATAAACCATTCTATATCTTTTCGATTATCATTTCTATATCATGTGTTTTCACAACATAACACACTTGTAGGGCTAATTATTTTGAGGATAGCCATTACAGGGTCTTCATTCCTACACTCAAAAGATGGGGAAACAAATAAAGGTTTTGTCATAGAGGTCATATCTCTTACTAGTTGAAAAATTATTTTCCAAAACACTCAAAATAGTAATTAGAGGTCAAACCAAATAGAACAGACCAAAAAAATAGTGATGATTCTAGAGTAGACTTTAGTTTTAGCAAAGGACAACACTAGACATGGACAATAGTGTCAAACACTAAGGTGTCATATTTTTGGTCCTCTTATATAAACAACAAATAAACTAGATTTTCTAGAAATAGGTATAAAGGTAAGCTTAGCTATAGTTTTACACATATAGACTAGTTCAGATTCAATAGTTTTAGTATAGTTTTTTTACAAAGAATCCATATATATGGGGCATCATGCATGATATGATGGATCTCACTTCTAGTTTTAGATTGGGAAGTTGGTATAACTTCTAGATCAAAATGCATATTATAGACACCAGTGATTAGGGGCAATATGTGTGGCACATTACTCCTATTTTCTTTTTGAGTTCAATATATTACCTAGGGATTCTCATTAGTCACATGCCTTATTCCATTTATAGGTGGTTGATATCATTTTTAAGTGGCTTTCATGCAAGCTTAACCTCCACATTTTTGGGTGGCTTCCACATAAGCCTATTAC
This sequence comes from Torreya grandis, assembly GCA_037957365.1. Classification (NCBI taxonomy): domain Eukaryota; kingdom Viridiplantae; phylum Streptophyta; class Pinopsida; order Cupressales; family Taxaceae; genus Torreya; species Torreya grandis. Next base: position 1,237,287 of record JARHVA010003042.1, read on the forward strand.
CTAGTTTTAGAGTGGCTTTCATAAAAGCCTAATATCCATCATATTTTTGAGTTGGCTAATAGTGGCCTAGCTTCAAGCACATATTTAGCTATCTATGCCACATTGATATATTAAAATACATTCATGGGATTTATAAGCCATCTCATATCACACACATTTCATACTAGTATCATTTCATATCTTCACTTCATGGGGAAATGATGGAGCCAAAGGATTAACTAGCCTTTGTATTCTTGAGCCACCTACTCAGAGGGATTGGACACACAGTCCAAACATCAATTAACCCATTCATAATCATATATCTTCACTTAGTGGGTGATGTTGGAGCCAAAGGGCCAGCCTCTACATTCTTGAGCTACTCCAAGACAATTGACCACTCAGCTTTATTAATGATATTACTTTTGGTATAACACATATCTAGCATATCCAAAACATCCATCATCACTCAGTATCATAATAGGTTTTGTATTGGTTTATGTACCTGATGAGGTGTATTCATTATTTTTTCTTCCTCTCTCTCTTACCCAAATTTCTACATTCTTATTTTAGATATAGAATATATAGTAAGAACTGATCTACTTTTTTTCTCTTATATATTTACAATTCATAATATGCTCTCTCTATACACACCCAACATCACACAACTTCATGATCTTCATCCTTACATTTAAGCTCAAGTACAATTTATATTTTTCCTTTATCTTAGAAATTCACATGTTATATCACGAAAATAAGGGGGGGTAAATGTAGGCATATAAAATGTTAAATTTGGTAGCCTGAGTGTGTCTTATAACACCCAATCCATAGGTCCCTCTTGCATTCTCTCATGACCCTTCTAGGCATCTTTTTACTAATTCTTAGTAATCTTTAGGCTTTTGAGACATCATTATAACTTAGCCATGACCCTTTTTCCATACTTATTCCATCCCTTAGGTCATGTACCCTCAGGACAATAGCACCCAAGTTGGATTATAGCACTAGACCCTAAGGTGTCTCGATTTTAGCACTCCTGTCTAATCACTTTTTAAGCCTAGATGGCCATTTTATCCTGATTCCTCTTCTTCATTATGTTATCCTAGTGTGAATGCATCTAACCCATGACTAATAGATCTCTATAAAATCTCATTCAAAGTTCATTTAGAGGGGGTTGGCAATTATTTTTTAAATCAATCAAGAATACAAGCAATACCACTAAGGTAATCTTACATATTCTCTACATACATCTAACCAATACATCTACAAACTCATTCAAACCCTTTCACCTATCCTTAGTGAGCTCAAGCACACCTAGTTTAGCATTTTTGCATCTACATAACATTATTTCACAAAGCACATCAAGTGAAAGAACTACATATGGCTTAATATATCTTTAAAGTATTGGTATGTAGGTAGCATGCCCATAGAAGGGATGTGGATACATGCTCAATGGATCTTACAAAATCTAACCCCCCTATATCTCAATTTTTATTCAAGCATATTGATGATCTAGGTTGACTATTAAATCATCTCTACAAGGAGCTTCATCAATATTCAAGACTTGAAATTTCATAGGCAGTCTAATATAGGGATAGAGGATAAAACCCAAAAAACTCAAATCTTTGTGACTACTTTAGACAATAGTTGCAAGATCTAGTCTATAATGTCAAACCCTAAAGTGTCCTTTTTTTGGTGCTGTTTTCCTTTCATTGAATGAAAGACAAATTTAGGTTGTTGACATCTTCCCAATCCTGCACCAAAGTTTCTAGATCTTAAAACATTTTCTAAAGCTTTTTTTTCTAGATAAGTCTATGTCTTTCCTTATATAATTGATTTGATTAAATTGATGTAAATCTATATTTTAGTGTATATTTCCCTTTACTCTAGACCCTTTATTATTTAATAACTAAACACTAGTTTCCCAAAAACAATAAAACATAAGACTAAAAATCCTTGCTCTAATAACTTCATTGCTAGCATTGATCCTAAAACAAATCAAATTTTTTCCTTTTCCAATGCACCATACCATTTTCAAGATGTAAATACCATGATTATTGAATAAACCACTCACATCATATATGATACACCATTTTTTCCTCTACTAATTATTTTCTCTCATGAACTCTCACCTACCAAACATACATTTTTTAGCTTATTATTTAATATATATCATAAAGATTTTACTTGGTCCTATGAGGACATACCTGACATTTAACCTAGAATTATGGTGCATAATATCATTATTTACCTTGATGTTAAGCTTATGATTCAAAAGCAATGAAAATTTCCACATGAAGCCTCCACTTTATGTCATAAGAAAATCATCAGACTACTTGATGCTAAATTTATTAAACTAGTGGATTATTTTGAATGCGTTTCCAATATTGTTCCCATTTGAAAGAAGGTCACTATGGTCATTCACATTTGTATTGTTTCCATAATATTAATCTTGCTTATAGTAAGGACAACTTGCCTTTACCTTCAATATATGTCATTGTTGATTCTGTGTCTAGTTATGAAATATTATCTATTATGGATGGCTTCTCAGGATATAATCAGATTCATATTTCTCCTAAGGACCAACATAAGACTAATTTCACCATGGAATGGGGCACATATTGCTATGTCAAAATACCCTTCTACCTCAAAAATTTTGGAGCCACTTACCAATGAGAAATGAATCACATCTTTCATGATCTCATTTACAAAACTATTGAAACCTATGTGGATGATCTCATTGATAAATCCAAACATCATAAGAATCAAATTTTTGATCTTACAATCATCTTTGACCATCTTCTTAAATATAATTTTAGATTTAATCCTTACAAATGTGTCTTTCGATTCACATGGTAAACTATTAGGATTATTAATCTCTCTCTATAGCATTGATGCTAACCCTACAAAAATTAGTATTGTCATCAACATGCCTATTCCTCATTCTATTCCTAACATTTATATTTATTTAGGAAAACTTGGGGAAGTTAGATGATTCATCTCTGAAATGGCATATCTAATTCACTCCATCAATTCACTTCTTAAGAAAGGTACTACTTTAGACTAGACAAATCCATGCCAAAAAACCTTTGATAACATGAAAGAGTCATTTCTTCATCCACCTACACTTTCTCAACCTTCCAATCATAAACACTTGATTTTATATACTTCTTCCAGACCTATTTTAATTGGGGCAATGCTTTCCCAACAAGATGATACAAGAAGAGAGTATGTTGTTTACTACATTAGCCGAGGCCTCATCAATTATGAGACACATTTTACCAAAATTGAGCATAATTACCTCACCATCTATTTCAAAGCTAAAAACCTTTGCCACTATATGCTTTACCAAACAACTTATGTCATTGATCATTATGACCACCTTCATCATTTCTTCTCCAAAGAATTTCTTCCTAGAGATAAAATTGGTAAATGGATGGTCCTCCTTATGGAATTTGATCTTCACATCATCACTCCAAAATATGTTAAAGGGAAAATCATAGTTGATCAACTTGTTACAGCTCCTATACTAGCCACTTCTCTTCAAGATAATCTCCCGAATGATAATATCCTCTATATTGAAGGTCTTAATCAAGCTATTTCTCTAAAATATTATTTTTATATCCTTACCACCAATCTTAAATTCAATAATCTTGATGACTCGACTACTCCCTCTAGTACTACTAAACCAAAAATAGTTGTCGAGGAGCTTCCTAAAATCAATGTTGACTTGCATGAGGATACTTGGACCCTTCAATTTTATGATGATAAATGCCTTTAAGCAGCCAAGGTAGTTTTCATTTTCATAAGTCTGCTTATAAAGATCATTATTTTATATTTTTGATTCACATTTGATGTCACTAATAATATGGCCAAATACGAAGCTCTTATCTTAGGCATGAGAACTACTCTTGACTTATACATTCAATACCTTCATGTTTTAAGTGATTCTTAACTTATTTTTCATCAAGTCAATTGTGATTATTAATGTAAAAGTGAGAACCTCATCACATATCATCAAAAGTAAACCACTCTTGCTAAGTATTTTATCTCTTTCACTATTGATCCTATTCCTATAGATCAAAATTCCATTGTTGATCATCTTTCCTCTTCAAGATCTCTCTTTCATCCACACCAAGTCCTTTGTGATCCTACTTTTCTTATTCAAATAAGAAAATCTCCATCTTGTACTCAACCACTATATTCACGTATCATTCATATCAAGGATGTTACCTTTAGACAAAGTCCATGGTACAAAGATATCATTCAATTCCTAGAACATCAAACTTATCCTCCTAATTTAGAATCTCATAAAAATACATGTATTCGTAAACAAGCTTTCACGTATGTATTTCAACACAACATCCTTTATTATCATAAAATTGAAGGTACCTTACTTTATTATGTTATGAAAGATGAGGTCCCTCCTCTTTTTTTACAATCACATGGGGGAATTTGTGGTGGCCACTATAGTGGACATGTTATAACCTATAAATGCCTATGTATGGGTTACTGTTGTCCTGCTCTTAAAAAGGATGCAATTTAATATGCTAAAAAGTGTAATTATGTGAAGCTCATCTCTTCATGCATTATGTGAAGCTTCACATAATTATTATTCATATATATCTTCATGTTATTATTCTTGATGAAGAACTATGTGAATCTCATCTTCATGCCCTTGATCTACTTGATGAACTTTGTCTTTCTACCTTAAAACATAACCACCAGTATAAGGCTCACATTGTCAGACAACATAACAAACATGTTAAAGTATGAACATTTAGTGTTGGTGGTCATGTACTTAAATTAGACTACACCCATGATAAAGAAGGTAAATACACCCAAAAATTTTGTGTCCCATATATATTCAATAATATTCTTGGTCCAATCACTTACCACCTTCAAACCAATCAAGGTGATGTTTTCAAAGGGCCCACCAATGCACAATTCCTTAAAAATTACTTTTCCTAAACATTTCCTTATTTTCATGCTTTCTATATACATATATCTAACACTCATTTTAGGTTACATAGGTCTCTCCCTCTATATAAGTTTCTCCTTTCACAAACCTTTAGTCCTCCTTTTTGGTCTTTTGGTTTCTTGATGTACCATAGTACTCTTTATCTTCTTGCATTTTCTCTTTTTGACACCCTTGGGTTTTTCTTTTTCATGTTACTTTGTAAACCATAAATAAGACCCAATATTCCTTACAAAATTACCATATTTTTTCTTGCCTCACTCTATCTTTCACTTTCTTATTGGTACCCCCTTGGGTTTCTCTTCTATGAAGTTATAATGTAAGACCATGGATAGGACCCAAACCTTCTCATAAAATTACCATCTTTGCATCTTTTTACATCCGTATTATTAAAATTTAATTTTCCTTCTTTTTCTATATGGAATTTTTACAAATAATCTATGTTATCATGTTTTCCTCCATTTACCTCATTCTTATGATAAGAAATCACACTTTACTATCATTGTATCCCTTTTTTCCATTTATCACATTTTTTGTGATTTGAAGTAATTTAGATTGTTGCATGTGTAATTCTTCTTGATTTCCCCTTTATTTCACTCCACATTGGATTAAAAAAATTTAAAGCCAAAATATCACTTTTATTTCACTATGATTTACGAGACTCTTAGACCCCATGCTCTTTGGATTTCTCGTTCTTCACAACCTTGTCCTAAGTATTCAAATGAAAGTAATCTTTATAACTTATGTTTGGTTTTATAAATAAATATGGAGGAAAATAAAAAAAATCAATAAAGTTAAAATACAAATCTTTTTAATTAAAAGAGAGTGTTATATGAAAGGCAACATACAAATATCAAAAGTCAAATCACACCAAAATATGTGATTTCAATCACATCTCCTATCTATAATCAAATCTCAAACTCCATAGTTGGCCTCACATAGAGACAAGGTGCTTTGGGGTATGGTATGCCAATATATTGGAATAGGGGAATTTAAAAAACTCTATGGTGATACCTACTTTCCCATTCAAGTACCCAATATTCATAGTAGACTGATGGCTCTATAAAAGATCCTGAGGAACGAGGAACACATTGTGGGAAGGTAGGTCCATTTTTATTTTCATGAATATAGCCTTCATGGGATAATATATATACTTAATTTTATGACCTAAGACTTGTGTGGCTAAGATAAGTTCTTTAGAGTCCTTAAAGGTCAAAATTATTCTTGTTTTGACAAACCTAATTTGAGTGTCTTGACTTCAATAAAGAGTTTATGTACCTTAGTTTTTCCTTCATTCTCCCCTCCACCCATTTCATTTCCCCCATTGATAGTTAAATTGTGATTCAAAATTTTTTATCCCCTCTTCTCTAATTCCTTCTTCTTCACATCTTAGAAACATTCTAGTACTACTTTGTTTCAATTTTAACTATCCTTAGAGTGAAAAAACATGTTTGAGTAACTATGGATTAATCTTTACTTTACACCATGATTTACATTCCTTGTCTTAATTTCCTTTTTACAATTTATAATTTTTTTTACTATTATACTATTATAGTCACCTGATTTCATACCCTATTTCCATTATTTAGTGAGGTTGTCTTGTTACGTCTCACTCAAAAATGTTGTTTTACCTTTTATGCATGTTTTTCCATTGTTGAGTGAGATAAGGATTGTTACTACTCACTCATAAATGTTGATTTACCATTATGTTTTTGATTTTACCATTTGATTTGTCTTATTACCAACATGTTTGACATGTATCCTTAGTTTGAATTGGTGATTTTTCCTTTCTTACTTAAGGATAACGTGTTTGAGTTTTTTGGTCTTTAGTAGCCTTAGATTTTTGATTACCTGATTTAATCATATTTTTGACTTGGTCATTTGGTCTAACATATCACTTGCCACCTCATATTTCAAAATTTACTAAGTATTCCCCATTCTCATAACACCATTTATCTTATATTTTCTTGAGTTTGTCTATTTTTTCTTTTTAGTTTTGTAATCTTGGGTTTGTTAAAAGAAGTCTTTGCACCCTCTAAAATCAAAACTAACAACACAAAAAACAACCATCTAATGATAAAGGTAAGCTAAGGTATGGATTGCATTTAATTTTTAGTTATTTATTTTCAGTTACTTTTGCTTTAAAATAATGCAACTTTATTAACATCAACATTATGTGTTATTATGTTCTTTCTTGAAGCACCATCCCCTATTACACCTTAGTGACATGTGATGAGATTTGAGTGGGGCATATGTATACACATAATATTTTCAAATTTTATCAAATATTGATGCTTTACATCCTACAAGAATCTATCAAGATTTAATCACTCTGAGTGCATGCCTTATGGGGTATACTAGGAAAAGGGTGGGTAGACCTTTGGTACTTCATAAGATTGTTTTCCCTTATTACCACATTATTACCAATCTAATTAGCTCCTAAAACCATTCCTTAATCTATTAATCCTCCCTTTCCCACTCCTTAAATCTTTTTACTCTTTATATACATATTTTCCTCACCTCGATCCCCTTTTTCCAATTGAGTATAATAGGTCATCTGGGTCAACCCTATAGAGTTTTCATATTTTTATTACTATATAGGGTTTATTGGGTAGACCTTGTACTATTTAGGGTATTTTTCACATTGAGTTTCATCAACCCTTTGGCTGACCTATCTTGGGACCTAGTGATTTATATCCTAAAAACATAAAGGGTCTACTAGGTCAATCCCATATAACAAACATATTCAAAAGGATTTAGGGTGAGATCCACCTATAAATACAAGATAATTTCATCATTATTTCAATATGAAATCAAGAGTTATTATTTTATCATGCTTCATTACTACTTTCTCTTTTATCATTATAATTGAAGAGTCTTAGCTTAGGGTTTATACTTAAATAATCTACTCTTGTGGATAAGTCTTAGATGCTTTGGCCTTTCTTAGTTATCCTTACAAACCACAACAACCTCTTACAAAGCCCATTTATCCAAGGAAGAGATTGAGTCTCTATGGGTTCACATTTAGGTAAGTATATTATAACTTTGTTCTCCTATCTTTAGTAGATAAAAGTAGCATTATTATTGGCTCAAATAATATTAATCTTCATATTCCATATATTAGGGTCTTACTCATACTTAGATTAATTAATATTATCTTATACATTTTTTTATTGCTTTACTAACCCCTTTTGTTATGTCACAATATTTGGTGTGCACTAGATTAGAGTTACTTTATTGTTTATTGGAATAGAGTGAACATTAAACCTAGGAATCTTTTAGGGTTGTTGCATGATTTTTTTATACTATAGGCTATGCAACCCTTCCTAACATGGTGTATTGTGACAAGTGATCCCCTAATCACATCTAGTAGATCCCCATATTAGTCATGCCCTTATTTAAAAAATGTATTCACAATTAGAAGTGTATGTATGCTCTATCTTCTCTGAGCTAATATTTATCTATACACATGATTCATTTTTGATTACATACACACTCCATTATCACTCTTCACATTAGTCTTTTTAACACATAAAAAAGTCTCTTGAAAAATTTGAAGATAACCTATCATTTATCCACACAAAAATGATAATTAATAACTTTTATAGAGTATAAATAACCTCTTAAATATCACCATATCCATTATTAAATTCTAATTAAGAGATAATTATTCAATAACACCTCGATAACTCACTCATTTAGAACTGCCAGATTACCTCAAAACAAGGTCATAATGACTTAGACATCCAACACCTATATAGACATTTTTAATGACTTATGATGCATAAAAATGGTCCTCTAACATTTCTAAACATTATTAAAATATAAAAATCATATTTTATAGTGGTAACTATTGGTCTTATAGAAAAATTTGTTGACATACCTACACACAAACCTCACTGAGTCAAATAAGCCATTTTGGCTTCATCATTGTCACCACTATACCCAATTTTTGAGAATTATACCAAGAATTAATAATAAATAATAATATAAAACAAAATATCCATGCAATTTGTTTCATCATTATATCATTAAAACACATTCTAATTCATCTTCTCACTGTTTCTCGGGTTTTTCACTATTTGCACCATTAGGCTTGTTAGCGATTAGCTAATTTAAATGACTAGTTTATCACACTTTATTACTATAACCTATCCATAAAGCTTAATTGACATGAAAAATGAGTCTCTAACTTCACTCTCCATCCATTTTCTTACTATGTGAAATATAACTTTTGACTTTTACAACTTCATTATAAACAAGCCTAAAAATCATCATTTTATCTCTCCTCTCGCTAAAAAATACCACCTTGAGGTACTTGAGAGAGTATATTTCAAGTTAAAATATATTATATAATAAATTTAATCCATAATAATAAAATTTTATCAATATCTTAAACATCAGGTCCTTATTAGGGTTCTAAGAGGATTTAAACCCATTTCCACTCTTAATAATCATTCATAAAGCATAACCCCTCAATATAAAAAATAATGCCTAGAATTTTGATCAAGGACCATAACCCATATACCATGAGATTATTAGGTTCCCATGTAAATTTTTTATGAGTTTATGGGCACAATATAATCCTTCTTGGGTTGAGAACCCTTCATTTTGAGCACTCAAGAGACCTCCAAACAATTTTTCAAGCCTTTTTCATCAAAATTGAACCTCAAACTACATGAAAAAACATGAAAAAACATACCTCACTTCTAAAAATTATTAAATTATATCAAATATCTTGAAATTTTATCATGACCCCTCATTAGGCCACACTCTTTCTCTTTACTCTCTATATCTTGACCTGCAAACCACATTAGGCCTTAAAATTGACCATTATTCATCTTTCCATGAAATCCCATCCTCACTAACATACTCAATAATAATATCTTGTGATTAATCACTATAATAGATAATTTACATGAATTGAAAATACATCATCATTTCTCATTAGGCTAGGTAGGGTCTAGGAGTGGTTTAGGTGTAGACTTGGCCTGAAGTTCCTACCCTTGTAGGGTCACCCTAATACTCTCATGAGTATTCAAATGTCACATATACATGTTAAAACAACTTCATACAACCATTAATTCCTATGTTCACTCATATAACCAAGCAACCATGCTCAAACCTTACCACAAGGTCTCTTCATGCCATGACTAGGCTTATGATAATTAAGAACTTGATGCTTTGAGCTATTCCTTCCATGTAATAACCTCAAAAAAAACATCAATAAAGTAGATATAAGACATTACACCTCACTTATATCACTACACCATCCTCTTTCTAAGTAAAATAATCTTCCACAATCTCATACAATCCTAAAACCACATGACCAAACATCATATGACTTGACATCTCTCTTTGATGCATTTGAACACATTTGACATCATCCTTGACATAAACCTTTACTTTCATGAAACCATAATATATTATTTTCCTTAAAATTCTCTCTTTCCTTCAAATTATCTCTTAACCACATTCTTCTCAATACATCTTATCTCATCGCATGCTATCAACTAGGATTAGTCACTTTTTTTCATTCATTTCATTATGTTTCCTTTACATGGATCACCCTTCCATGATTTGTACCTTTTATAATCACAAAATTCATGAAAATATAAATATTTATCACTCATAACCTTTGAAAACATCATGTTTCCAACTTATAACACACTCTTCATAGGTTACTATCATGCTCAACATATCTTTGACACTAGTGACCATTATGCCTTTGCATGATGCACCCTTTTGACATTAATGAAAACAACATGCCAACACCAAGACCTTATCGATGAATCAAAAAATACATTTGATGATCCTATAAATAAATAAGGTTCATAACTTGGTGATCACTAGAACTAAAAGATATTTAAAAATCCTTCATAAGACCCTTCTAAGAAGGAACCAAAAGTGTAAATGGAATATAATGCACATCCTACTCCACCAGATTATTCAAACCCATTATATGGGATTACTAGTACTTATACATGATATACACCTCCAATAGGTAAAATAAATTATATTAAGTTTTATTATAGTGATATTATGGATGATGACTCAAATCTTAATTATTTATTGATTCAATCATACCTTGACCACAAGTATATAAAAGTGTTATGATTAATAATGGTGCTAGAGAGATTTTTTTTCTCCATGAAACTAATTACACATTTGGGATATACACAAGATGATCTATATACATTGAAAAAATTGATGAAAGCATTTAATGGGATCTCACAAAAGGTCCTTAGTGAGATCGGCTTACCTTTATAGGTTGGTCCAAAACATGTGGTCATTAAATTATTAGTTATATCATACATGAGAGTCTTTTATATGTTATTGGGAAGAACTTGGATACATATACTATGCAATGTACCTTCTATGTTTCATGGGTGTGTTAAATAAGTTCATGCTAATAGGGTAATTATAATTTTTATAATTCCATATAAACATCCACTTGAAAAAATAAGATTATACCCAAGTAATTAATTATCAATGTATAAAGGTTAATCCTTCATGAAAGGGAAAGTAATAGGAAACACCCTTCCTTTTGAAGATAGTACTTGAGAGACCATTGCATCAGAGTTACACAGTGGATTTTATAAAATACTCATCTACTACTACACATCATATTTAATTACTTAGAGCAACCAAATATGTTCATTTTTATGTTATTCCAAGAAAACCACATATACATGCTCCTTGGTAGAACCACTAGTTCATTACAATAGGTTCTGAGTGGGGAGATACCTATGACCATCCATTGGATAAGATCATAGGATATCCTTTTCCTTTCAAATATTCTAAAATAGTAAAAAAATAAAAACATTCAAAAACTCCAAAATTATTTAGCATTTCCATTTCTTATTATATCCTTTTCATCTATTTTCTTGGTTTCATGTTTGTAGATAACATACCATTTATTTCCATATACACACATATGATTCTTTCATATTTTGTATGTGATACACAAATTCCTAAGAAAATGATATATGCACATACAGATTGTGGGCCTTCCCTCTACTCACATCATTGATACATTGGGAGAGTTTTCTTCTTTGATAATGATACACCCAAGTTAAATTATTATATGATTATTTTTTATTATATTGTTTGATCTTATATACTTACACATTTATTTATCCATTTTTAGATCTTTCACATTGTATTTGATATGTTGTGTACTTATGATTTTTTGATAACAAATATATCTAAGGACTAGTATTATATGCTTATGTTGGTTTATTATTATCATGTTCTTTATTTTGCATACTTGTATTAATTATTTTATCATTTGAATATGCTCAATTTATTGATATTGTATTGCATTGTATTATTTTTTTCAACATTTTAATATGATCTATTGCTTGTGGCCCCCATGCTTTTGTTTTTATATTATGAAATTTTAACATGTCATAGTTCATTTTATGTGGAAATTTAAACATGTCATTATATTTTTTATGGATATTTGACTAAGTAATGTACCTTATATTATGCAAAATTAGAACATGCTAATTGTATGCAGTCTCCATGGACCATTATTTTTTGTTTTTGTATTTTGAGTGTTATTTGATGTGTACTTAATTTCTTTTTGATTTTTGATTTTTACTCTCTAAACGTTTACATGATTCACATCATGCATCTTAGGACTTTATGTCATCACATACTATATACCTCATTGATATATCTACCTAGACATGTTACTCATATATGTTACATGATCCACATATATATTATGTAGTTAGATTATCCTTTTTTAGGTTAGGTAACTACTAGTTTTTACTTCCCCTCACCTCAAAAGGGAGCATGTTAGTGGGGGCATGCCATAGTGCCATGGCTTCCACATTTTCATAGTTATACAATATAGTGGGGACATGTTATGGAAACATGTTTTCCACACTTACATAAGTTCACAAATTATATATATTTATTGGAGGAATTCCATAACAACATATTCTCCACACTTTAAAATATCAAATTTGGCCAAATTTCAAGGTTATATGACTCAGATACACATTTTTGGTAGCATTATATATATTGGTACCATTTTTATACATAAGTTTCATCTTGAGATAGATATGAGGTGCATATTCCTTGGAAAGAGTAACCTATTTAAAAAATAAAATAATATTTTAGATTTTAAATACTGCTGTGCACTATTATCACTCCTATGATGGACTTTTATTAACTTTTATTGAGCCAATCTAATGTAATAGTTGGTTCAGCTTTAGGAAAGGATAAAGTGACTAAATCACTCAATAAAAAAATTTACAATTTATACTTGAGTAAATCATATAAATTCACCATATGTATAGGATAAAGTGATTATATTGTCCACCCTCCCTATACATATGGAGTGATTTGATTATATTCACTCACCAAGTTATATGTATGATTAGGTTATACAATTGAGATAATACCAATGGCCATGTGGTAAATCACATTTTAATTAAGGATAGGGGCATGGATTCATCCAATATCGATATATATTTATGCACTTTTATTTCTCTAAATTTTCCTAATCTTAGCTCTAATGCTTCATAATGAAGCATCTCTTCAAACTAGATTTTAAAGAGGCAAGAGGGTTGCATCCATACATAGGTTTACTCTTAACCTTGATATTTTTAATTTTAATCATTTAAAATTATTTAAATTATATATTATATGCACTTACTATATACTAAAAAATGATCTTGGTTATAGGTCAGTCACCAGTAAATCACTCAATCTAGGCTCATGCAAGGAAAAAGTGTACTATACACACCCAAATATGAATTTATTTTCCTTTAAACTAGAAATTTCATTAATATATTAAAGGGGGAAAATGTATACACTAAATATTAATTATATAACACCTCATATTTTACACTTATAGAATACCTCTCATGGATGTACATTCTAATTCTAATACCTTCCTATTACTAAAAGGCTCGTGTTCACTATCTCTTTATGCCAAATTGTGTATCTTTATATGTTCCAAAATGTTATAAACTTGATCATTATCATTTCCAAATAGTTTTATACTTATAACTATTTTTTAACTTCCTAAACACTTATGTCCTAGCTAGACACCTACTTCAATGCAAGTTTCCCTTTACCAACTAAGTTTACATTACATAGAAACCATCCAATTTGTAAAGGAAATGTATATTTATGGTCAACCTAAGTTATTTTGTGTGATTTATTTATAAAATGGATTGATGTGTGTGTGTGTGTGTGTGTGTGTGTGTGTGTGTGTGTGTGTGTGTGTGTGTGTGTGTGTGTGTGTGTGTGTGTGTGTGTGTGTGTGTGTGTGTGTGTGTGTGTGTGTGTGTTTGTGTGTAAGATTAACCCTTATTCATTCCTTACCTAGAAAATACTAGGAGCTCACAATGAAACTTACCAAGAGAACTCAATAAAGAATTAAAGTGATTAAACATTAATTATTCATCCATATTTCCATATAAATAATAATAACATTATCCATCCATTCTTAAATTACTAAATGATCATCCTGTGAGGCATATTTTCCAGATTACAAACTAGGTTACTATATGTACTTATGTACCACACATTAAATCCTTATGCACACATAAGATAACATGAAGGAGATAACTACATATGTGTTAGGACATATTTAAAGTATTGGATATGTTGGTATCAACATTAAAATATGGATCATTTGGGTATCTCAACACCATGTTCCCACAAAACCATTTTTTTGGTAGTCTTTACAAGGGTGAGGAAGCTAAGATTATTTTAAAAAGAGGAATAACTTGTGTAAATGATTTGTATATATAAGAATAAAGGATGTGGAAAACCTAAAATGATTTAGGTGGTAATATATATATATATATATATATATATATATATATATATATATATATTACCACCTAAATCATTTTAGGTTTTCCACATCCTTTATTTTATATATATATATATATATATATATATATATATATATATATATATAATCTCTATTCCATTTTAGACACCTACATCCAACTCAAACACCATCGATGCAACTATCTAGATATGATCCAACAATCTAAGGACATAGAGTACAAAATTATTTAATCTAAAAACTATCCTATAATCCTAATCCAATCAAATTCCATAATATTTTAACATATATATATATATATATATATATATATATATATATATATATATATATATATATATATATATATATATATATATATGCACATACTAAACTAACAAAGAAATTTTGTTTCCAATTTATTGAAATATCAATCAATAGTTGTAACTTCTATTTTTGACATATCTAAATATTTAAATTCAAAATATTAATTTTCTAAGTTTGTAAATTATTTGGCTTGCTATATATCTATTTATCACCCTTTTGATTATTTATTTCTATATTATTAACCGTATATAATCCCTATATATCTAAAATTTAGGGTAAAACATTTAGTGAACCTAACATTTGATGTCAAAACCCTGACATTGAGCTAAGGTTATCTATTTTTTATTATTATAATTGTTTTCAAATTCTATGTTTTTTTATTTATAATAAATGGAAAATGTTAATCAAATAAATAATTTTCAAATAGAAGATAAAGAACCATTAAATATTCATATTAATAAAAAAGGATTATTGGATGCATTTTTTTATGTTTCAAGAGATGAAATCCAAAAGCATGTTAAGGATAACACTTACACACTTAGTGATGGTGAATCCTTACTATGTCAATAATCCTCCCCTTGAGTGCATCATCAATTCATACTTATAATGGGGGAATGGGCTATGTCTTTCCACCAATATTCCTATAAAAATTCCTACTATTGTTACATCTTACATGGGAAACAGTAACACATGAACCCAATTACTAGTTTCAATGCCTATATCATCTCAAACTATGGGACCACCTCCTTTGGTGGGTTCTCAAACTTCAAATCTTAGTGACTAAAATGTGCACTATATTTTCTGAACTATAAAACTATTATGAGGTAATGTTACAAATGGTGAAAATATTTATATGAAGTCATCTCATGTTATAGATTAACAAGAGGTTTTGCATAACCCTTATTTCACCTAGAATATATTTATACCCCTTTCCAACTATTTTTTTGAACCTAAGTTCACATTTTATGATGCTAAGGGTGATCCAAAACAACATATTCAATATTTATATGTGGCATGCCATAATTATTCTTCTAATGATAAAATTTTGACTAAACTATTTCTAATGAGCCTTAAGGAATATTCTCTAAGGTGGTTCTATGATTTAATAATACAACTAGTAAAAAAAATTAAAAGCTATTGGAAATTAGTTTTTGACACACTTGTCTATCAAAATTATTGAAAATGTTTCTTGTGTCCAAATTGTAAAAATCAAATAATGAACCAGTGAACCTATAAATGAATGTCTTAAGGTATAAGATAATGTTAGATTAAATGACCAATATAATAGAAATAAAGATATTAAATACATATTTGATAAAAGTTTGCTTACACCATTACATGAGTCCATTATTTTTGTAAAATTAAATCTTTTAATTACTTATTCCATATTGTTTTTTATCATGAAATGAAACTTATCTCATTGAACAAACTTAAGTATGTAGATAATAAATTGACTACAACCAATACTAAGTTTACTATCAAACCAAGTTATAAGGTAAAACTTACAAAAAATAAAAAGCAAATAAATAATATATTTAATGTAGGTCCTAATAACGTAGTTGGATTATCTTATAAAATACATCAAGGTGATAATTTGTATGCTTACTTGAGTCTTTAGGTTTTCTAATTCCTAAATTTTTGAATTTTTACCTCATATATCTCCCTCATCCTATAGAGTTTTATATGATTCAACCTCTACCTAGAGTATATGATGAAAATATTTATTGTTACTATCACCAAGGCCCTATTCATTATAATAATAGATGTTTTACCTTGAGGCATAATATCCAAGTCTTTATCGATGAGTCAACAAATTAAATTTGATGATACTCTAAAAGAATCAAGTTCACAACCTCATGATCACTAGAACTAGAAGATAAATAACCATTTGTAAGACCATTATAAGAAAAAAAAAATAAGTGAAAATGTTATATAATGAACATCCTCCTAAGACACATTATGTGTACCCAATAGATGGGATTATTGGTACTTATACAAGGTGGACACCTTCCACATTTTAGAGACCTACTAAGTTTGATGATAATGAAATTATGGATGACTTAAATATTAATTAATTATTAATTTGAGCATACATTGACCACTATAATATACATAGTGTTACGATTGATAATGGTGCTAGAGATAATGTTTGCATAATGAAATTATTTACATATTTTAGATATACACATGATTATTTACAACCTTCAACCAAAGTGGTCAGAGCATTCATTGAAACCTAATGATATATCCTTGGTGAGATTGACTTAGCTTTATAAATTGGCCTAGTAAATGTGGTCACTACATTCTCAGTTATAACATATATGGGAGTATTTTATATGTTATTAGGAAGACCTTGGATACATAAACTATTTGTTATACATTCTATGGGGCATGGGTGTGTTAAATACATTCATGTCAACCAACTATTAAGTAAAAAAATTCTTTTGAATTAAATAATTTTATACCCAAGTATGTAATTATAAAACTTATAAGGTTAGTCCTATATGAAAGGGTAAGCAACAAGAAATCCCCCTTCATAGGTAGCTTGAGAGACCATTACATTAGAGGTACATAATGGATTTTATAGAATCCTCATCTACTACTACACAACGTATTGAGTTACTTATAACAACCAACATGTTCATATTATTCTATTCTAAAAAAATAAAAAATTACTCAATGATGGGTTATACTAAACCCCATTCCTTATATTATTACCTTATAACTATAGATTATTAGTATATATATGTACAATATCATATATTTTACAATGTTAGATATTCACCTATACATGTTTGTTGATAGTAGCGCTAGTTCATTACACCTAGTTTTAAGTGGGAAAATACCTATGGTCATCCCTTGGATGAAACCATAGGATAGGATTCTCCTTTCAAATATTCCAAAATACTAAAAAAATTAAAATCATCTAAAAATCCAAAAATATTTAACAATTCCATTTCTTTATACTTCTTGGCATCTATGTTATTAGTTACATGTTGGTAGATAAAATATAATTTATTTATATATACATATACATTTTTCATGCATATTTTGAGTGTGATATAGGCATATTAGGCACATGATATATACACATACATAAGTTAGGCCTTACCTTTACTCATGTCATATATATGTTAGGGGCATCTAATTATTCAATCATAATACACATAGGTTACATTTTTATGTGATCACTTTACAATATCATGTTTTAGATTATGTACTTACACATTACTCTATCCATTATTAGATATTTCATAGTGTACTTGATATGTTATATACTTAACATTTTTTTCTAACACATATATGTATGGACTACTATTGTATATTTATGTTGGTTGATTATGATTTTATTCTTTCATTTATTCACTTCCTTGATTTTTTTAATTTATTTCCATTATCTTTCATTGTATTAATTTTTTGAGAATTTGAATATGTTCTATTGTTTGTGGGCCCCATGCCTTTGTTTACCTATTATGAAATTTAAACATGTCATAGTTTGGTGCCTGTGGACATTTGAATATGTCATTATATGTTTTGTGGACATTTTATTATGTAAACTCACTTTGATTATGTTAAATTTGAACATGCTTCTAGTATGAAATCTTCTTGGACTATTTATTTTTTTCTTTTCAGTACTCTTGTGTGTGCGCTAAATTATGTATTCTATTATAATGTTACTATCTAGATTTTTCCATTATTTACATGATGGATGTTAGGACATGGTGTGATCACATATTATGTATATCATTTAGATATCTACCTAGACATGTTATTCCCATATGCCAAATGATCCAGACACATATCATATAGTTATCTTATACTTTTGAGGTAAAGTAACTACCTTTTTCTAATTCACCTTACCTCAAAATTGAGGGGCAATATTAGTGTGGGCTTGACATAAAAGCATGGATTCCACATTTTCATAGTTTTAGATTACAGTGGTTTCATGTTATAGAAACATGTTATCCACACATACACTAGTTATCATATTATCCATATTTAATGGGAGAATTCCATGAGAACATGTCCTCCAAACTTGTGAAAATATAAAATTTGGCCAATTTTTATAGTTACATGATTTAGATACACATTTTTGATCATATTATATACATTGTTACTAATATTGTACTTGGGTTTCATCTTGAGACACATATGAGGTGCATATTTAATGAAAGAACACCTTAAATTGAAAAATTGAATCAACTCCCAAATTTCAAATACTACTATGGACTCTTATCATACCTAGTATGTAATTTTATAAAATTTAATTGATCCAATCTATTTTTGTAGTTAATTCACATTTTGGGATGGTTGGAATGATTAAATCATTCAATCTTACAAGTTTTACAAGTTAGACTTGATTAAATAATCTAAATTCATCAAATTTATAGGACTGAATGATTAAATCATCCACCCTCACTAGATATATAGTGTGATTTTATTGGATCACTCACACTCACTAGTTTATAAGTATGATTAAGTTACGTGATATAGATAAGCTCAATGGCCATGTGGAAAACCTTTCCACCAGTTTTAGAGGCATGGTGTCCTTATATATAAAATTGAAAGAATTTTAAATGTTTCAAAGTAAAAAGATAGAGGTTAGGAGTATACGTGTCTATCCATTCAACCATCTTACCTTTTGGAAAATTTATTTCAAGAAATGTTTCATTAAAAATCATTGGAGATAAGATTATGACAATTTTGAAACCTAAAATTACATACATACATAATTAATGTGTGTGTGTGTGTGTGTGTGTGTGTGTGTGTGTGTGTGTGTGTGTGTGTGTGTGTGTGTGTGTGTGTGTGTGTGTGTGTGTGTGTGTGTGTGTTTGTGTGTGTGTGTGTGTACATATATATATATATATATATATATATATATATATATATATATATATATATATATATATATATAGACACACACACACACACACACACACACACACACACACACACACACACACACACACACACACACACACACACACACACACACACACACATACATATATCTATATATATACATATATTATGTATGTATTTATGTATGGAATTTTAGGTTTCAAAATTGTCCTAATCTTAGCTCTAATGATTCATAATGAAAAATCTATTCAAATAAATTTTCCAAAAGGTAAGATGGTTGCATGGATACATGTGTACTCCTAACCTTTATCTTTTTACTTTCAAACATTTCAAATTATTTCAATTATAGATTATATACATATAAAATGCACTTAGTTGTAGGCTAGTCAATAGTAAAGAAATCAATTTAGGCTCACACAAAGGTTGGGTGTATTATACACACCTAATTAAGCATTTTTTCCATCTAACTAGTAATTTCATAAATATATTAAGGGAGAATGTAAAAAATAAATATGAATTCTCTATCACCTAAAACATGTACACTAAAAAATACCTATCATGGATATACCCTTTAGAAATAAGATATTCCCACTATTTAAAGGTTCATGTTCACTATATCTTAGTGAAAAAATTGATTATATACTAGTCTAACCAATGTTATTCTAATTAGTAAGCCTTTTAGACTATGAAAAATTCTATAAACTTGATCATTATCCTTATCTACCAATTTTGTACCTTACCTATTTTCTTGCTTCTTAGATAATTTCATCCCAGCCAGATGGCTATGTTGACATAGGTATTCCTTTTAAAACTAAGTGTCTTGTACCAAAAGTCATCTAATTTTAAAATAAAATTTATCCTTATGGTCAGCCTAAGTAATTTAATGTGATATATTTACAAAAGAGATTGGTATAAATACAAGATCAACCCTCATTCATTCCTCACCTAAAAAATGCTAAGAACTCACAAGTAAAATTACCAAGAGAACTAAACCAAGAATTCAAGTGATAAACATTTCCATATTTATCCTTATTTACATATCAATCATAATATTATTATCCCGATAGGTCTAAATTATTAAATGATAATCACATGATCCATATTTTTCATGTTACAAGCTAGGTCATGTTATGTAATTGTTTATCACATAATTGATCCTTATACACACATATGCCAAAATGTAAAGGATAACTACATAATTTGGAGGCCTTATTTGAAGTATTAAATATGTAATTAGTTCTTATTTATAGAGTGGTCCTTGGGGAAACTTTAAACCATGTGCACACTAACCTATTTTTCCCACCATCATTCTAAGGGTGAGGAAACTAGGATTTGATCATTTAACAAAGAGTGATAACCTTTATGTGTGATTTGTATACATTAGAATAAATATGATGAAAAAAATATAAGGATCCAAGTGGTTACATATATACCTAATCAATATTATGTATTGGACACCTAAATCTTATTCAGACACTAATATTGACACAACTATCTAAATTTAACACAATTGTTTGAATCCACAAAGTGAAAATTTATAGAATCTAATGAGTAGTCTAAAATCTTGATCCAGTCCAATTTCAGCCTATTTAATCCTAGATCTACACGCACACAATAAACTAATTAAATACTCGTATTTATAATTTATTTCAATATCAATCAATAGTTGTGCTTTCTATTGTTTATCATATCTTAGTATTAAAATTTAGAATATTGTTTATCTAAGTTTAAAAATTAATTACTTTTCTATAGATTTGTTTATCATCTTTATACTTATTAATTTCTATATTTTTAAACTTATATAATCCCCTTTATCTAAAAATTAGTGTTAAACATCTTGATTTGGTAGTTGTACCTCTTAATGTGGCTATTTGTGAGTCTTTAATTTCTCCTTTTGCACCTTTTATTTGGGATATGTAATCCATGTTATAGATTAAATTTATTATGATATACTATTGTAGTTGTTTTAAGAATTTTTTTACATCCACTTAATTAGAAATGGGTAATTATCCATATTTTTTTTAAAGAATAAAAATATTTATATACACCCACTCTAACAAATGTAAATAAATAATGAAATAACTATTCATCTTCATCAATGGGATTAATATTTAACTTGCATAGTTGATCATCTATAATTTATTGTGTATCCACATCATCACTATTATATTAAACCTTAATTATACAATAATTTTATGAATTGACCAATAATGGTATCTCTTGAAGACACTATACTATTTCTATGGGCATTGTGATTTAGTCTTTCTCTTGTTTGATAGGATCATTTATTTTATTACTAGTTTGAATAACATATGGTATATCGTTTAAATTTATTGAATCACATACTTAATAGGTATGAATTTGTGTCATTGGAATTAATTTTTTAGATGGTATAATAGAGACCTTATCATATTGTAATTGTCATTTTTAAATATAAAAAGGTGCATCATTAGCTAGAATTTTATACTTATGTGTATCATGTAAACTTTTTATGCCTCTATGGAATGTATAAGGTATATATTTTATCACATTAATCCAAGTTTGATCTAAGAGTAGATTATATTATAAATATTTAGGTTTGACTTTAAAAATAGTATATATCATTTCAGGAACCAATAATAAATCAAATGTGATAGTTCCCAATTTCTTTTGGAGTTCTATCAAAACCATGTATAGTTTACTTATATTTTTTAGGATTAGTATTATTAAAACCCAAATTATGTATGAATTCATATCTAAAAATATTTATAATTGAACCATTATCAGCTAGTGCACACTTGATTAAATTTACATGTATTTGAATTTGAATGAATAATGAAATATTTTGATCGGTGATATATTTGGGAGATATATATTCCCTATCAAAAATAATAGTAATATGAATATCCTTGAAATTATTCATGATAGAAACAAATGTATCTAGTTGTGTAACCCTTGAAAGATTATTATCATATAACATGACATATAATATATCTTTATAAGATGGTGTTTTCTTTAATAGCTATAGAATAGAATATTGCCTTAAGAATTATGCAACTAGTCA
Organism: Torreya grandis; assembly: GCA_037957365.1. Lineage (NCBI taxonomy): Eukaryota > Viridiplantae > Streptophyta > Pinopsida > Cupressales > Taxaceae > Torreya > Torreya grandis. Next base: position 1,260,270 of record JARHVA010003042.1, read on the forward strand.
ATGAGCTGATAGCCATTGGGTTGAGAAAATTGCCTTGAATAAGGTTAAGGAGGAACATTGTTATTATTAATAGTGGGTTGGGGAGGTAAGATTGGTTTCCCCCTTATATTTTGAATAACATGGATGTGGTAATATAATATTGACCTTTAATCAAAATATGTTGATATATAGAAATAGGTTGAGGGTGAGGGGGAAGAAGCACAAAGGTTTGTGTACATGCCATTTGTCATCTATCTATGATAATAATTAGCTAAAATTTGATATTATACCAATATGTATCATTAGTAGGGATGATCTTAGGAGATATATTAACTTGATTTTTTCCATAATAAGTTGACTCTTATCTATACCCATGACCTCTTATTTAAATATTGTGTGAAATGTAAATGTAATCTTGCCCCCAAATGGCCAAAAACCATCTTTTTATGATGGTAATATTTTGGGATAATTATTATACTATGTAATATTATAAGAATAAGAATTGAAAAGTGATTGAGGGTCCATGTTATAAATTTTATCAGCTTGATTTAATTTTTACTTTATCATGATCTAACACAATGAATACCATGTGAAAGAGGAATACATGATGTAAACATTAATTTCATAATGCTATGTAACATATTATCAAAAAAAAGTTGTTAATCCCATTATTAATATATTACAAGAAAAAATAAAGGTATGAAGGGTGATTTGGCATAGGGTTTGAATGATTATGTGGGCTCTCAATTATAATTTTATTTTCATAAATTAGTTTCAACCCAATATTTCAGAGAACAAACTATACATGATAAACCATTATTTTATCCCACTATCCCATCTTTGAGGGTACACTGAGAATAACTTCCCTAAGTGATACACTCTTATTAGGTCCACCATAAATTAAATGGCTAAAAATTATTCCTATGGTGTAAATAAGGGACCCTAAGAGTTTCCAATTAACAATGAGGTATGGGTAAACTAAAATCCATGTTTACTATTGTCCAATTTCTAAAGTCTTGATTTAGTCACCCTCACACCATGATTTTCGTAAAACATTACCATTTATCCCATAATGACAATAACTAAGTAGGTTTAAAACCACCAAAACATAGTTGCTAAAAAACCATCAAGCAAATAGAAAATAAATAAGAATGAAAATTAATTTTTTTTTATGTGTATAGATAAAAAAATTAAAACCTAAGGTCAAAATAAAATGATTTAGTGTCAGATGTTATCCAAGGTGACAAGATAATTTCATCATTTCCATATTAAATATAATGTCAAAAAATATTTACTCATGGTTTTGAATTTATATCAAAGATCAAATTTTATTTTTGTTTAGTGTCAGGAATTTATAAAAATTTATATTAAATCATAGGGAAAACCCAATCAAACAAAAATTAGTGTTCTACAAAAAATTATGGGTTCACCATAATGTTTATATGTTCATTTTGGTTACCAATTAAATGTAATAAACATCAAAATATTTGAATACAAATTGTTATTATAGAACATATAAAACATAAATGTGAAGTAAATTCAAATAAAAAATTTGAAGTAGCCTATAAATAGTAAATAATAAATTGTGCAAACCTAGATTGTATTTTTTTACTAGCTGTGCAGGTAGATATATGATGTAAAACTAGGTGAAAAAACCTATGAACTATGTTATAGATGAAAAATATAATTATGTGATGTATTAAGACATGGATGTACTTGGTGGAGAAAAACATATTGCAAAATTATCTATTTATTTATTACAGTTGTGTCCTGGTTGACTATGCAATTGATTTTATGATACAATCACCGACATTTACTTAAGAGGGTTGGTCGATTGATTGTCGGAATTGATTTGAGATGTAAAAGACCTAAAATATCAAAAACATAGTTTCATACACATAAAACAAATATAATATCAAATAAAAAGTGGGGAATTGGGAAAGGGGAATAGTTAAGCTAACTTTAAAACAACCCATGTAATTTAAATTATAACTACATATCCACAAAGGGCCTTAGGATGATGTAGGTATCCCTCCTAGAGTGAGTTTATTAATTTTTATATTCTATATATGAATGAAAATATATATATTGACTTGAATTCTTGATGATGAGTGATCTTGACCTACAATAAAAATGACTTCAAAATTAGAATATAAATGTTAGAAAAATTTGAATTTGATTTCGAGAGATTAGTGTTATTTTTCTCAATGTGAAATAAAACTACCAAGTGAATACTAGATGTGTATTGAATTACAATCTAATGTGATTATATAGAGTAATATTTTGAATATTTTTGTTAACCAACCTTGAAAAAACCATGGGATGGAAAATGTGAAACATATCTAATTTAAAAATTTTCCATTAGAGCATGGGAGATAAGGCTAAACTGGTGGACAAAGTTAAGTTGTGATCATGTCTACTTAGTGTATTCTTGTCCTAGAAAGATAGAGACTATTGGTTTTTAGCTGGTAGGAGCTTATGAGAAAAATAGGGATACTTGAATGATGTTTTCAATACTTAAAATATAATAAATGGAACATTGTAGGATCTCATGGAGATTTAAATTTAAAATAATTATAAATAAACCAAGTAAGATAATGATGGAAATATTAAACATTATCAATAAATTAATGATTAAATTTGAGTGTATAGACAAGGAATATTCTAATATGTGAGATCATGTTGATAAGTGGGTAGTAAATATAATATAAGATACAAAGGAAAGTCATAAAAAAACTAATAAGATGGTACAAGACAATATAATTAGTTGTTGGATCTATATAAGATATTATATTATGATGAATATAGACACCTAAAAATGGCCATAACTAGATTTTAATTGGACATTAGATTGATTCCTACCAACCATTACAAATTAAGCCCAAGAATCATTAAACGTCATAAATTTTCTTGGGCATCAATATTTAAAGCTCAAAATAATTTTGAGACATCCCTAATTGGGGTATCCTATCATATGCAACCATGACCTCTCAAGGATTCATCCCTAAGAACCTTACAACATCACAACAATCAATTTGGCCTATGGACCTATTAAGTGGATCATATGAACAAAAATCAAATCTTGAAAGAGTTAAATGGCTTATTAGAATTAATTGGAAAGATAAACCAAAATAAATTCTTAGTTTAATTATCCATGTGTAAGTAATGAATAATTCAAAAGATAAATTCATAAATTTAAATATCCAAGCCTTTCATCATTACCTTTTGTGAGTTTTCAATCTCTTTCAAAATATCTTAAAATATCTCATTTTGGAGACCTATGCCTATTCATTACAAATCATTATTAATTGACAACTATTAACTATACTGGGGATAGTCTTGACTCACTTAGGCTATGTTTGAACCCATTCCAAGGACTAACTCAACCATAACACACCTTAATTGAGAGTTAAATCCATTTTCTATAAATACAATGCCTTGCCTATTGAATTATAAGCTATTTTGGTGTAAAGGTATCATGCATAAACAACTTTAAATCTCTATTTATATAATGTTATAATGCGCATTTTATTACAATCAATGTTATAATACCAAAATATTGAGCCAAGCATAAGTCACATCAAGCCATAATGGTACCAAGGAGAGAGGGAGATACAAAAGATTCATTTTTCAAAGATTTCTTGAGCACAAATCAAGCAAGCCACTCAATAATTAATTTATAGCTCCAAAAAAAGGTAAAGGATTGTGTGTCTTTTGTGTTTTAGTTAGGATTTTAGTTTGGTTTCGTTACTAAGCCCACCCCTACGATATAGGCTTGTAAGTTTTAGTGTTTGTTTGTTTCTTTGAGTTCTTTTTACTTAAACTAACATGTTACTAACCTCCCTTCTTAGATTCCAATGATTACAAATACCATGACCGATGGGACATGCACCATATGAATTTTATCCTAAATCCTTTAAGACCATTATACTAATTATTTTCATGTAAAAATTTGAGCTTACTGACCAAAATAGGTGGAAATTGAAGGCCAAAAGACATATTTTTAGAAGTTACAAGTTTTCTCTATGTAATCATGATTTTTCTCTCTAGAAAATAATATCTCAACTCACATAGTTGCATTTTTACAATTAAAATTACATTTTTTCACTTATAGTTGAGGTTTTTTAGGTACATTTGTGGTTTTTCACTTATCATTATGGTTTTGTAGTTATTGTTGTAGTTTTGCACTTATAGTTAGGGTTTTGCAAGTATAGTTGTAGTTTTACACTTACAATTGTGTCTTTGTAGATACAATTGCATTTTTGCTCTTATATTTGTGGTTTTAAAATATAGTTTAATTTTTTAACTTATAGTTTCATTTTTGCACTTACTATTGCATTTGTTCACTATGTGTATACCTGAGACTGATAGGTCATCTTTCAGAGCTTTGTTTGGGGTCATTATAACTCCATTTTTTATGCTTTGTTTTTTAAAACCATGTTCTTTCTCCTAAATATTTAGAATATACTACTAGTTTAACTTCAAGTTTTATGAATTTTTCACAAAATATTAAAAATATTTCAAAAAGTGTAGGACCCAAGAGGGAAAGAGGCACAATTTTGAAAGTGGTTAAGTCTTGAACATTTTGTTTGGTATTTAAAAGGAATTTAGTTATTTTTATGCTTGGATTATTTGTGAAAGCTTTTACAAGTTTTATACTATGTATAAGGGTCCAAATTTCATAAAAATATCATTTTGGTGCATTAAAAATTAACTTTAATCACTTATTTACTTATTTTTGAGAACATTCATTTTATGCCTTAATTGTTTGGTGTTGTCTATTTTTGTAAATTGATTGATGTGTATATGCTCTCCCCTATCCATTATAGGTAGATTGAGTTACCAAAGGAACTCTTTATTTTTATTTGTTCCTTTTTCCAAAGGTATTAAAATAACATCATTAATGCTCTCCTCAAATCCATATCGTTTAGGTGATCTAAGCATGACCTTAAAGTCCTTTCACTAGTCATTTATTTTAATGCAATTTGGTTTGTGAGTAGGAGTGCATAGCCTCATAATGAGTTATTTAAGGGTACACTGACTTGGGGTTTCATCTCCCTAGATCATACTAATCGTGATGCATGGAAAGATATATAAATTAGGGCACATATATTATGATTGCCATGGGATTGAGTGGCTAGCCTCTCCAATTGTAATGAAGAGTCAAGTTAGGTTTGGATAACTAGGGGATTCCACTAATAAGTGCATGGATGGAATCAATATGAAAAGGAATATACCATTTCATAGTAATTTATCTAGTATGAACTTAATTGGCATGAGGTATCTCTAGTGTTAACCACACTTAGGACCATCTAGATGATTAAAAATTTAGTTTTTAGAACAATTGCATTTGCTAAAAACATATTATTTAGATAGGGTGAGTAGCCTAAAGTTCCATGTTGCTATAAAATATATTTGGAGAAGGGGGTGTAAAAAATATACTACTTATTTCATTATATTTATAACTAAAATCCTCTTAAGAGCATGTATATAGATAGAATTCACAGATATGGTGCAACCTTGTTAGTTTTAGGGATTTGGATGTTATAATTATTTATATTTTCTCATTATTAATATAATTTCTTGGTATTTTAGTCTAAACACCATTTGTTTATTTATGACATGTTAAAAATGAGTTTTGTGTCCATGTTACTCCATTATTTTATGAGGCATTATGCCATCCATTTGACACCATACTTTTTCCTTAGTATTTTGACAACACTTTGTGTGTGTGTCACTTGATTGAAAAGGGTAACATTATACTACCTAATCCATTTTGATTTTTGTGCCTTGAAGTCTTGAAACAAACCATCGATCATACCTTAAGATCATAGTATCACCATTTTGTTGTTTAATTCATTTCATAGACTTGTTTGTCTTGTGTCCAACTTTATAAATTTTAAACCAATCCACACGTGTCTTTTTGGATATTTATCTAGTGTCATTATGCCATTCACCTTTGACTAATTATTAATATAAGGAAGCCTATTTTTACTAAGTTGAGTTTTTAATTATCCTTGACAAATTCAAATCCAAACATCAATTGATTTTTGTTTATGCCTTCTATAATTTGGGCTTAGACATTGATATTTCTATTTTGGGTTGTGTAACTTAGGTTAATTATTTACCCACTTTGAAAACTATTATTTGTTCCTCTATTTCAGAGAAAATATTATATTTCCATGTGTTTTTTATTTCATGTATTATATCAAATTGATCAAATTCATGTCTAAAGTTGAGTGCCTAGTCTATGCCAATGTGTTTTAAATTTTCTAGATTAAAACACACCTCTTTGTTTGAGCTTACATTTTGATGTCGAATTTGGCCAAAATCCTTAGTAACCTTGATCTTCCTAGATTAGACTTGTTTAGAAAAATTTGAACCTAGAGTTTGGAATTTTGATTTTAGCTCATCGAATTAAACATTTTATGCAAAGCATTTAACATTAGACATTTAACGTTAGTTTTTTTTATAATAATTTTTTTCATTGACCCTTTTTAGAGATACAACTCTAACCCTTTGACCAAGTTAGATTGAGTTTGACCCTTTTTATATTTTTAGACATCATTTTTTAGAATTTATAGAATGCTAACCCTTTTTGTTGTGAATGATTCACCATTGATATGACCATGTCTCACTATACTTTTAGTTGCATCATGTATAATCTAGGGTATAGTAATATGATCACACAAGAAGAATTTATTCAAGGCCTCTATAGAGATGATGTAATTTTGTGAGATAGATCCTTATCCACCTTACAACACTCAAATGGGGGAATATATCCAAGATCCTTTGTCCCACTATTTGGTCAAAATACCCCCTTATATTAGGACTAAAAAAAATGTCACAATTCCTAGCTAACATACCTTTAATTATAAAACAAGTCTAACAACAACTATACTATGTTATAATGCCATCAACCTAGGACCCTTATTTTTCTAATTTTCACTTACTTACAATAAGGATGAAGTTTTAATCATAAACATAGAGGTTATGAATAAGTTTATGGCATACTTTCCCCATGAAATTTTTTTGAGTTTAGTAAGAGTGTCTTACAACATGCCTTATAATCAAAAAATTGAACAAGCCTCTTCCATTAATCCTCAAGATCTAGTGTTGATGTTGTATCAATACCCTCATATTATTTCCATAGGAAAGGGAGGACCAATTCATATAAATTTTGATATCATACCAAACCTATCTAAACTTAGCACATAACTTCAACAACATGACCATGTCAAATGTTCCTTTAATTGAATTATCTCCAATAGGAGTCTTAATTGAAATGATAAGATAGTAAATTTATGGTATAGGCCCATTAGTATGAATCAATTTGGTTTGATACATGTTCAATTCCCTATCTATCAAAGAAGTGTCTTTTGATTCTATGTAGAATATTGAACCAAACATAATAGACAATACACATGTATCATCCAATCCAGACCAAAGTGGTATAAATTCACAAGAAACTAGTCTAAAACAAAATTTAACTTTAATTAAAACCAAAATTGGTTTGTAAATATAAGGGGAAGGAACTTATACCTCCAAAACACAAACAACTACCTCTAATTCTCAACCAACTACTTATTCAAGCACACAACCATAAGGGTTAAGTAGTCAATCAATAACAAGTGTCATGATTTAAAAAAACATGATGAATATTAATCCACCAAAAATTGTGATGACTAATATTATAAAAAATAGGCATAATCAAACATACCAATGTAGCAAAGTCAAAAAAATTTACCACCTCAAAAAGAGGAAAATAGTGTTCCACCTCACTAGGTAATATGAACATACCTCTTTACTCATAGACCAATAAACCAATACAATAAAAAATGATGTCTAATCAACAATGTATGAGTATTGGTTATAAATAAATGTGTAACCTTCAACATGCATCTACTTCCCAAAAAAGATTCATACAACCAATAGGTCTAACTTTTCACAAGTATTGATTAGGCAACAATTACCTTTTTTTCTAAGGTTCCATAAACTTAATGATAGGGCATTGGTTCAAAAATTCACCTCAATAAATAAGGTTTTACTAGTCAAAAATAAGTCCCTAATCAACCTCAATAGGCATAGTAATTCACCTCCAATCATATCCTTCCATCTTAGCCATAATTTCCCCAAAACTAGGCCCATAAACCAAATCCTAATCTCAATATCACATAACAATGCATACAATTCCAACAATCACATCCTAATCCAAAAATGTATATTCCTATCCAATTACCTATCTAAACCAACAATCCACAACAAACTATGCTTCCACTATACCCAATTAAAGTAGCCTAATTTTAACCGCATAGTCTCCACATTAGACCAACATTCCTTCTAGTTTCTTAGCCCAAGAACTAAACCAAATAAAGGATGTAATTTTTTACATCTAATATGTTAAGTAGACCAAGAAGTTCAAGTTGGACTATGTGTGTTCCTACCCATTCAACATAGAGTATTTATAGATGCCATTTCTTCCATAGTAGGAACCACCAAAATTTGACAAATAAAAGGGAAAATGAGACCCAAATTCCCACTTAACTAAATAATTTTATTTCTTGTCAACTAGTGGCCTACAGTGACATATAACTCCTAATATTGTTCCCAAAGAGTTTGTTAGGACAATCATTGGATTAGTTTCTAAAATTTCCTAAGAATTCAATTTCTGATTCCGATGATCTTTTAGAGAAGTTTGTGTAACACTTGTTCTACAATCTCAAACATGAGATTTCATTGGTAGATTCGACACAAGCCAAAAAAATGTTGGTGAAATATTTATATGTTATATGTAGTGATAGAGAGAACTTTATAGTTGATTCACCCATAATTTACTAGACAAACAATTAACCATTATGTTTACCAAGAATTTGCATAGTGAGATATCTTACCATGTAGAACTATAGTGTGTGTATAATTTCAAAGAGATCATTGATAAAGGCTTTTTAATTGAAATATTAATTATTAAAAAAGGGATCATCAAGCTTACCTCATCAAATTATAACCAAACTACAAACCAAAGAAATGGCCAAAACCAAAATAAGAACCAAGTCCAAGTACAAATGTCAAAACTAGCATAGGATAAAAATTATGATAAACCCAAGTAGTTTAGTCACAATAAGAATGTTATGGGGAATAGAGTAATCAATTCATGACATGTTTAAAAAGTTAAAACACCATTTACTTAGCCTACATCACATATGCAAATCAATCCTAACCAGCAACTCTTTATCAAATAGAATAACCTTTACCTTTATAAACCCCTATTCCAAGGATAATTATTCCTACTCATTAGATTTTTAATGACCTTAGATAACCCATTGAATATGTGTTTCACAAGCTCACTACCATTAATCTGATTAGCTGGCCTATTTTGAAGCACTATCATGAGTGCGTTCCTTATCTAGATTGATACTGATAAAATGAATTTTATGAATATCATCGGGTTAATGAACATAATTTGTGTCATTGTGTGAAAATTAAAAATTTGATTGATAATATGTTGGAAAATGAAGAGATAACATTATATAATGGAACTTCCATATCTAATCAAAAACTAAGAATTTATGAAAACCCCTTTCCACAACATAAAAAACAACAACAATATTGATAAAGGTCAAAACATCAACAACAATAGTATCAAGAACCATGATAGAAGCAGTAAAATTATAATAAAAATAAACATCATCTAAGTGGATGGAACCAAGGCCTAAATAATGCCAACAATTAATAGACCTACCATGTAGTTTTACATGACTATAACAATGTTGTAGGCCATATTATGGGACATCATGTTTCCATTAACTCCATCAATCCAAGACCAAATATTAATAAAATAATACCATTACTAATTAATTAAAACCAACCAACCCATGACATTAATCTTTCCTTGACTTGGGAATGCATATAAATACACTATCAATCAGGGATTACCACTTTTGAACCTAATATCAATAACTCATTATTGACCCATGACCGTGTACAAGTACACTAACAATCAAGGCTTATCTTATCCTGTCCCCCACTACCATAATTTTTTAGCAACAATGGTCTTATATCTAAACCATATTTTCCAATCATAACTTAGTGGTTGAATACTATCATTCTAGGCCCACAACCATCTGCCACTTCATCCATCAAACCCACAATTATAGCTACGAACAATCCATTTAACATTTTTAAAGAAAAGACATTTGATATTGTGGAACAATTAAAAAATACACCCTCAAAAAATCTCTATTTTTGATTTGTTGCATATGTCCACCATCAACAAGAATATCTTGACAGAGCTACTTAGCCAATCCCAAGTTATTAATGACATATCGCCAAATAAATTCCTAGCTTTGGTTAGACATCTATCCTCAAGACAATAATTAACTTTTGACCAAAGTGATATGTCATCCCTTGGCCCTATGCATAATAATCCATTGCACATCAAATTTGTCATAACATGGAACAAAGTGAAATGTTTCCTCATAGATAATAAATCATGTCTAAATATTTTATCTCTAAAGCTCATCAATCTTCTTGAGTAAACCATAGATGATCTACAACTAGAAATGATCAGCATCAAGGCCTATGATAATGAAGATCAAGAATCTTAGGGAACCATTAGATTTCCAATTATCATTAGGCATTTGACCCATGATACATTATTCCATGTGTAAGACCTCAATTTGTCATATAATATGATTTTGGGTATACCTTAGATACATGAAATTATTGCAATCCATTCAACATTACACCAGTGTATCATGTTTTCCCATTTAGGTATGGAGGTTACTATCCATGGATATTTTCACCCATACAAAAATTATAACAATTTGGAGGTTGAGTACCAAAGTTATAATTACCATTTTGTCTTAAATCAAGTTCTTAAAAAGGACAAAGGCAAAGAAATATTTTTTGATTCACTAGAGGCTGATTATATTGACCTAGATACCCTTTATTCACTTTCCCACATGTTACCTCCTAAAATGTCAAATCAATATACTATCTTAGTTAATGGCCTAGGAGAGTATTTGACCCATAATACATTCCACATTTCCAAGATTTTATAGAACCCCAAGTCATATGGAAGATCTAAATCCAAATAACCTTTCATAGAATGACAAAGAAAGGGAAAAGGCCAAACACATAGTCTAACACCTATCATTTTCATAATAAATACTATCCATAAATAGGACCCACTTACAGATGATGATTCTTGGTTGTATAATGACAAACTAGTTAACTATTACATAAAATACAAGTATCTCATTTCAAACAAAATCATGGAAAAACATGCCTACAAATGAGGAGGCCTTGGGATAAATCAATAGGGTCTACCTAATCCAATTTCTACCATTTGATTAAAAAAACATATGATATTGGATTTAAACTTCTTGGGGGTGACTCCATGTACCTTTTTAGTGTTCTAATACCAAAAAATAGTGATGACAATATTGATAATGAAGCATATTCAGATCATAACCCTTTTAAGAACCCATACAATACTAATTTATATGATATTAATGCCATTTTCACCCTTAGACTAGTCATTGACCATAACCTACTTCCTTTATATTATCCTCAACCTATAGACTAGGACCAATAATAATCAATAGTGTTAGCCAATGAGTTTTAGAATGATGAGGCCTTCAATGATTTTCTAGGCCTAAGGGACAATGTTACATTAGGAGACCACAAACAAGGTTTATCAATAAATTTAGATCCTGAAGCATATTTTGGAAAATGGTTGAACACCCTTATCAAAAAATAATTAAATAAAACATTGAGGTCTCAAAGTTAAAACCTCTTTGAGGCACTATTCAAATAGGGAAAAAGTGAAGAGAAAGGCCAGTCTAATGGTGAAAACCTATTTTAGGCACCATTAGATGGGGTTGTTCAACCTTCCTCAAACATAGATAAGGAAATCACCAAAGATAAACTTGCCTATGGGTCCAAGTTTAGTTTTCAAGAACAACAAGCTTTTGATTGAAACATCCAAAATTTTCCAATAGTATTTGTCACATACACATCCCTACAACTGGGGGATTTTGATTCATCATACCTCAAAGAACTTAAAGAGCTAGTCCTAACAGAGGACTCTACTATTGTAGTCTAGTTTAAATCTTTACCAACCATTTTTGAAGATGGTTTAACACTTCTTATGGAGGATAATATGGAAGTTAACATTGAGACTCTAGACAATCCAAAATCGATCAAATTAGGTGTGTCTCTCATCAAAGAGGAACATGAAGTATTTACTATGTTATTGAGGGATTTTGTTGATATATTTGCATGTGCCTACTCTGACATGCCAAGTTATCACCCCACCTTGGTTGTACACCACCTTATGGCTCATCCTGATGCCAAACCTATGAAACCAAAATTATGCAAGATGCATCCTCACATTACTATATTAGTAAAGAAAGAGTTGGAAAATATCTTAGAGGCAAGATGTATTCAATCAATCAAACACTCTAAGTGGATCTCCAATGTTTTAATAGTAAAAAATAAGCCAAAAGGAATCAATATTTTCACTAATCTACAAGACATACATAAGGCCTACCCTAAAGATGATTTTCTTCTATCAAACATTGACATGATAGTCGAATCCATAGTTTGTTATGAAATTTTATTAGGTTATACCATTTGGTCTCAAAAATGTTAGGATACTAACCAAAGATCCATGACCATTATATTTCAAGATACGATGCATGACATTATTAAAGACTACATCGATGACATACCAGGAAAATCCAAGACCAAGGTCAATCATCTAGTAGTACTATGAAGGATATTTGAAAGAATATGTGAATATAAAGTTAGGCTCAATACTAATAAGTATGTTTTTCTTGTTACTTCATGGAAATTTCTTGGCTTCACTATGTCTTATAGAGGAATTGAATTTAATGCAACCAAAGAACAATCAATAACTTAATTGCCACCACCAACCAATTTGAAGAAACTTCATAGTTTGTAGGTCACAATTCAATCTATCAAATGTTTCATATCTCAGTTGGTTGATAAGTGTAATCCTTTTACACATTTTTTGAAGAAGGGTGTCATATTCCATTAGAATAATAAAATCTACAAATTTTTTTGACAATTGAAATATTATCTATAAAATCCACCTATTTTGTTTCCTCCTATTCTAATAAGGTCATTCTTACTATATTTATTACCCAAAAATAAAGCCTTTAGGGGACTTATATATCAACATGATGATAATGTAAAGGATCATGCCATGTACTATCTAATATGTACACTATTCATGTATGAGCATAATTTATATTGCCATTGAAAAAGCCTACTTATCTATGTTCTTCATAGCTCAAAAAACATGACATTACATGTTAAATAATAAGACCATGGTGATTTTAAAAGTAGATATGCTCAAGTATCTTCTATCCAAAATAACTTTATAAGGTTGCATGGATAAATGGATCATGTTTTTGAGTGATTTTGATATAGAATATGTCAAATAGAAATCCATCAAGGGGAAAGTTCTTACAGATTAGCTTGTTGAAGCACCCCTTATAGATATAGAACCACTAATATTCCAATTCTTAGATGAGTCTATTATGACCATTATTGACACACCTCTTGAGGAGAAGCACTAAAAGATATATTTTTATGGATCATTCATAACACATGGATCAAGGATAGGCCTTTTTTTATCACACCATAGGGGCATATTTTCCCTAAATCATTCTAGATCAACTTTCCTTATAGCAAAAACATGGAAAAATATGAAGCACTCATTATAGGTGTTTGACAACTACTATAATGGAACATATAACATTTAAACGTCTATGGTGATTCGTAGATAATCATCAATAAGTTTAAAAACCATTTTTAGTCTAAAGATGACAAACTAGTACCATATAAGGCCATGGTTGACACTCTTAAATAATAGGTTACCAATGTCTAGTTTGAACATGTACTAAGGGATATTAATAGAATAATAGATGCCATTACCACCATTAGATCTCTAATTCATCATATAGATATGACAGAAGAATACAATTCCTCATTGAATATCTACTAGCACCAGCTCATGAAATTTTAATAGTTGCAATGATCTATGATATTGTTGGTTCCAACTCTATATGGTATTTATACCTTTATGTCTATCTTCATGACCAAATAATTGCACCAAACCTAGTATACAAATAATCCAAGGCCTTTACCCACCATGTTTCATGTTATACCTTACTGGAATCAACCCTTTGTCATTGTAATTTTTATGGAACTCTACTTTACTATTTAAAGTCAGTAGAATCTACATTAGCATTATGGGATTTTCATAGAGGATGTGGAGTCCACACTAATTGGGTCATCTTATCCAAAATTATTTTATGCACTAGGTACTCTTGGCCAATGATGTATGTAGATGTAGTTGTGTATGTGATAAATTGTGATAAATGTCAAAGGCATACCAATCTGATTCATGCCCTAGGTAGGACTCTACAGATAATGCTTAAACCATGGTAATTTTTTACATAGGGCCTTGATCTCATTGGGAAGATAAAGCCCACCTCATCTAGTGGCCATAAACATATCCTTACCACCATAAAATATTTCACTAAGTGGGTTGAAGCTATACCCCTCACTTATGTGACTAAAAATTAAATTTCTAAATTAATATTTAAACACCTCATTTTCCACTATGGTATCCCCTTTGACATTATATCCAATAATGTTGAGTCATTCAATAATAAATATGTCAATTGCTTTGTGTTTAGTACACAATACTCAACATTTTTTAATCACATATTACTGTCAAGGTAATGGCCAAGTAGAAGTATCTAATAAAACCATTATCAACATCCTCAAAAAATATCAATGATGCTAACCATGATTAGCACCTTTAGATATTTTGTACCCTTTAGAAATACCACACCAACTACCATACTCTAATAGGAGCCACTTCATATTCACTTTTTTATGACATTGAGACAATTTTTCCCATTGAGGTTGAGTTACCTTCTTTGTGCATCTCTTTAAAGCATGTCCTAGATGATGAAGACTATATAGTAGCTCACCTAAAAGAGCTAGATTTATTTGATGATAAATTTATTGCTATAATTAACAATCTACAAGCATACTAGAACTGACTCTATGGACACTACAACAGGGGTATTATACATAAAGAATTCAATCTTGGTGATCTTGTCCTTAAATAAAACCAATAAAATACCATGATCAATAAGAAACATAATGAAAATTTCAAACCCAATTGGATAGTCCCATTCATCATTGTTACAAATTATGGCACTAGAGCATACAAGCTCACTACACAATATGGGGATGATCTTGATGAGATGATGAACATTATACACCTCAAGCATTACTTTACTTGAGAGACATAGTGTATTGTCTATGAGGCCTGTTACATTTGTACCATAATGTCAAAGTTATTCCTTATACCATATCATTATACTATACATTTCTTATTTACCAATTTATTTTCCCTGTCTCTACCTTTCCCTTTACCCTTGGTTCTATTCCATTGGTTATATAGTTGCTTTCATCAAGATGATTCATATAAAGTTTCAATAGTTGTTATAGTATTCTAGACAAAGGCCATATTTTGGATTAGTATGATAGTGGTTTGGTAGTTACATCCTTTAGTTCTTGTTCCATTCTATATTATGTGGGCCTAATTATAACTACCTTTGGAAAAATTAGTGTTTCACCATCATGTGACTAACTATAATCACCTATGGGAAAATTAGTATCATTGACCTATGTCATTATTTTTTAATTATAACTTCCTATGGGAAAATTAGGAACAATACTTGTTTATCATGCCTTGAAGTACCACCTTCCTAAGCCTATTCCATATTATGCCATTTTCCTACTATACATATTTTATTTGAATTAACTATTAACTAGTCATATTGCTCCACTATATGACATAACTATGGGATTATGTAGGTAGTGCTAGATTCATGTTGAGGTTAGCTCAATCACCACTTTACCATGCTCTCATCATTTAGCAATAAATTTTAAGTCTAAAAACTCTCACCATTTTACAAGGTTGGACTATTTAGTATCTCATCATTATCTATTGAGTTGGGATGCTCTATAATTTCTAAAAACATTTGTAAAATGATCTAAAAAATCATAAATATTGACCAATTCTTTGCCTTAACAATTCTAGGAACCCTCACTCAATCACAAGAAACCACTTGTCATTAGTTTTCCCATATTTATTGGCCTAATATCCCATGCTCTCTCCATTTTATGAGTCCATTCCCATATTATTATATCACATTCATCTTGTTTTACTTTTCATCATTTTTCTTGTATCCCATTTCATAGGAGAACTACATTTGGAATTAACTTTTTTTTAAAGATTACATCCATGGAACTATGTAGGAAATGTCCACTTAGCCACCACCTTCCTTTTATTTTATTCCCCCATCTTGTTTGTTTATTTGGTTCTTCCTTATCATCTAGGGGTAATGTTTGTCACTTGTTTTTGTCATGTTATTTATACTAAAATTTTTCTTACCCATTTTTTATTTGTATTTAATTTAGTTTTTCTTTATTTCTTAGTGTTTTGTTTATTTTTTTAATTATTTGCTTTTTTTGTGCCTTAATTTAGTCTATGTGCATTCATTGGGTGATTCCTTCAGCATTATTATTAAATCCATCCATATTCATATGTCAAAATTATCATCATGGTTTTTATCATTGGTTAATTATTTTTAATTGAGTATTGGATCATGTGTTAGTCCTTATGCATATTTTGGATAAGTTATCATGGTGTTCTATCATGATGCCTACCATCATCTGCTACAAAAAAAATCAACTCCATGAGTCTACATGATAATGAGGTAATGATATCTTCTTGGCACCAAAATATTATTGATCTAATCCAAATAATATCTTAAATAGAGTAATCAAATCCCAAAATAATTTTAACCTTTGTTATTTTGAATGTGCATCTACCTACTAGTAGGTTACCCAGATTCATCTTTCTCCTTTGTTCCCAATTTGCAATCATATTCCATATCATATTTGCCACTATCGAGGTATAATGCTTATAACCACCTATATGAAAATCATTATATACCATCCAAATTGAATTAACAATGATTCTAATCTCATTTGGGTAAATCATTGTGTTTCCATCTATTTGAAGGTTAATGATTATAATCACCTTTGGGAAAATCATTATCTTTCTTCTACCCAATTAAGGTACATTTTTAGTATGATAATGCTTAAAACCTCCTTTTATAAAACCATGATCTCTATCCTCTCAAGTAGGGCATGTTTTAATCCTACCAATAATTAAATTTCCTATGGGAAAATAATTACTTTTACTTTAATGATTTAACCACCTTTGGGCAAATCATTACCTTTTTTGTCTTACCTATGCTGATGATTATAACTGCCTATCAACAAATCATCTTGTCTATTTTCCCACCTATGGAAGCTCTATATTTCATTTATTATAAACATCTCTAGGAAAATTAGTCTTTTATACCCATTTACTTTTTTTGGTCTAACAGTTTCCTCCTTTTGAGGGACTGATAACCGACTCTCTTTGTACACCACTCCCTCAAGGAAGCACCTAAAATTTATCAATTATCGTTAAAGTTAGAGGCATATCAAACCTATAAATTATTTTATAATATGTTATTATGCCTATATATTACAACTCCTTCCCAAATAGGGTAAAATTGTAGACACCTAAAACTAACCACAACTAGATTTTGATCAAACTTTAGACTGATTCCTACCAACCATTACAAATTAAACCAAGGAATCACTAAACATCCCAAAATTTATTATGTATCAATTTTATAAGCTCAAAATCATGTTGAGACATCCCTAATTTGGTTATCCTATCATATTTAACCATAAAATCTCATAGATTCATCCTTAAACACCTTGTAGCATCACAACAATAAATTTGGCCTATGAACCTATTGAGTGGGGAACATGATCAAAAATCAAATATTGAAAGATCTAAATGGATAATCAAAATTAATTAACAAGCTATACGAAATTAAATTTTGAGTTAAACTATACATGTGAAAATAATGAATAAATAAAAAAGTAAATTCAAAAATGCAAATATCTTAGCCTTTCATCATTACCTTTTGTGAATTTTCAAAGTCTTTTTAAATATCTTAAAATATCTAATTTTGGAGACCCATGCCTATTCATTACAAATCATGATTAATTTATAACTATTATCTCAACTATGGATAATCTTGACTCACTTAGGTTAGGATTGAACCCATTCTAAGGCTTAATTCAACCCTAACTCACCTTGCATGAGATTTAAATCCACTTTTTATAAATACAATGCCTTGCCTATTAAATTATAATTTATTTTGGTGAAAAGTTATCATACACAAATAACTTTAAAGATCTTTTTATATAATTTTATAATTCCCATCTTATTTCAATCAAGCTTATAATGCCAAAATATTGAGCCAAGCATAGGCCACATAAAGCCAAAATGGTGCTAAGGAGAGAAGGAACTACACAAGCTTCATTTTCCAAAGATTTTTTATAAGCATAAACTGAGAAAGGCACTCAACAATGCATTTGGATCTCCCAATGAAGGTAAAGGATTTTGTCTCTTTTGTATTTTAGTTGTGATTTTAATTTGGTTTTGTTACTCAGCTCACCTCTAAGATATAGGATTGTAAGTTTTAGTGTGTTTCATTGAGTTTTTTTTTAACTTGAACTAACATTTTACTATCCCCCTTCTTGGATTTTTATGATCATAATGATTATTCAAGTTTACTATTGGAAACAAACTATATTAGGTTAGTTGATGATTTTCTTTTAAATGATGGGGCTATCAAAAATTGGATAAAATTAATAAATCAATCTATCGAATGTATTTATAAAACATATACAAATTATATTAGGATAGTTGATGCAATTAACACATAATAAATAATGGTATCAATCTAAACGATATAGTTTATAAGATAATCAAGTTAAAATTTAACTAGCTATTTGCAAACATAAATATATGGAGGTAAATAAATAAAGGCTGTGTTTTACTTATATGATCTTATATATATTGATTCCTAATGTAAATATTCAATAGGTCATGAATGCAATAACCATTGAGGATTCCACCATTTAGTAGTCACACTATCTTATATTTGAGGTACATTGAGAGTAAATTCCAAGGCTAACCAATTACTAATGAACTAAAAAATCAAATCGATGAAAGGATTAGTGAAGGATGAAAATATGAATCCTAGTTTATGGAAACTAAAGTCTATAAAAAGTGTTATCCAATGGATTTATAATTGAATCATTGCCACTCATGCCACATCACATTAAAATTGATAATCACTTATCCTAGAATGACAACTCTTGTGAGTTTAAAACTAATGGAACATAAATTATAGAAAGATAAAATAAAAATATATATAAAAAATTAAATATGTCAAAATCTAAATTTGTAACATTTATGTTGGTTAGTATCCTTCATACATAAGCATATACATTTATCATGTTGGCTGATATAGTTGGAAAAAAATGTATGATGATTTAGAAATTTTTGATAAAAATATAGAATGAAAAATATGAAATTTATCCATCAAAATTAGAAATAATATTCACATTATATTCACTAGAATATATGCATGGTCTTGGATGAACTACAACTATCTTCTTTTGTTCAATACATTGGATTAAGGTCAATCAAATAGAGCATGTGTATACTTGGATGATGAGGTAAGGACCAATTAAATATGTAGATATAAAAGATGATAATATACAACTCAAATATCAAGAGGAAAGGGTTATGAAGCCTAATCCTATGACATAAGGATGTAACTCTCACTAGATATTAACGAAGGTAAATGGATGTAACTATGGTGGTAAATATGCAAGTAAATTAAATGGTTGTAAATGGGTAAAAAATAATTTAAAAGATGTGTTATATGGTTTTAAATTGGTAAAGGGAAATGGTCCACAAAATGGGGTTCTATTCAACTCAAGGTGATTAATTTAAATTCTAAGTAATCATGTATCTATTCCAATTTATTCATCATAAGGAAGAGCCTAAACAAGGACACACACACACACACATCCACTATGAAATAAAAAATTAAATATATAGCCTTATTATTAAGTAAAGTAAAAAATTTAGGGATATAAATAACTAATTTTAGGTGAACCCATCAATGCTTCAATCATCCCATTTACTCAAGTGAATATTTAAAAGAGACTGTTACAAGTTTAAAACTTAGAATGGTTAGATGAAGACTATATATCCTCATTTAGGAATTCCTAATAACTTATCCTTTTAAGAATCAATGAAACCCTAAGACAATACCTCTAAGACAAATTTATGAACCACTAACTCTCCCAAATAATTTCTTATTATATAAATGTGACTATAATTTGATCATATTAATGTGATGTGATATTATAGGACTAAAATATGACCCATATATATCTATTTATAATACATAAATCCAACCCTAAATTCTAAGCTAACAATATCATCCAAACTGATAAAGTTATAAGATATTAACTAATATAGTACACTATCAACCAAGATGATACATTAATTTTTTTAAAACACATGCTAATAATTATACTATGTTGGATTATAAAGTACAAGAAGGATAAATATAAAAAAATAGATGGTATTGTGCATGATAATACCATATTTTATAGGGAAGTTAGTAAATTTGGATAAGAATTTAATGAAAGATATAAATTGATATAAACATTGAAGAATTCAAACTACTATTAATAATGGTATAAAATCATATAATACCAAAATATATCACAAATTACCATGATCCATTCCCACATCATTCCAAGAGCACCCTTTAAGGTGTGAACTCATAGACATTTATGCATCAACAAACCACTACGATATAAAGTTTCAATAAATGATAAAGTGATAATTATAATGTTTTTAAAATAGCTATACGTAATTTTATAGGATTACCCTTTATAACCATTTATTATTGACATTTGAGTGCATATTACCATTTGATAGGTATACATATATTATAGGTACTTAGTTGATTATCTAAGTATGCATAGGATCTATTGATTGACCTTATTCAAGTCATAGTTTATTAATATAAAAATGATATTTGTATGTCATCCTAACTCATGTGATCATGCTGTGGACCCTTTCCCACTTTTGGTTGGATTATTTTTTATGTTTTATTTTCATGTTTATTAGTAAATTCCTTAAAACCATCATATATTTTTATTCTATTTATACCAACTAGCCTCATAAAGATTTATTAATTTTAGAAAATTTATCAACTAATATAATAAATATTTTAGTTTGTCAAAAATACATCATCCAACTTAAGGTAATGATGTGTCTTGTTCTAACTATATTGGCTATCCTGATATAGTTTACTTTTATCAAATTTTCCTTTCATTTATATCACTCAACCTAATATTATTTTGAGCGTTTATTCACTTAAATTCATGGTAATAGTATTTTATTTAAATTTGAATCATCTATATTTATATTCTTGTCTTTCATACAACCATGTTCTTATAGTTTTAAAACATATAGGATCTATTGTAATGGGTAAACATTAATCAATTTTACTTGAGCCTTGGTGTGAGGGGCACACCTATAATAATCAAGCCATTAGACAAAACTATATACATAATATATCCTTCATGTACCTCATTGTATATCAAAATTTCCTTGGATTTAATTTATCATCCAATATGAAACTTTTTAGTCATTTTATTTCTTAGTGCACTAGTAAGTAATTAGCCAATGGATGTTACTCTCAATTTACCCTGAAAGATGAGATAGTGTGACTACAATATGGTGAAATCTGTATACACATAAAATTTTTATACTTTATTAAATACTAACACTTTACATCTTGTAGGAACCCATCAACACTCAATCTCTCTAAGTGCATGCCTTAAGGGGTACACTAGGAAAGGGGTGGGCAGACCATTGGTGCTTCATAGGATTGTTTTCACTTATTTACACTTATTACCAATCCAAACACCTCCTAAAAACCATTCCCTAAGCTATTAATCCTCATTTTTACACTCCTATAGTATTTTCCCACTTGCCATCCCTCTTTTCCTCACCTAAAATATTTTATTAGTTGCTTGTACTAGGTTGATTGGTTTGATCCTTTATAGTTTCAAGATATTTTCGCTTAGGAATTAGGTTTTCCTTTGGTCAACTTAGGTTAGGACCTAGTGAATAATTGTCTAAAATGTTTCTAGGTTGATTGGGTCAACCCTATCGATCAATATTTTTGGAAGTATTTAGGGTCAAATATACCTATAAATATAAGACAATTTTGTCATTATTTCAATATGGAATCAAGATTTATTATTAATTCATGCTTATTTATAATTTATTCTTCTACCATTGTACTTGAGGAATATTATCTTAGGGTTTCTACTTGAATAATCTAGTCTCGCGGATAAGTTTTATATTCTTTGAAACTTATTAGTGATCCTTACAAACCACAACAACCTCTTATGAAAACCCATTCACCAAGGGAGAGATTGAGTCTCGATGGGTTCATATTTAGGTAAGTATTCTCTAACTATTCTCCTTTCTTTAGTAGATATAAGGATCATAAGTATTGGCTTCAAATAATATTACTCTTCATATTCCATGTATTAGGGTCTTGCTCATATGTAGCTTAATTCATATAATCTTATAAATGTTTTGATTGTTTACTAACCCCTTATGTTGTGCCACAAGATTTGGTGGGCACTAGATTAGATTTACTTTACTTGTTATTAAAATTGGTGAAATATTAAAATTCAAGACTCCCTTAGGGTTATTACATGATTGTGTTAGATTGGAGGCTTTGGAACCCTCTTTAGCATAGTGTATTGTGATAAATGATCCCCTAATTAGATCTAGAAGATCTTCATATTTGTCATGCTCCTGATTAATAGATATGTTCCCAATTGGAAGTGTAGGTATTCTCTATCTTATTTGAGGTAGGATTGATTTATAAACATGATGCATTTCTGATTGCATACATTCTAGTGAACCTCACATGAATCTAGCCCTTGTAGGATTTTCTTCATATATTTCATCATTTTATCATTTCATTTTTATACTATCTATTTTTTGCCTACTTACTATACCAGGTCAACCCTACCAAGTATGTACAATTTCTAACCCTATTTTCAATAATAGGTTGACCCTATCGACTCTATAGTTTTTAGCCTCTATTCTCTTTACTAGATTGACCTAGTTGACTTTGTACCTTTTTATGATTTCTCTATTTGTTGATCCAATTCTTTATTTCTTCTTCTTAGCATTTTGTTCATTTCTCTCAAGTATCATGTCCCCTATCAAAATATTATTGGACAACTTAAATCCATTTAGACACTATATGGGGTTCTCTTTTCTTCTTATCTTTTCTTCCTCATTTTAACTTGTGGGGTATCTTGTAATGACCATCCACACATTACTCTAGCCTTTGAGGAGTCTCACGATGCCTTGTCTTATTCTACCTAGCATGATATTAAACTAATTCAACTTCAAGAAACATACCAAGACACATAGGTTTATCTCTCACGCGCTCATCCTTGATATATATGATAGTTTAGGATCCTTACCTTCTTTTTATGATTTATATATGTTATCTATCTAACACTTTTTTTAGGTTACTCACAAAGGTATCTCCCTTTATATAATTTCTCTCTTATTATAAACCTTTAATCCTTCATATTTGGTCTTTTAGTTTCCCCTTTCTCTCATGAGTTATAGTTTAAAACTATAGATAGGACTCAGTCTTCCTCACAAATACCATCTTTCTTTCTTATCTCATTTTTTTTTTAACATGATCTTTTAGCACCCTCATGCATTTTTATTTTTTGAGTTGAAATGTAAAACCACAGATAGGACCTAGTCTTCCTCACAAATACCATCTTTTTTGCTTATCTCATTTAATTTTTTAAATTGTTTTTCCATTACCCTCATGGCTTTTTTTTATGAGTTATAGTATAAGAGCATAGATAGGACCTGACCCTCCTCATAAAATCACTATGTTATTAGTTATTTTCCATAATATGTTTAACAATGGTTATAAATTCTTCATACTTTTTCTCAACTTTAGCTTTTATTTATTTTGATATATGTAATTTGAAAAATAATCTATGTTAGCATGTTTACATCCATTTTCCCTATTATTATGATAAGGATTCACACTTTACTATTATTATATCCATTTTTCACCCTTTGTCATATTTTTTGTGATTTGAAATAATTCAAATTATTCAATGTGTCATTCCTCTTAATTTATTTTCCTCTCACTCCACATTGGATAAAATAAGGTCAAAGTCAAGATGAAATTTTTATTTCACCTAGATTTATGTGACTCTTAGACTCCATGGTCTATAAAGTTCTATATCTTAACAACCAAGTCCCAAGTATTCAAATGAAAGTCATCTTTATCACCCATGTTAAGTTTTTGAAATCTATATGGAGGAATAGAAAAATCCATAAACAAATTTAAAAGCTAAATTATTTGAAACAAAAGGAAATGATATATAAAAGGGGAAACATACAAATTTCAAAAGTCAAAATCACACAAAAATATGTGGTTTCAATCACATCTCCTATCTCTAATTGAAGCTGAAACTCCATAGCTAGCCTCACATAAAGCCAAGGTCCATTGGGATGTGGTAAGCTAGTAGATTGGAATAAGAGAATTCAAGAAACTCTATGTGGTACCTACTTTCTCATGTAAATACCTAATCTTCATAGTAGATTGATGAATCTATAAGGGGTCATAAGGAACATATAACACATTATGGGAAGATAGGTTCATTTTAATTTTTAAATATATAGCCTTCATGGGAAGATATACATACCTTAATTATTGACCTAAGACTTGGGTGGCTAAGATAAGTTCTTCAGAGTCCTTAAGGTTGAAAGTCCTCTTGTTTTGACAAACCTAATTTTAGTGTATTGACTTTAATAAAGAGTTACTCTACCTTGATTTTTCCTTCATCCTCCGCTTCACCCATTTCATTTCCCCCATTTTTATAAAAATTTTGATTCTAAATATATTGTCCCTTCTCATTTACTTCCCTTCTTCTTCACCTCTTAACTACATGCTAACATTACTTTGTTTTAACTTTATCTATCCTTAGAGCAAAACGTTATCTTTGGGAAACTATGGATTCCATTCCTTACACCATAGAATTACATTCCTATAACTTATTTTACTTTAATTTTACCATTTATCATTATTTTACTATCTTTTTATTATAAACACCTAAGCTTGTACCCTTTTTCCATTATTGAGTGAGGTTGACTTGTTACTTCTCACTCACCAATGTTGTTTTTCCCTTTTATGTTTGTACCCTATTTCCATTATTTAGTGAGATAAGGATTGTTACTAATCACTCATCAATGTTGTTTTACCATTTTGTTTTTGATTTTAAAATTGATGTTTGATTACCATATTTTTTGACATGTATCTTTGGTTTGACTTGGTGAGTTTTCCTTTCTACTTGAGGTTTACTTGTTTGAGTTTTTTGATCTTTAGTATCCTTGGATTTTTAGTTACCTAATTTAATCTTGTTCTGACTTGGTCATTTGGTATAACATAGAATTTGTCACCCTACCTTTCCAAATTCCTAAGTACATCCCATCCACATAACAGTAGTTATATTAGATTTATTTCATTTATTTGTTTTTTCTTTAGTTTTGTATTTTTGGGTTTGTAGAAAGTAGTTCATGTACCCTACATAATCAAAACTAATAACACAGTAGACAACCATCCAAAAATAAAGGTAATTCAAGGTATACATTAAATTTAATTTTTAGTTATTTCTATTTTTATTCATTTACTTTTTAGTTATTTCCCTTTCAGTCATTTACTTTCAATTATTTTTTAAAAAAATACTACAACTTTTTTTAGCATCAATGTTGTGTTCTTATGTTCTTTATCAAAGCACTATCCCTTATTAATCCTTAATGACACATGATGATATTTAATTGGGGCATATGTATACACATAATATTTTTGATTTTTATCAAATACTGATGTTTTACATCTTATAGGAACCCATCATGACTTAATCTCTCTAAGCGCATGCCTTAAGGGGTGCATCAAGAAAGGGTTGGGTAGACCATTAATGCTTTAAAATATTATTGTCCCTTATTACCACTTATTACCAATCTAACCAGATCTTATAAACCATCCCTTAATAAACTACTCCTCATTTTCACACTCCTCTAGTATTTTCCTAATTTCCGTCACTCTTTTCCTTACCTGAAGTCCATTTTATCAATCGGTTGTGCTAGGTCAACTAGCTTGAACTTGTATAGTTTTAACATATTTTCACTTATGAATTAGGCTAGCCTTTGGCTAACCTAGCTTGGGATCTAGTGAATAATTGTCTAAAATTATGCTAGGTTGACTAGGTCAACTAGGATTTTTGAAAGGGTTTATGGTCAAATATACATATAAATATAAGATCATTTTGTCATTATTTTGATATGGAGTCAGTAGTTATTATTTTCTCACACTTATTTACAATATGCTCTTCTACTATTCTACTAGAGGAGTCTTAGCTTAGGGTTTTTACTTAGAGAATCTAGTATTGTGGATAAGTCTTCGATGCTTTGGCCTTTCTTAATGATCCTTATAAACTACAACAACATCTTGTGAAGCCCCATTGGCCAAGGGAGTGATTTAGTTTTGATGGGCTCACATTCAAGTAAGTATTCTCTAACTTTACTCCTTTCTTTAGTAGATAGAAGTAATATAAGTATTGGCTTCAAATAATATTACTCTTCATATTCCATATATTACGGTCTTACTCATACTTATCTTAATTGAGATTATCCTATACATGTTTTGATTGTATACTAACCCCTCATGTTGTACCACAAGATTTTTTAATTTACTTAAAGGGGTATAATAAGATAGGGAATAATCTCATATGATTTAGCATATGGAGAGAGATATGTAAGGAATAGTATAAGTATCGGGGTATATGGTTTTATAGAGTATATAAGAATAATTTCAATAAAGCCTTGCTCTAAAGGAGGTAGCCCCCTTGAATTTTTTCATGATATAGAACTAGTGTTGTAATCTGCATTTTGATCAACATATGAGTCCATTTGGCTATTGAGAGTAACAATTCTCTTACATTAGTATCATATTACTTTCTCAAGTAATTTGGCCAAATTTTTTTCTATTGCAATAAAATGTGAGATTTGAGAGAAGATATTCAGTCATTTAGTTTTGTTTGGAGTTAATTATGGTGTAGTTGGCAATAATTTGTAGTATTGTGATTTTTTTCATCTTGTTAATTGTGAGGTTTCTTAATTTATTTCATAGTAGATCTACAAGCTTGCCAAAATAGTCTAAAATTTAAAATTCAAGTTTATTTTTATTTATTTTCCATTGTGTCACATGGGAAAAATATTTTATTTGGTATTGATTCTAGACATTATTTTGATCTACATCAAGGGTTTGTTTACCTTCAATTTTGTCTAGATCTAATAGAACTAGACTTTCCACCATTACTACCATGGACCATCCCATCTTATTAGTAGGTAGAGTACTCCACTTTGTATATGTAGAGGGTTTTAAAGATAATGTAAAGAAATAACAAGGGCAATGACAAAAAGTGTTAGAAGTAAACGAGTGTTTATCACTCTATAATAAATCTTCTCCTGATGGTTGTAACTCACTTAGAAACAAAAAATTAGATAAATTTACATTGATAATCTTATTTCACCTATTTGGATCCTCCTACCACATTAATCTTGGCTTGGCATTGGTGATACCGATCATTTTTTGCCTACCTAAACTGACCATGGTTGTCTTGAAGCCTTTGTACAACATTTTAGAGACCCACTTAGTGCATTAACATAGCTCCTAAAATATTTAATCCTACCACATTAAAAGTATTGCAACATCATATAACTTTGAATTATTATTAAGGATTGCATCATCATACATATCCATCCAGATCAACATTAACTCGTCAAGATCGATGAATCTACATTGGCTTGGAGATTCAAATCTTACAATTTAAACCCACCTCTCATCCAACATCATCACCATGATGTCCTCACCACTCATATCTAGCACCTTTACTAACCTCCTCAAACCTTCAAATCCACCATACCATCTTGATCATGGTTTTATAAAATGATTCATGATATTTTGTTATGGTTCTAGGGTTTATTTTTAAACTATTTAATTAGTGATATTAGGTTGTAGGTTTACATTTTAAATTTTGGTTTTGTAGTAATAGTTTTATATTAAGTTAGTTTTTTTTTTTTTCATTTCATATATTTTTTAGTATAGCCTCAAAGTTTATTATGCAATGTACTTTAGTTTTTTAATTGATTTTTAGGGTTTTTTATCTTGTAAATTATTTTTAGGTCATATGTTATTTTTAAATGGTTTAAAATAATTTTGGTATCTATCATCTTTTATTTTTCTTACATATGTTCAAGTGTTAAAAAAATTAAATAATTAAAAATAAAAAAGAAAAATAAAAAAATTGGTCGTATTATTGTGTCATTAGGTGTTACGTAGATTTAGTGGTTAATCAAATCATTAATAGTGTAATATCATCATCAATTTTAGTTGAGTATATTAAATTCAATTTTACTCATTTTTATTCAGTCTATCTAGTTATGTTTCGGCTCATATCATTGTAAGGATGCATTTTTAGTTGAAATTGATGTCCAATCTTCTAGTTCTTATGGGGTTTCCCATTATTTAGAGAAATCATCTCACTGGTGAATTGACTTAGCTTTGAAAAATTAACATAGTATAATAATATCAAACTAAGTTAAAAACATTAACTAATTGCACCTCTACTACATTATTCACTCATTGCTTTATCAATAGACTTCAATATGCAATTCAAGTAAAGGTTCACATGTGGGACCCTCGAATAATGATGGATGTAGTGAGCTTATCCAATCTCATGTAAGATAGGATCAATTTTAAATGTATCAAAATAATACTTCCTAAGACCATAAAATCACTAGAGTAAGCACCAAAAGTGCTTGAGCACTCCTCCAATGAATATATTTAGGAAACCACCATGCTTGAGTAGACCCCACATGAACCAAAGCTAAAAATAATATATCTAAAGAAGTGAATCAAGGCTTTACCTCCCTTAATAAATAATGTTAAGGTGGATGGCATATCCTCTTATTTGGCTCACAAGGACAACTATTTTGTGCACCCTTATTCTATATTTGAGGTGATCATCGTCAAGATTCAAATTTCATTACTTGACTCTCACTGCTAGATTCTAATTATGGGTAGTCTACTCATTCATATTTATGAAATCCATCTCCTATTTCAATGCTTATGTTCACCTTATTATTGTGAATGCTCTTATCAAAACATAGACAAAAGAAGTGGAAGCAAAAATACATGCATGGTATAGCTTCCATCTATTCTTCAACTTATTATTTTGGTGTAGCTTTCATCTAGTCCTCTTATTTCTTATCATGTTTCAAGGGAAAAACATATCTAAGGGGGACAAAATGTAATCTACCTATAGGGGTATAATAAGATATGGAATAATCCCACATGATTTTGCATATGGAGAGAAATAGGTAAGAAATAGTATAAGTATAAGGGTATATGGTGTTAAAGAGTATTGAAAAAGAATTATAATAGAGCCTTCATATAAAGGAGGTAACCCCCTAAAAATGGCCTATGATATGAAACTAGTGTTGTAATATGTATTTTGATGAATATATTATTCCATTTGGTTATTGAGAGTAATAGGTATCTGACATATTTGGTGATCACTAGATTATATTTACTTTAGTTGTTATTAGTATAGGGGAAATATTAAAATTTAGAACGCCCTTAGGGTTATTACATGATTGTGTTAGATAGGAGGGTTTAGAACCCTCCTTATAATAGTGTATTTTGATAAATTATCCCCTAATTGGGTTTGGTGGATCCCCATATTGGTCATGCTCCTAATTAATAAATGTGTTCCCAATAAGAAGTGTAGGTATGCTCTATCTTTTTTGAGCCAAGATTGATTTATAGACATGATGCATTATTTTATTGCATATAGAATCCTCCATAGTCATGTCACTTTGGGCCTTGTTCATTATTTATTCTTAAGATATTAAAATTCAAACACACCCATATATTAATACACTTCTATTTTTTCATTTAGTTACTACTTAGTTACCTTATCAGATTTCTTTCTTTTTAGATTATATTGTTTATCCTAATGCCATTATAATTTATTGTATAATTACATTAACTAGACATATATAATTATGTGTATTTAGAAACAATATAAACCAACCAAATTCAATTCAAAATTTTAATTCTACCTCCAATTATACTAGTTTGCTCGATGCAATTCTATTTTTCCTAAGAATTACATCAACCAACCTTATATAGTTATGAGTTTATTTACAACTACATCGAATAGCCCAATACAATTTTATATCTCCTAATTAAGTTACCTAATATTTTAAACATCCATATACAATATATTTTTATCATTCAATTTTAATCAACTACACCATCCAACTTGATTGTAATGAAATTACTTTAATAATAAAATAAAATAGTAGAAATAGATCCAAATATGACTAAAATAAATAAAAATATATGATAATAGACAAAAAATTTCAAGGGGCTAACCTCCACAAGTTTCAATAATAGTATAATTCACAATATGATGATAAATAATTACCCACTAGCTCATATATCTAGTCTATCTAGGCCATGGTTATTCCAAAGGCTAACCTACTAACCAAATGAATTCATAGAGAAATGTGATATAACATCAAAGAGGGATAAATAAGCCATAACTTGGATATTCCTATCCTAATACATGTGATAGGTTAGGGGAATAGCATGCCTTTCCCCTTCAAACCAATGTTGTCCTCAATGTTGAACAACTCTAGATGTTGTTGTAGAAAATCTTCACCTTCTCAAGTTGCATCTCCACTGCTCAAGTTGTTCCACTTGAATAGAGGATCTTCTCTGGTTCCAAAATGACTCATCCTTATTCATCTAGTTCTGGGAGCTCTGTCTGGGCTAAAAAAATTTATCTAATGACCTTCAAATAAGAAACATGAAATACTGGGTGTATGTTAGATGAATGAGGTAACTTGAGCTGGTAAGCCACACTTCCAATTTTCTATAGAACCTAATAAGGGACATAATACTTAGGAGAAAGTTTTTTGTCTTTTTTATGTTGATTCAAGGACATCTGCTTGTAAGGATAAAAACATAAAAATACCTAGTCACCCACTTTAAAATTTTACTCACTACGGTGTTGATCTACTTGTTGCTTCATCATGTTTTGTGCCAAGGCCAAATTGTCTCTCAAACTAGCCAAAACCTCTTATTGATTTTGAATGTGCTCCTCCACATCTCAAACCTTGGTTTGCACCTTTAATGAAGAAGTGATGGAAGGTGGATGGTAACCATATAGTGCTAGAAATGGAGACATTTTAGAAGAAGTATGGAAATATGTGTTTTACCACCATTCAACAAGTGGTAGCCATTTAACCCAACATTCCTATTTATTTGATATAAAACAAAGAAGATACCCCTCTAAACATTTGTTAACCACTTTTGTTTGTCTGCTAGATTGGGGGTGGTAAGATGAGCTATGAGCTAGCTGAGTTCCCAAACAAGAAAATAGTTTAGTCCAAAAATTACTACTGAAAATAGGATCATGATCACTTACAATTATTTTTAGGGTTCCATGTAATTTTAGAACTACCTCCAAAAAAATAGTTGTTATTTTACTTGCTAAAAATGGTTGTGAGAGAGCACAAAAATGGGCATATTTTTTAAGCCTATCTATAATGACCAAGATAACATTCTTACCTTTAGAACAAGGCAATCCTATGATGAAATCCATGGAAACCTCCTCCCACCTTTGACTAGGAATTGCTAAAGGTTGTAACAGACCTAGGGTCTTAACTATCTCATATTTATTCTATTGTCATATCAAGCATTCTACCACAAACTTCTATACATATCTCTTGAGTCCTTCCCAAAATAATTCTTTCTTAATTCTATTATAAGTTTTGAAGAACCCTAAGTGTCCCCCAATTGGAGATGCATGTAACTCGACAAGAATCTTATTCTTAAGCTCTGAATCTTTGCACAAGTATAACCTACCCTTATATGATAGGACATTACCTTTCCATTAAAAGTTTTTAGAGGCTAAATTACATTATTGGAGATTCTAAATCAAAACCTGTGTATCTTTGTCTTGCTCCCACTCTAACCTAGCTTCATCTACCCAATCTGCTTGTAATATAGACATTACACTAAGTAATGCTTTTATGGATGTATCCCATTTAGATAGTGCATCTACTACTACATTATCTTTACCCTTATTGTAGATGATTTAAAATTCATAACCTAACATTTTGGTTATCCACTTTTATTATTCCTCAGATGATAATTTTTGTTCCAAAAAGTATTTGAGACTATCATGATCTATTTTCACCTTAAAGTGTCTACCCATCAGATAGGGCCTCCATTTTTTAACTACATGAAGAATAACCATCATTTATTTCTTGTAGATATGTTTTTTTAGATTGTTACCTTTGAATTGATGACTCTCAAATGTAATAGGTCTTCCTTCTTACATTAGTAATTCTCCCAACCCAGATCCTGAAGCATCACATTCAATAGTGAACATCTTTGAGAAGTCTGGAGTAGCCAAAATTGGAGTGGTGCATATAACTACTTTTAGTTTCTCAAATGCTTTTGTGGTAGCATCATTCCAATGGAAGGAATACTTCTTTATAAATGCAGTGAGTGAAGCTACTATTCTACCATAACCTTTCACAAATCTTTGGTAGTAACCTGTTAGTCCTAGGAACCCTCAGAGGTTTTTGAGAGCTTTTGGCATGGGCCATTCCATCATAGATTTGATCTTTTGGGGATCAAATTTGACACCTTCATGTATAATAATGTGACCTAGGTACTCTACCTCCTGTACTCTAAAAGCACATTTGCATGGCTTCACATAAAGCTGATGCTTCTCTAAAACTATCAAAACTTGTTTCACATGTTGTAGATGTGCTTCCCATGTCTGACTATAAATCAATATGTCTTCAAATAAAACCAACACAAAATTCCCTAGAAAAGGCCTAAAAATAGTGTTCATCAAGTTTTGGAAAGTAGATGGTGCATTTTTAAGACCAAAGGGCATTAAAAAAAAACTCATAAGGGTCCTCATGCATTCTAAAAGTAGTTTTATGAACATCTTCATCATTAATTATAATTTGATGGTACCCCAAGAGAAGATCCAATTTTGTGAAATAATTAGCACCATGAAAATCATCAAGTAAATCATTAATTACTAGAATAGGAAACTTATCTTTGATGGTGTATTTGGTGAGTTTCCTATAATTTGGGCACATCCTCCATGTGTCATCCTTCTTCTGCACCATGACCATTTGTGATGAATATTCACTTTAGTTGTGCTTGATGATCCCTACCTCCAACATCTCATGGATCATCTTTTCTATTTCACTCTTTTGTGCATATGGATATCTATATGGTTTGATATTTGGTGGGTGACTCCTTGAAGTAGTTAAATGGGATGATCATGTTCTCTTTTTGGTGGTAGTCCTTTTATCATGGCCCCAAAAATAGATGGGTGGTCATCAAGAATCATCTGTAGATTAGGATGTGTAGATGCCTATGTGGGTTGAACTTCTATGGAACATAATCATGAAATAATTCCCTCTACCCCCTTTTTAGCATCTTGGTCATCTGATATGAACTAATCAATTATGGAAATTTTTCCTATAATCCACATACTTAAATTTTCATACCTTTAGAATGAGAGTGCATGGATAGTTCCTAGAAGTTCATCTCAATGGTACCCAAGCTTGTGAGCCATTGGAATCCTAAAAAAATTTATGTGCTACCCATGGGAATAGAAAACATAAGAGAATAGAGATTGTACTCACCCAATACAAGCTTAATACTATGGCATTTGCCTGAATAATTAATTGTGCCACCATCTACAATCACGACCTAAAATTTTGGTGTTGGGTAGATGAAATATTTCAATCGAGTGGCCAACTTACGGTTGATGAAGTTATTTGTGCTCCCTGAATCAATCAACACTTTCACCTTCTATTTCTTGAGGAAACCCACCACCGTAAGAGTTTGTGGAGTGGTAATACCTACAAGTGCATGACAAGAGATTGTAGGTTGGGAATATTTAGGTACCTTCTCTATATCTTCCTCATCATCGTTAGAGGCATCATCTTCTTCTTCATCTCCATTAGATCCATCAATGTAGAATAAATTCTTCTCATCACATCTATGTCCTTTGCTCCACTTGTTGTAACAACTGAAACATAATCCTTTTGCATGCTTCTCTTTAATTTATTGAGGGATCAATCTGGTAGGTAGAAGAAATGTTGGTGTCGATATGCTAAAATATTTGAAGTGAGTGAATGGTTGCTTCTTGTTGGGTATGATTTTTTCCTCATCTCTGTGTGACATGATATTAGAATAAAAAATATTAAGTGTATTAAACATGCATACCTCATGTTGAATGTGGTACTTGAGTCCACCCAAAAATAGGTCATTCAAGTTCTCCTAAGAAATTGTCTCCACATGTAAGGATAGGTTATGAAAATGATGAATATAATCCTTGATAGATCTAGTCTATTACAATTTTTTGAGTTGGTTGAAGTAATTCTCTATCACACTATTGCCATAGTGTAACTGTAACTCCTCTATAAGAACTGACTAGGTGACACTGAGAGTTATCTTTTTCTTTTGACCACACAACCATTGATACTAAATGAATTGATTAGGTTCAAGATACAAGGATGCCATGGTAACCTTATATCCACTTTGGATCTAATGAAAATCAAAAAAATTATCCATTTGGTTGATCCAATTGAGTGGATATTTTCCATCAAATTTGTGCATATCCACCTTTGGTAACAGGTTCCTCTATGGCAATGTAGTTGGATTTGAAGTAGATTGGTTGGGAGAACCAACATGGTGGGGTTGTGCAATAGTGACAGCTGGATGATTTGATTGATTATTTTTCAAATCCATCATGATATCTACCAAAATATCTTGTATGGATTTCATATTAGATTATATGCCGTGCACCTCACTTTGAATACCTTGCACACTATACTCAAGCTGGCTCATGTTGTGATCTATGTCAAATAACCCTAGTAAGAAGGATATAGTACATCCCCCTTATGAATTCATCTCTTCCTTGTTAGGAGTTTTACCTAGAGTTTCCACACCCTTTCCTTGGCCCTAAGTTTATGGACTTGCCATAAAAGGGCTTTACAATGTCGACCCTAATTGGCACTTTTGACCCAATTTTGACTAAGAAAATTTTGAATTATATTAGCCTCAAATAAAAAATACAAATAACATACCCTATCCAAATTTTTATAATATTTAGAAAATTTTAAATAACTCAATTTTTTTTTTGAATTGTGCACTATAGAGCAATTTTATGAAAAACCCTAAAATGGTAATAACTTTTGTAAAATAAATCCAAATGAGATGAAATTTTAATGGAAGGTTAATATAATTATTTATCACCTCTACTAAAAAAATTGTAGTGAGATTAGCAACCTTTTTTAGATATATACAAATATAAAAATTTAGGGTTTCACCCACAAGATTACCCATATTGTAGCTCTGATAAAAAGTATAATAATATAAATAGATCCAAATATGACTAAAATATATCAGAATATATTATAATAGACAAGCCACTTTAAGGGGGAAACCTCCACAAGTTTCAATAAGAGTAGAATTAATAATATGATGATAAATAATTACCCTCTACCTCCTATAAATAGTCTATCTATGCCATGGTTACTCCATAGGCTGACCTACTAATGAAATGAATGCATAGATAAATTTTGTATAGCATCAAAGAGGCATAAGTAATCCACAACTTGGATATTCATATCTAATTACATGTAATAGGTTAGGGGCATAACAGTTTAGGCATCCAACATTTATGAATAAAAGTTAATAATTCAAATTGCTCTTCAATGGCATAGTTCAAACCCAAAGAGCAACTTATTATGTTGGTATATATATATGGACATGATGTATGGGAACTTGAGCACTTATTTACAATTTAGGATGATAGTGTACCTGAGATTTGTGGCACTGGTTTAGGATTTGAGGCCCCATGTTTTATAAACAATTGTTAAGAACTCAAATAGGTATAAAATCTACTAAAACCATAATAAGGACCTGATGAGAGAGAATGGCCTCCAAATTTCATGATATCACTTGTATTTATTTGAAATCACCTAAACATCATTGGTCACTCCAAGTAGGTCCTCAACATGTACTTTGATTGTACTTGCAACTATATAAAATGTAATTAATGTTATGTTTTATAGGTTTTTAAGGTGAAATGTAAGGTTTTGAGTAATTGAAGACTTGGAAACCATTATAAAATATGATTTGGGTTTAATTATACATATTAAATCCTAAAAATATATATAATACACCATGAAATTACACCTACATGTCTAGTTTTTAAAGGTAGTTTAAAAAGGGGCTTAAGGAAGACTAGGTTTTTGGGCCATTTCATGGTTCTCATACCTATACAAGGTTTTAGGACCTCATATATGGAATTGAGGATGTTTATAGGCTTGTAAATGTGAATCAGAAACTTTTTTGTGATTTCACACTTATAAGATAAGTTTGGAGGAAAAACTTGTCTTTTAGGCTTAGAGGCCTAATTGGGGGAAGAGAACAACATAAAAAGGACACTTCCACTTAGTTTCAAACCATGAAATTTGGTAAAGATATATAAGGGAATATTGGGTCCTAAAATATATTCTCATTTTATTAGGATCATTTTTACACCATCTTACACAATGAGGTTTACCTATTTTGAGGGCTACAAGGAAGTGAAGCCATTTAAGAGGTTTACGCATGAAATAGGGTGTTAAAAAGCATTTTATGCACTAATATTGGTTGATAAAAGTTTTATAAGTCAATAAAGAGTGTTTCATGAATTTTTTTTTTAGTCAGAAGCTTGAAAACCAAGTATTAAGAATTTTGAGCCTAAAAGGAGCTAGTGAAGATTGCATACCAATGAGTAGTGAAAGGGAGGTTACAAAACTTCTAGGGGAATTGTTTAGAAACTTCTTTATAATTAAAAATTTTAGTTAAAAATTCTATAAATCACCTTTTAGTTATGTAGGTGTAGCCTAAATATTTATGGGTTACATTCAAATAGCCTAAATTTGTCTATGTAACCTCCTACACAAATTTGAGATATAATATCATGGAATAAATGTAAACATGTTGATGAAAAAATTTAGGAATATTGTTTCATTCAAGTTATTGTTTTGAAATTTTGTTCACAATGGAAGACATTTGTCCATTACTTTGTATTCCCCATCTCTCTCTCTCTCTCTTGCTCACACTTTCCTATATAGGTAGCCTTGTATAACTTTGCAAAGAATCCTCACATTGGTTATGGTAAATCCATACAAGAATTAAGTCTTGTACTTTCTTATTAAGATCAATTCAAGTTGGATATTATATCTTCATAGTTAAAATAGTGATTTTGAGTGTGTTATGTTGATGAAAGCTTAGTGTTAGTGTATATACTTCCTTACATTTATCCTTCATGTTCATGCATTTATGTCATCTTGTTGCCTCTCATAGATCATATCAAGTGTCATACCTAGTTTTCTTAATTATATAACTAATAAACCATTATGTTTTTTTACTAGTACCTCTTTTTCAATCATCTTAAACTCTTACAACCTTCTTAACCTTCATGTTGAAACACTAGTGTGATTAGGACTATTTTAGAATAGCATAATCAAATTGTAAATTAGTTTCATATTTATTTATTAACAAGATGAGGACCTCATGTTTGGTTCATCACATTTAGTTTCTTTTTTACCTTTAATATTCATTTCTCCCTCTTCCATGTCAAATAATAAGTATTATTGTTAGCGTAGGTGTTGCACTTAGGAGGTATCCCAAAATATAGAGGTTTGATCCCCTTATAAGGTCACCCATAACCATGGATCATTCCCATTGCATAGCTCAGGTTGAGAGAACGTGAATCACCCTCTAGAGGGTGAAAATTTGAGCTATAACAAATAAGACTAGGCATTTTTGACAAATACTACTTCCGTATTCTACACCTACTTAGGTTTCTGTTTTATGAGTTTTAGTGTAATACCATGGATATGACTAGGATTTACTCAATAAATCTATATATTATTTCAAACCAATTTTGAAAATTGGGTTTCTTTTTAGAATTTAAATAAATGGTAAAAAAATTATGATTTCACATTCTCAACCTCAATTTTTGTTTCTTTTGTGGTACAAACCAGCACAAAAAATTATGTTAACATGTTTCCCTACAGTTACATTCCTATGATATGGAATAATTATTAACTATCATTATATCCCTTTTACATTGTCATATTTTATATTATTTAAGGTAAATCAAATAATTTCATGTTCATTTTCCTTTATCTCCCTTACTTTCATTCCACTTTGGACAAAATAAGTCAAAATCAAGATAACACTTTTATTCAAAATGAATTAACAAGACTCTTAGACACCATGATCTCTATGTCCTTTTTTATCTACCAAGTTTAAAGTTTCATAATGATAGTCATTTTACCACCCATGTTTGGTTCTTCGAATTTGTATGGAGGAGGAATAGAAAAATCTATCAAATTTTTAAAAACCATATCATTTATAAAATACAATGATTAAGAGGAAATATAAAATTCAAAAAAGTCCAAATCACACTAAAAATGGTATTATTAATAACATATTTTATTTTAGTCAAATCTCAAACTCCACATTTGGCCTCATAATAGAGCCAAGGTCCATTGAGGTTTGGTAGGCCAGTAGACTGACATAGAAGATTTAAAAATTATCTATAGTGCTACCTACTTTCTCACATAAGTACCTAATATTCTTAGTAGATTGATAACTCTATAAGGGGTCATGAGGAACATGGAACATGTTATTGGAAGGTAGATCCATTTTAATTTTCATGCGTATAACCTTCATGGGATGATATTCATACTTCATTAGATACCCATATATGTGTGGTTAGGAAAAGTTATTTACATTTCTTAATGTTGAAAGTCATCTTGTTTTTACAAACTTAATTTTAATGTCCTAACTTTCATAAAGAGTTTCGGTACCTTGATATTTCATACATCTCTCATACCACCCATTTCATTCCCCCCTTGATAGGTAAGTTTGATTTTAAATCTATTTCCACACTTATATATTCCATCTTCTTCACATCTTAAAACATGCTAACATTATTTGTTTTTGTTTTTATCTATCTTTAGAACAAAATACTATGCTTGAGTGACTATGGATTGGTTTTTTACACCATTTATTTACCTTTCTATAATTTTCTTGGTTTCATTCAAAAATTTATAACAATTTTTATCATTATTTTTTGGATAACTGGTTCTATTTCTCTACTTTGTACTTTTTTTTATTATTTAAGTGAGTTTCGATTCTTAATTCTCACTCACTAATGTTTATTTTACTACATGTACTTTTTTTTATAGATTACTGAGTTTGGATTGTTAATTTTCACTCATTAATGTTGTCTTAGTTTATGTTTATTTTCCATCTATGTTTAATTATGGTTGGTTACTTCTTTTACATTGACATTATATTTATTATTGCAGTTTCATGTATTCTTAGTTTGATCTAGTTTATTACTTTTCTTACCTAAGGTACATTTGTTTGATTTTTTTGCTCATTTAGTAGCCTTGGCATTTTCAGTTACCCAATTTACTCTCATTTTATTCATTCTTCCTTAGTATTTTGGTTCTAAAATTATAATTTATCATCCTAGCTCACCAATTTCATAAGTGATTTACTAAGTTAAAAAGAGTTCATTTACTTTTATTACCCTATAATTGTTTTTTTTTGTTCTTTAGTTTTGTATCCTTGGGGTTTGTCCAAAGTAGTCTATGAACCCTTCATGATAAAAATTATAAATACAATAGAGAACCATTCAACAATAAAGTTAAGTCAAGGTATGATATTTTTAAACTTATTTCATTTTTCATTTAAATTCCACATTTATTATGATTTATACTACAATTTATTTAGCTCAACATTGTTTGTTGTTATGTTCTTTTCCTAAAGCACATTTCATGTTACAAGTTCATGACATGAGCTTTAAGTGTGGAATATGTATACATAAAATATTTTTAAAATTTATCAATTACTAATGTTTCTCTCGTACGTGAACCCATTGAGTCTCAATCTGTCTAAGTGCACACTTTAAAGGGTGCAATGGGAAAGGAGTACGAAGACCTTTGGTGATTCGTAATATTTTTGTTTCATATACCACCACATACAACTAATACAAGTCCTTCTTATATGTTTCCCTAATCTTTTACACCTCACCCACATTATTATTTAAGAAACTCACTACCTTAAATATCCCTTACCTAATAAAAATCCATTTTTACCATCCACCAAACGTAGTCTATTGGGTCAACCCATTATGGAAGGGATTATGGTTAATTCAGAGATATATATACCCATTTTAAGCTTATTTATAGGAGAGATAATAATTATTTTGTGTTTATTTATAGTATGTATTTCTACCATTATACTTGAGGAGTCACTGCTTAGGGTTTCATACTTGGAGGAGAAATTTTGTCTTGTGAAATCTTGAGATTCACTAGGAGGTCCTTGGATAGACTATAATCTAATAAAAGCCCATTTTTACCATCCACCAAATGTAGTTGATTGGGTCAACCCATTATGGGAGGGATTATGGTCAATTTAAAGATATATATACCCATTTTAAGTTTATTTCTAAGAGAGATAATAATTATTATGTTTATTTATAGTATGTATTTCTACCATTATACTTGAGGAATCACTACTTATGGTTTCATACTTGGAGGAAAAATTTTGTCTTTCAAAATCTTAAGATTCACTAGGAGGTCCTTGGCTATACTATAGTCCATTTTCCATCCTTAGATTCTTTAGAAATACACAAAAACCTCTTGAAAATTATTATTTACCAAGGGAATGTTTGAGGATCGATGAGTTCATCTTCAAGGTAAGTATTCCTAAATATTACTCCCCTATTTTGGTATATATATTTGAAAAATTAATGGTTAATGAATATATTATCTCTACATTCTTATAATTACCTCTACATTGACTTGAGTAGAGTTTTAATTTTCATGTTTATTTTTTATGTTTATCCCCTATTTGTTCCTCAAGATTTAGTGAGTACTAGATAAGATTTACTTATTATTACATTATAGACCTATCTAGGGTTAATGTGTGGTGTTACTTGAATAGAGGATTTTTAACCCTCTCTATCCATATCATGTGATAAGAGATACCTTAGGTAGGTTCAACAGATCCATATTGGTCATGACCCTAATTATCTAAGTATCTATAAGTAGTATCACTAGTTGATGTATCTTATTTGAGTTAGGATTGATTTATATATCAAATTCACTTTTACTTGTATACACACGTGTCCCATTTCTTAACCATTTACCTAAAATGAAACCATGTAATTAACTTGAGGATAAGTGTCCACCTTTTATTGGGAAGAATAAAGATAAAACTTGCATTTTTATCATGTATATTGATATGACTTTATAACATTAATTTGGTAAGTATATTGAAAAATAATATCATAGGTAGTAATGTAAAAAGAGTAATGTAAATAAATATATAGGAAATTATTATAAATAAATATTCTTTCCACCACCAAAGCTCATCACTTTCAGCCATTGAGACATCTACAATAGAGCCAATCTAGGAAGATAAAATAACTATAATAGCTACAATTATCAAGAAAGATTTTATAGCTATTATTGGAGGTGAGGATCAAAATATATTAGTTTTAAGTCCCTATCATATTACTACTCAAATTATAACCATTTAAAGTATTACTATTTCTCACATGGTTCTTCCTATTGATTTCATTTCTAAATCAAAGCATCAAATAATTATACAATATATAAGAGATGTTGTGTGTTGTATGATAGAAAAAGGAAAAGATCCATTAGATATTTTGCATTCAATAGTGGATAATTTGTTAATATTTTATGAACATGTTGAAAAGTTGAAAATCACCTTGGGTATATAAATTATAGGGAATAATTGATCCAATATCAAATAACATAATTATTTTAGGTTAAAAGGATAACATATGTTCTCCTAATTATTTCTATAAAATCATATGTTTACAATTATTGTGGAGATCAAAGTTTTTTTATGGGTATGTAGTCAAATTTGATAATCAATGGAATTATAATGTTATTCATGGAGATATTTCATTGAGATCTTGTTGTGAATTGAGGAGTAAATATGATTTGATGACTTATATATAAGTAGATCAATCTAATAGTCTAGATCTTAGGATAGGGTACCCAAAAAAAAATTGAGTGATTAACTAATCATATTAATCAAACATGTTTATAGACATAATAAAAAATGAAAGTAGAAAGGAAGTTATAAACCAGTTCATATCTCATTATAATTTAACCTATAGGGAAACATATGATTGCTATGCAGAAATATGGAGATACCTCACAACTTCATTGTAGTAGAGATAACCTCACTCTTCTTAATATTCCAAGGTTACAAACATGAAGATATATTTATGAACAAGATCATAGGAATAAATTGGATAAATTTAAGAAAGATAAAGGATGCCTTCCAACAAAAACCATTGTATATGCTATCTTGTGATTTGATAATTATTTTTAAATGTTTCATTTCCCATTTTGATTAGTTATGAATTAATATCATTTGTAAAAGGATGTATAAATACTTAAGTTGGGGATTATGAAGAGGCCCATAAATTTCCCTTATCTTTATAATTAGTCTTTCCTAAACACCTCCTTATTTTACTATCCATCCTATTTTATCCCACACTATGTTTCTATATGAACATATTATATGGAATGATGTATATGTTGTATGCACCCTAAATTGATCAATTAACAACACATATCATGTCTTTTCATAGTCATTTCACAAGAGACTCTAAATGGAGAATATGAGCCTTGTTCACATTAACCATGTACTTATTTTACTTATCTTGGTCTTGTTTATTGCTTTTATCACCTCTCTAATATCTCAATAAACTGACATATACCTCCATAAACCCCCAAAATTGGTATGTTTTAGTCTCAACCTATTTTTTTGAGTCTCAAAAAATAAATTTCTATAAGACTACAGTGCTCAATGCTCCTATGCTTTCCAGCGTTGTTATCAAATGGTCATTTTTATTTCTTAATGGGTCCTAAACCATTTTCATCCCTTCCCTTAAGTTTTATTTAGATTTTTTATGTCAGATAATGTGAATAAAGCTATTACATTAAAAATTAAGAGTCTCCTATATAAATGACTTCACAAGGCATTTTATATCTAGCACTTTATTCTTTAGCACATTACATAATAAAAATTAGTCAATAGTATACCTCAACATTGTAAATCACACATAAAATTGCATGTTTGATCAATAAAGGGCCTAAGATAAAGTCATTATTTCATTTACCATGTGTGTTGATTATGAAAATTCCCTAAGGGAGAACTACATTTGATCTGAGACCCTAGATTAAGGGTTAATGTAGGTAGTGATCAAGGTATTCGGTGTTCTAGATCATGTGATAATTCTTCCCCTAACACATTTTCCCCCACTTTTCCTTTTGATTCATTTGTTTTTTGAATGTGTGTATATGAATACAGGGTTTGGAGATTGAAATAGACCTAGAATGAGCTTTGTTGACTTTTAGCCTTAAAAATTTTATACATGGGCTAACACTGAGGTAGAAAATTAAACCTAAAAATCTCAAATCTTTAGGACAATAGTGGTAGAGATGGAATACAGTGTTAGTTCCACTCTTTATCCACTTTTACAACTCCTATCCAATAAAAAAATGAAGGCCAAATATAGATTCATGATAGTGTCCACCACCTCACTTTTTAGCCCCTAA
Organism: Torreya grandis; assembly: GCA_037957365.1. Classification (NCBI taxonomy): domain Eukaryota; kingdom Viridiplantae; phylum Streptophyta; class Pinopsida; order Cupressales; family Taxaceae; genus Torreya; species Torreya grandis. The sequence goes on from JARHVA010003042.1 coordinate 1,304,227, forward strand.
ATCATTCATTTTAGTCCATTTTTAGATAATTCCTTTTATCTTCCTCATGTAAATTATTAGATAAAAATCTATATTTTTCCATATTAAACTAGATTTTTCCTCTTACTCTAGACACTTTATTATTTAGGAACTAAACACTAGTTTCCCAAAAATAATAAAAAATTTGGTGAACCTAACTTACTACAAACAAATATAAAACCCTAGTTACCCTTAGGGTTTTTAATTCATATTTTTTGCAAAAATTTAATTTCAAAATTTTGATTTTTGTATAATTTTATTTGCATTTATTCTATTCAAAACTATTTTTATAATTTAAATTATTGGCATAATTTTCAAAAATTCTAAAACCATACCCTAAAACCCTATATTTTTAAACTAGGTCATCAAACCCTAAGCCTTCCTTGTAAATTTTATAAAAATATTTTGGAATTTTTGCCAATTGTTTACTTTGTCAAAAATAATTTCAAACATTCAATGTTAGTAGTTTTCTTATGAAAAAATTTAATTTCAAATCTTTGATCTTTGTATTAATATTTGTGCATTTATTATATTCAAATTTATTTATAGAATTTATATTACTGGCATAATTTTAAAAAATTCTAAAACCTTAGCTCAAAACACTATATTTTCAATCTAGGTCCTCAAACCCCAAGTTTTCCTTAATTTTTTTATAAAAATAGTTTCAATTTTTTACAAATTATTTACTATGTCATACGTAATTTCAAAATATCTATGTTAGTAGTTATTTTTTCATTAATTTATTTAATATTACTTTTAAACACTCTCTTTGGTTAAATAAATAAAATTGACACTAAATAACTTCTTCCCTCTCATCCCATAGATCAATTTCTAAAATTTTCTCATAATTATGACAATGAATGGACAAATTTACAAAATTGCACATTAGATAAAAATGTGGAAAATGATTTTATGTATATTGAAGATAATTAGTATTTTTGTAATGAGTAATATTATAATATACATGATCGTGATAGTGAATTACAAGTAGATGCATCTTATTCTCTCAAACCTATCTCTTTTATTCCTTCTTCTAAAGAAAATAATTTTGATAAATGGGAAAGATACCTCTCACCTCATTCTCCACTACACAATGCACTAAATGAACAAATTAGTCATGCACTTCCAAGTGAAACCTTGGTGATAATTATCTTCCATGTGAACCTTCTCTCTCTCTCTCTCTCTCTCTCTCTCTCTCTCTCTCTCTCTCTCTCTCTCTCTCTCTCTCTCTCTCTCTCTCTCTCTCTCTCTCTCTCTCTCTCTCTCTCTCTCTATCTCTACTTCAATTTGTAAATTATAAAAATATAAATTCAATAAAATCAAATTTATAATACATAGTTCAAATGATACATCTCATGTTCTTAACTCTGCTTTGTCAAAATAATGTGTAAATGATAACTCTCTTTCTCTTATTTCTCATGAAAATAATGCAAGTAGTCCATCCATGGGTAACATAGATACACATGATATTCCAATTTGAAATGATATTTTATTTCATATTATAAAATAATTAAATTCTTCTCTTACACCTCTTCCTAATTACACTGAAAGTGATAATGAATATGATAGTGAACATGCAAACAATTACGAAAATGAAATTGATTATTAATTTTTTTCCAATGATGACAATTCATGAAACAATGGTGATTATTATGCATATAGTAGATAATAATATTCATCTCATATTTATATCTCTTCTCTCACTCCTCTCAAACATAATGCACTTCCAAATGTTGTTTCTACTTCTATGCATGATTCTATTTCAAATAATGAACACATTCATGCTAATAGTACATCTTCTATTCAATTATAATGTGATATAATAAAACATAAAGATACCAATGAATCTCCCAAGCCACCCCTCACTATAGTAAAACCCAATTCTCACTCTTCACCTAAAGAGAATGGTAGCCCACATCCCTCTAATAAGGCCCAAGTTACCATTACTCCCAAGGTTCAAGGGAGCACACCCCATCTTTATGATCCAATTGATAAATGTATCATTATCATGGCTAAAATTAAATGATTAAATGAAACACTTCAATATAATAATATACCATCTTAGGAGATTATCTCTTTGATGCATGCAGTTGGTGAATTAAAACACCAAGTACATCTCCTTACGTTGGAAAACAAGGCTTATAAATCTTGGATGGATGCCAATGATCTTCATGGTAACCCACTTCTAAAGACATTCATAAAATATTCATTGCCTAAGAATGTATAGATACCATCATTACCTCACTTTGATGGAACTAGAGATCCATTTGTACACCTTCAAGCCTTTTAGAAGGCTTTGCCATCGTATGTGAGTCCTTTGCTTCTACTAAAATTATAATAGTAGACATTAGTGGGGGAAGCATAGAATTGGTTCTTTCATCTACTCCCCATTATCTCTTTTCACACATATGATGACTTAGCGGAGGCATTTCTCAAACATTACATAGCAAACATGGGCCCTCATATTACATATAATAAACTTGTAACTTTACATCAAAATAATTTAGAGCTAATTAGTGATTATATCTTAAAATTAAAGAATCACATGTTAATATTGATATAAAAACCAACATATTTAGATATTCAAAATATATTTATTAAGGGGCTTCACCAAGATCTCCTCGAGCATCTATTATATCAGACAAAGTCATATTTCAAACACTTATGTTATACAGTTTTACCTTTAGAAAAAAATTTGGGATTTATTGAGGAAGATTCAATTGATTAGATTACTCTAGATTTCATAGCAGTATCTACATATACAACTCTTATCACACAACATCTAATATGTCCTAAACAAGATAGGAAACCACAACTAGAAAAGCAACTGGTTAAGAATAGAGAGCTAGTCTCTAGAGTATAACCTATAGTATGTACTATAGAGAACAACAACAAGGCACCATTATAGTTTGATTCAGAGTAGGATAGCCCATCTATTGTATTATCAACACTACTAGATAGGAGGTTAATCACATTAGCTTCTACTCATCGATGATATCCACATATCTTATGTAGACAACCACATCATCCCTTTTTGTAACTATCATCATATCCATGGACATAGAGATAATGATTGTTATGGAATTAGAGATTACATTAATCGATGTGTTTATAATGGAATCATAACATTCACACAAGGGGCATTGAGATATCCTATATTATGGACCCATAGACCTCATTAATCCATGACTGAGTTATCTTAGGACATTCCTTTACAAGAATCATAAGTCACTCATCATGAGAGAAATCTAGGTTATAGGATAGAGCCTCATAAGAGCTCTCCTATTTCACCTACTTAGAAAGTTTGAAAAACCGTACATTGAGAACAACCTACATATAAGACTATGGTCTGAGGAGTACATAGTGTAGTTCCATAGACATATCTAGTAGAGTCACAGGCATCGTAGTAGAGTCTTATTCCAGATAAATATTTACTATGACTAAATTTTGTGGGTCTAATATCACATATAAATCCACTATGGTTAATATTAAATGAACCCACATCATAGAGTACTTCTCCAGAGAGATATTCATTTTGGCCCAAATTTATAGGTCCTATCTCACATAACAATCCACTATGTTTAAGATTAAATGAGACCCCATCATAGGTTTTAGCTCCATCTTGATATATTATATAGTCATACAAATCATAGTAGAGGCCACACAGTAAATGATTATAGATAGATGATTATTCTTCATAGCACATAGTTCCCATTGCACATCTAATCAAGTTACATTTTACATAATCTCCATGTCTAGCTATATTTATACATAATAGACAATATTAGATACAAAGCATATTCCTACATATCATGAGCTGTATGGGCACTTGTTCAGTTGGCCATCAAGGTTTAGATAGTGATATAACACATATTCATACTAGCATTAGTTCATAGCTTTACTTAGTAGGGAAATGATAGAACCAAAGGTTTAGCTAGCCTTTATATTATTGAGCCACTCTTGAGTAAGTAGTATGCACAACATGCTATCTTACATCCCCACATACTAATAACTAACTTTCCTAATTCCTAATAAATATCCATAGCCAAAACTAGCTTATTAAAATCTAGATCTTACCAAATCCTATTTTACCAACTTTAAACCAACTCAGTTTATCAAAAAATTCACTAATTACAAAACCAACAATTGTTTTTATCACATATGATTATAAATCAATTATAACATCACACCTGTGCTTATCAAAAAAAGTTAAAATAAAGTATACCAAGTACCATTTTACCAAATATATTCAAAAATCTCAACATCAATACTAGATCAACTAATAAATCAATAAATGATAAGAAATATACCAATCCATAACACAATACGCATGAATCAAAATCAAACCAACATCCATATATATATAACCAAGTTTTTAAATACATATACACTATATCAAATAAAATTAATTATGAATGGGCATCATGCCCTTACTCTCTATCTTTCTCTCTCCTCTAGTACTAGTCTTATAGTCTAGACTAGCACTTGATGGCCCCAGCCCTTCTTCATATCCTAAATGCCTCTTACATTAGATTTATCACTCTAGAAACTATCCATGATCCTCATGAAAATCTATATATTTCTTATAAATATCTATGTACTAATTCATAATATATGTACTTACCAATCCATGATCAAGTGAAGGCATCCTATGCCTATTTATATTAGCCCTCAGCTCATCTCTGTCTCCCACTACTCTAACATATGCATCTATCACTATAGTAACTCTACCAAACAAATGAGAATAAACATAATATATATATATATATATATATATATATATATATATATATATACACTTCTCACTCTATCAAACCCTCCTCCACTACATCATCAATAACATGCCATGTGAGATCTTAGAGTATTGATTCAATGATGGTCTCCCATAATCCATCATATTAACCTCCTCCCTTAGTAGGTGATTCATCCTAAGTACCTCCCACACCACTTTCACACAAAATTACAACACTAAGTTAGTCATACACTTTAAAAAAAACCTAAAACAATTATAAACTTGTAAATAATTCAAATGTTAATCAATGCCTACCTCTCATCATCTGGATTGGTTTAGGATCCTCATACTCAAGGGCATCCCATCCACCAATAGGATATAATGGATCCCATTGATGCCTCATCCATCATGTGGTATATGGCTCTATGTATCCAAAATCTTATGCATCCAAAGGTAATGTTGCTAACTCAGCCTTAGTAGGCCTCCTGTGAGTTCATGCCCTCATTAGTGCCTATCCACTCCTCACCCACACCCATGTTATAGGGGGCACATCTTGTGGTACCCCAAACTATCTAGTTATGTGCTCATATTGAAATCACTCATACACTCTAACCTAGTGATCATGAAACCAATAACTAACCCTCAAATACTAGAACTATACTCCATCCTTAGGCCACTTAGGGAATCCTCTATATGACCTCCATATGATATCTTGAGCCTCTAATCTATCTCAAACTCATCTATAGTGATCTATCCCAAGAGATGAGATAGCCAACATACTCATCCACCACTCTCCAAATGGCTATGAAGGTGCCCACCTCTCCCTAGGTAATCCTATCAACTAGACAACTCCTATGTGCTCATAAGCCCAATAGTGCAATAAAGTAGCCACACTCACACCACCACTAAATGCCTCCTGGGTAAACTTGTAAATATCATTGTATAAGTGGGAAATCAAAGTCCTACCCCATGAGAACATAGTACCATACACATTTATACTATGCATGATCCTATGCATTATGTATGCAATTGACACCCCAGTCCCATCCGCAACAACAAATGAATCTAGTAACACTGCCAACCACTTCTATAGGCACAAAACACTAGATTACACTATAGATGATAGTAGCACATCATTATCATTACCTCTATAATGTATTCTTAAGGGCACACCAATAAAATACAATGATACATGAACAATAACATCAGCACTCATGTCATCCTACAAAGTCACATGCCATCTACTAACTGGCAAATGCAAAATATGATACATATCCTCTAGAGTATTCATAATCTCTCTAGTGGTAATATAGAAAATACACATGTCTAAAATCCAACTCTCACATAAGGTATTAATCAGATACCTATCCCACTATATAGTGCCTAAGTCACACACATGACCCAACCCTACCATATCCATCATAGATCTCTCATCAGCTAACAAAGGTAACAATCTTAGTGTCTCCATCACTTGGCCTCTACAAAACTACCTCATCTATACCTCACCCTACAAAACAATATAAAATAGCATATATGTTAGTCAACCATGCTAACTAAAAAAACTAACCTACAAAATAATAGGCAACAACTCAAAATACTAGAAAACTAGTCCCAATGGACAATAGCACTGCAAAAGGACACTAGCACTAGAAAACAACATTAAAACCTAGGAAATAGCACTGAACACTAGATAAGAGTGTGAGGACTAGTGGGAATTATCCTAGAATTCTTCAAATAGCTCAAAAACATCAAAAATAAGCTTCCAAATAGGCAAAAATTGTATATTTTAGTTGCTTACTAGTGTAACATTGCCACCAACCTCCACTTGGGCTACCAACTACTCAAACTAGGTCACGGTAGGTGCTCATCTCCTTAGCATATATCTCACTCTAGAGCTCCAAATATCAACCTATTCATTATACAAATGAATAAAGAATGAATCCAATTTTCCTATATCAAATAACTTTTTCATCCATAACACCATACTAGTTTTCCTATAACTTAAACCCCATAGCTCCATTTTACAAACCATGTTGTTCCAAAAAATTATGACAATGATAACTTCAACATCACACAAGCCTTGGTATCTTAATACATCATCCACCTACTATGGCACACACATATCTATACCTCTTTTATATCTAGACATACAACTTGGTCCTAACCAATTAAAGACTCATTCAACTATCAAACAACTTAGCGTAATCAGTCAAACAAACTTTTAATCACAACAAGCCAACCTTATTTCTACTTATGCCACTAGTCATAGCTTTTAGATCAACATCCTCTATCATAGATATTTTCCCTCTCCTTGAAAAGGGGGCATAATTCCTACTATCCCTGATTATACACTTATTCAACATGCCTATCCATTCTTTTAGATGGATACACAATAGTTCATGCACCTGTAGTATTTAAATTATCAGATTTAGTTCAAAATAGTCAAGATATATATATCGATTTAGACTACATGGGTCACTGAACATTACTCAGGACATTCATGGGGATATACCTTCAATTTATAGACACACAGACTATTCAAATATAGTGGTTTAGATCATGTAGATCGATAATGATTGCCGCTTATAGATATATAGACTAGTCAAATATAGTGGCTCAGATTATATAGATTCATAGTATAGATTCAAACTTAGATACTAGATTTGGGGGTATGTACATTACTACATTTCTCACACATATAGCTTAATACAACATGACATAGTTATAAGACCATATAGTAGATTATAGGCATAGTGTAAAGCACATTGTTTTGATCTCCAATTTTTCACATGGGACATGGCATGATATTTCATATCGCGTGTAGTTATATAGATTACCAAAATATACATATACATCACACACATACCAAATTTGGGGGCATGACATAGATGTTCATGTTCTTCATCATCCAGGATTATATAGATTAGAATGGCAAGACATGTCATTCTCTTATTACACATTTACTAGAGTTTTAGATTACACCTAATTATACCTAGGTTTTCACCAAGTTGGACCATATGATCAAGTACAATGGTTGGTCCATAGCATTACCCAGACCTAGACTACACAAATTTGTGTGGGATAGAGGATAGACATTGATTTTGGGCCTCTAAGCACTTCTTATTTCTGATTTATATTATTTAGAGTGGGGTCATGATAGACTTTGCTCTTCAAAATATACATATTTTATGCACACATTCCATATTACATGAGTTTATGTAGGATAGAAGATAGACATTGGTTTTGGGGCTCTGAGCATTTCTTATTTCTAGCTAGATTCAGCATAGGGAGCAAGCATTGCTTTCCTTCTCCATGATTGCATGGATTTCATATTCAAATTTAGTACAAGGGGCATCCGTTTTAGGGATTCCTTCTTTCTCTAGGCATTATTTATCTCTCCATCCACTTCCCTAGCCATGAAGTGAGTTGGACCCTTTTTTACCACACTTATCTTCACACAAGTAGGTTCAGGTACATATTTTATTTTCTTTCTTTTACTCTAGTACTTCATTTCATTGCATCACTAGAATAAAAGTGCAGAAAATGTATACACCCTAAATTGATCAAACAATTACAAATATCATGTATTTTCATATTCCTTTCATAGGAGACTTCGACTGGAGAATATGATCCTTGTTCACATTAGCCATATCCTTGTTTTACTTATATTGGTTTTATTTATTGATTTTATCATCTCTTTGTTATCTCAATCAACTTACCTATACCTCCAAGAACCCCTAAACTTGGTCTATGTCACTCTCATCCTATTTTTTTAGTCTAATAAAATAGAATTCTATAGGACTATAGTGTTTGGCACTCTTGTCCTTTCTAGTGTTATTATCTAATGGCTATTTTTTCTTACTTAATAGGTCCTAACCCTTCTTAGCCCCTCCATTAAGTTTTATTTATATTTTTGATGTTATCTAATGGTAATAATGTTACCAAATTAAAAATTAAAAGTCTCGTATATAAAGGACTTCACAAGGCATTTTATATCTAACACTTATCACTTTGCCACATTATATAATTGTTGACCAAGTTTGACTTTTTAGTCAAACTAGGGCACCTATAGGTAAAAAATTGAGTTTTAGGGTTTATATGGAGTATAAATAGACTTTATAAGGTATTTAAAGGGTAAATTAGTGTCATTTAATGTTATAATACCTTTGGTTATTAGTCCCCTAGGTTTATTTATCATTTTTGGGTCATTTAGAGGTCATTTTAAGTGCATTTAATGCTTTGTACGGGTTTATTCAGAATTTTTGAAGTTAAAAATGCTTATTTAATTACCCATGTGTCATTATAAATCTTAGAAATTTGAAATAACTAAATAAATGGTAGGTTGTTCAAAAAAGGGTAGTTTTCTTGACCAAAGAGAGGGAAAAGGACACTCGTATGGCTCCTTAAGAAGTGTACCACTTGAAAAATGTGGTGGTGTGACTCTTCACCTGAAAAAAGGTTACATCCATGTATTTTTCATATATGGAACGAAAATTTTCATTTGCAACTCATTTTCTTCTTTTTCCTTTTGGCAAGCAAAAAGGAAGAAACTTCTAGCATGTGGTACGGACCATACAAGTGGATGGGATGAAGTGATTTTAAAAGTATATAGTAATAAAAATACTATTCACATCCATAATAATAACTTGATATTTGGTTAATCCTCCTTTATGAACCATCAGTTTGATCCTAGGTAGCTTTTTATGCATGTTCAACCATGAGGGGGTTACTATTTGAGCTTGTCTTAGGATTTCTTATTTTGGATTGATGGATTTATGTATTTCAGGTGTCTCCACATGATTTTAAATATTTTTAAATTCTTCTTATTGTTTTTATGATTCAATTGTTTGATAAAATCTTTTTCATGCTTGCAAATGGCCTAGTTTTCATTGATAGTCAGCTCAGTTGCTTTATATGTGTTTTATCCATGTTGGGAAAAGTGTTTTGATGTTTTTTTGATGAATATACTAGTGTTTTTGATGTTTTAAAGGTTGAAATTTTTTTTGGTGCTTAGAAGGCCTTGTTTTACATGTTTCTTTCTCTCTAAAAGGAGTGGACTCGCTAGGAGCTTCAGCTATAAGAGCATGCTGACATCATCATGACCAAAAAAATCCTTCACATCATCTCAAGTCTCTAAATAAACTTGGAATTCACTTTGGAAAGGTCTAATATTGATAGATAAGGATCACAGGGTTGTAAGAGGTCAAAAGAAGTTGACTGTGTTTTTGGTCTCTCAACCCCTAAAATTGTCAAATAAAGGTCATGAGGGTTTTTTGAGGTGATATATGTCATGATAAAATATGTTTCAATACCCTTTTTCTATTGTATCTTATATACCTATCCACAAAGAGTAACCATGTTACGTTTCAAGGTCAAATGAGGAGTGGAAGATTGTTTTTGAAGGCTTCAAAAATGATAAAAAAATCATTGATTTCAAATAGTGATGTTTATAGGGTAAGAGATGGAAAATTGACCTTACACTTAAAATTGATGGACCTAAACTATGAAAGAAAGTAAAAATATTTGAAAATGGTAAAAAAGGTAATATGAGGCCAAAATTAGTGAGACAAGATCAATTTCAATGTTTTGATCCCTCTCATAAGAACCCTTGTACATACAGGTCTGGGACAACACATTCAAGCTTGATTTTGAGTGCTTCAAGGTGTATATTTGATGGAAGATGACCTTTTTTAGGTCTATTAAGATGGATTTATGTGATATAAAATTTAATTTACTTAAATGGACTTAAATGGGACCCTATACATCATTCACATGGCCTAATCCTTGTTGAATTGCACCTACAAGTAGCACTAACCACAAAACATAGTCATGAACAATAAGGTGGATGTTGATGTCTAGACCTCATTTGGAATCCTCTAAAGATTAATTAAATTAAAATGATTAATATTTGACCTAAAATAAATCAAGGAGTGACCTAGAAAACAATTAAAGGAGGTTTAAGACCTAAACCAAGCTCAAAAAGATGCAAAATAGGGGTAGGCCTAGTCTCAGCCCAGTTAAGGCAAGGGTATGCCAAATGAAAGACATAGACATGTAATTCATGTTTTTAAGGATTTACAGGTGAATAAAATCATTATTATGTTTTTTTACCAAGGAAAAAATGGATTAAAGTCTTAAAAAACCCAAAATAAGCTCATGATAACCTAAAACAAGCACAAGGCAGTGATTTCCTTTTCTAGGCATTATAGGCCTATTTTAGGTTTCCATGGCATAGAAGGTGTTTAAGGTGAAAAAATGATATATAATTATGGTAAAACATGATTAAATTTATTTATATTATGTAAAATATCATAAAAAAATCAAACCATTCTTTTTCTCTCTAAGTGCATCCTATACCCTTCCCACCTCAAACTATGTTTTCCTAAAAGTCTACCTTGCAAACTTGTAGAGTTGGAGGACCAAATGGAGGATTTAGGATATAAAATGTGGTAAATATTAAAATTATTATATATATAATATTATAAAATAATAATATTTTATTATATGATAGGTAAAACACTCACTATTTTGTCTTAGATTAGGGGTTGTTTTAGTGTGTACAAAGGTGCCAATTTTGGGAAAAATGATGAAATAGTGAACCAGAAGGATAGAAAGGGAAATATAATGATTTTATATGGTTTATTTGACATAAATAATCATATAAAAATTTAATTTATGGTCTGAAAGGATATAATTTGTTCCAACCAAGGAGGTTTATAGTAAGGGGTGAAAGGAATCCTTAGGCCTTAAAGCTAAATTGGGGGTCATTATCATTTTTGGTATTTTATATGACTTAAAATTGATTGAAACATGTTTTAATAGACAAATTTTATTTTTTTGAGACATCATAGGTCAAATTAATCCATTGGAGTATCATTTTGGGTCTCGAATGGCAAGCAAGCCTATTGACAAGGTCTAGGCCTAGTGCTAAACAAGGGTGAGTTTTCATTTTTATATCTTGAGGAGATAATATAAGCATGAAAAAAAGATTTTTGGGATAATATACAGGTTTATGAGCCATTTTTTTTTCAAATAAATTAATCATAAGGTTAATTATTGACTTAGAAGCTCCCAAACCCTCATGAAAGGCCTAAAATGGCTCAAATGGGCAACTTCAAATGCTTATAAATTCCATCATCTCTTGCATGGGACCTGTATCTATTAAAGGAAGCTTTATATAATCCTAAATAATCCACAATTTTATTTTTTAAGGAATTATAAGTTTCCATATTTATGAAAAAACACTAAGAAGGCTTGTCACTCTAAAACCCTCCTAAAACCCTGTTTGAGACATAGAGGTGGAAATGAACCTAAAAGTGTCACCAAATGAAGGAATTTGAACCTTAGTTATGAATAATTTTTTTTTGAAAATTTATAAATATCAAATAAATTGTTTTCTTTTGTATATAACTATATGGATCATAGGAAAAAATGGCTTGTTTTGACCATTTTTAATGGTTTGAAGGCTACATGAAGAGTTAGGAAATGAAATAAACTTTGGGAGGAATATTTAATCTTTATTTAAATAAAAAAATTAACCTCATATCATAAATAAACATATAAGTCATTCAAATATGTCCTTACTTTTAGCTAGTCAAAATTGGCCTAATGCACAAGCTAGAGAGAAAGGAGAAAATCTTCAAGTGAAGTGATTTTATAGGCACCCTTGATGCTTCCAAGGTAATGGAAGGTATTTAAAATTGTAATTAACTCACTCCCATGTATTTTAATGGATAAACGATTCCATTTTAGAAGGAAAATAAGCTAGAAGTTAGCTATTCCTATCTTAATACATGCGATAGGTTAGGGGTATAACAGTTTAGGAATCCAACCTTTATGAATAAAAGTTAATAATTCAAACCAATATTTAATGGCATAGTTCAAACCCAAAGAGAAACTTATTGTGATTAGATATATATTGACATGATGTATGGGAACTTGATCACTTAGGTATAGTTGAGGATGATAGTGTACTTGAGATTTGTGTCATTGGTTTATGATTTGAGGCCCCATGTTTTATAAATAATTGTTAAGAACTCAAATAGGTATAAACCCTCATAAAACCCTAATAAGGACTTGATGAGAGATAATGGCCTCAAAAGTGCTTGATATCACTTTTATTTATCTTAAAATCACCTAAACATCATTGATCACTCCAAGTAGGTCCTCAACATGTACTTTGATTGTACCTACAACTATACAAAATGTAATTAATGTTATGTTTTGTAGGGTTTTAAGGTGAAATGCAAGGTTTTGAGTAATTTAAGACATGAAAACCATTATTAAATATTATTTGGGTTTAATAATACATATTCAATCCTAAAAATATATATAATATGCCATGAAAGTACACCTACAAGTCTAGTTTTAAAAGGTAGTTTAAAAAGGGGCTTAAGGAAGACTAGGTTTTTGGGCCATTTCATGGTTCTGACACTTACACAAGGTAACAAGACCTCATATATGGAATGGATGATTTTTATAGGCTGGAAAATGTGAATCACACACTTTTTTGTGGTTTCACACTTATAAGATAAGTTTGGAGCAAAAGCTTGGTCTTTTAAGCTTAGAGGCCTAATTAGGGGAAGAGAACAACATAAAAGGGACACTTCCACTTAGTTTCAAGCCATTAAATTTGGTAAGGATATGTAAAGGCATACTGGGTCCTCAAATATATTCTTAGTTTATTAGGATCATTTTTACACCATCTTACATAATGAGTTTTACCTATTTTGAGGGTTATAAGAAAGTGAAGCCATTTAAGAGGTTTGGGCATATAATGGGGTGTTAAAAAACATTTTATGAACTAATATTAGTTGGTAAAAGTTTTATAAGTCAATAAAGAGTGGTTCATGAATTTTTTTTGTAGTCATAATCTTGGAAACTAAGTATTAAGAATTTTGAGCCTAAAAGGAGCTAGTGAAGATTGCATACCAATGAGTAGTGAAAGAGAGGTTACAAAACTTATAGGGGAATTGTGTATAAAATTATTAATAATTACAAATTTTAGTAAAAAATTCTATAAATCACCTTTTATCTATGTATGTGTAGCCTAAATAATGATGGGTTACATTCAAATATCACAAATTTGTCTAAGTAACCTCCTACACTAGTTTGAGAGAGAATATCATGGAATAAATGTACACATGTTGATGAAAACCTTTAGGACTATTTTTTCATTTAAGTTCTTGTTTTAAAATTTTCGTCATGATGTAAGACACTTGTCCATTGCTTTGTAAGCCCCATCTCTCTCTCTCTCTCTCTCTCTCTCTCTCTCTCTCTCTCTCTCTCTCTCTCTCTCATCTCTCTCTCTCTCTCTCTCTCTCTCTCTCTCTCTCTCTCTCTCTCTCTTCCTCACACTTTCCTATATAGGTAGCCTTGTATAACTTTGCAGAACATCCTCACATTGCTTATGGTAAAGCCCTACTAGAATTAAGTCTTGTACTTGCTTATTGAAATCAATTCAAGTTGGATATTCTATCTTCATATTGTAAATAGTGATTTTGAGTGTGTTATTTTGATGAATGCTTAGTGCTAGTGTATGTACTTCCTTACATTTATCCTTCATGTTTATGCATTTATGTCAGTTTATTGCCTCTCACAGATCATATGAAGTGTCATACCTAGTTTTATTATTTATATAACTAATAAACCCTTAGTTTTTACTATGAGTACCTTTTGTTTGATCATATTAAACTCTTACAACATTCTTAACCTTCATATTGAAACACTAGTGTGATTAGGACTATTTTAGAATAGCATAATCAAATTGTAAATTAGTTTCATAGTGAACTATTAACAAGATGAGGACCTCATGTTTGGTTCATTACATTTTAGTTTCTTTGTTAGATTTGTTATTCATTTCTCCCTCTTCCATGTCAAACAATTAGTATTGTTGTTGATGTAGGTGTTTTACTTAGGAGATATCCCAAAATATAGAGGTTTGATCACCTTATAAGGTCACCCATAACCTAGGATCATTCCCATTACATATCTCAAGTTGAGAGAGCTTGAATCACCCTCTCAAGGGTGAAATTTTGAGCTATAACAAATAAGACTAGCTATTTTTGACAAATACTACTTTCATATTATACACCTACTTAGGTTTATGTTTTATGAGTTTTAGTTTAATACCATGGGTATGACTAGGATTTCCTCAATAAATATATATATTCTTTCAAACCAATTTTAAAAATTGGGTTTCTTTTTATAATTTAAATAAATTGTAACAAAAATTGTGATTTAATATTTTCAACCTCATTTTTTGTTTCTTTTATTATGTTAGATGGGAGGGTTTAGGACACTCCTTATAATAGTGTATTGTGATAAATGATCCCCTAATTGGGTTTGGTGGATCCCCATATTGGTCATGCTCCCAATTAACAAATGTGTTCCCAATCAGAAGTGTAGGTATGCTCTATCTTTTTCGAGCCATGATTGATTTATAGACATGTTGCATTGTTTTATTACATATAGAATCCTCCATAGTCATGTCACTTTGGGCCTTGTTCATTATTTATTCTTAAGATATTAAAATTCAAAAACACCCATATTATTAATACACTTCTATTTTTTCATTTTGTTACTACTTAGTTACCTTATCAAATTTCTTTCTTTTTAGATTGTATTATTTAGCCTAATGCCATTATAATTTATTTTGTAATTACATAAAATGGAAATATAATTATTTGTATTTATAAACAATATAAACCAACCCAATTCAATTCAAAAATTTAATTCTACCTCCAATTGTACTAGTTTGCTTGATACAATTCTATTTTTCCTAAAAATTACATCAACCAACCTTATATAGTTATGTGTTTATTTAGAACTACATTGAATAACCTAATATAATTTTATATCTCCTGATTAAGTTACCTAATATATTAAACAACCATATACAATATATTGCAATCATTTAATTTTAATCAACTACACCATCCAACTTGATACATTTGATATTTTCTCTTTGGGTATGGAACATATCATGAACCAATCCAGAGAGAAAACTTGCCAAGATTTTAAAGGATTCTATATAAATATTAATACTATAGAGCTAACTAATTTTGATATACTTTTAAAAAATAATTACATGCCTTATTATTCTTCCATGACTTAATAATAAGCTAAAAACCATTGTAATATGTCTTCCACTAGATATAATTGCTATGAGCTATTTAAAAACCATAAAAAAGTAAAGACAAGGTCACATAGTCCAACACTATTAGTTTTTAAGAGGATTTTAATATATAACATATATAGGAAATGTAAATATTTATCTAATATAATCTTAAACATAGGGGTAAGGACCTTGTAGTTGTCTACCACATCATGATTTCACATCACATGGAATGTCCCTCTTCCTCTACTCACAATATTTTTACAAGACTTGGGTAAAATAATTTTTTGATTTAACTATTTCCTTCTTCATCCACCATGCCAATTATAGATACTAACATGGTGGTTCTATCTTTAAGTATTCCTACCTAAAGTGTTCATATTAACACCAATGTTAATT
This sequence comes from Torreya grandis, assembly GCA_037957365.1. NCBI lineage: Eukaryota > Viridiplantae > Streptophyta > Pinopsida > Cupressales > Taxaceae > Torreya > Torreya grandis. The sequence goes on from JARHVA010003042.1 coordinate 1,320,492, forward strand.
CTATAGCTAGTGTTTCCCAAAATGCCACTCAAGCCTCTACCTCCAACCAAAATAATAATAATACTAACCAAATTATCTTAGAATAAATGATTAAAATTGATAACATTTAAGTTAATATTATTTCTCAAATAAAATTTAGATTTTTCAAATGAAATATTGACCTTGATAGTTTTAGTGGGGTGTGTTCAATAAAAATGTCCCCCTAGACATCCCTTGGAGATAATCTTGTAAATCTCATTCCACAACCCCAACTTCCTAATAAATTCATCAAAAAACTTCAAAATGAACCCTTAGTTACTAAAAATGTAGTAATTTAAATAGGTAGTATCACTCCTATGATATCCTATAATGGATTTAATGATCCTACTTTAAATTTGATGGCTTTCAGTAAACTTTATAAACACTAGATTAAACTTAATACCTTTACCATTACCGATCCACTTTATAAAACCTTTTATAATGTTATAATACATTTATTTCTAACTCCATTTTTTTTTTAGAAGAGTTAGTTTATGTAATGGTATAATATTTTCAACCCAACTATTTCAAAGAAAACAACTTAGCTCACTTTACTAATTACAAGAAAGTGGAAAATGAGACTTCCAAAATTTTATCAAACATTAAAAATGTTACCTAACAAATCCAAGCACAATATGATATAATAAAAAATCCATTCACCTTTTCATCAGTCCACTAAATTCATAATTACAATACATTATCATGACACTTCCTCAAAATTATTTCAGGAACCCTTAAATCAAGCCAAACATCAATATTACATTATCAAAAAATTTATTCCTCCTAACCTAACCTCAATACTCAAATGCTCATGATATCTAAATATATTAAGGATACATACGATGATGGCTATAATGTTTATGTTTCTAATAGAACCAACCATGTTATTTTTTAAATAAACTCCAATGAAGTGAATCTCTCCCAACCTATCAAGGTGATTCCATTCACAAATAGTAATCATCCCTCGTATGTCAAAACTTGTGAAATTCATCAAACTATTTTAATAGGTAATATTCGGATATTCTTTTCAAGACCCTCACCTATATATTTTTATATTTATTGTCCTAATACTCATAGCATGATCCTTAAAAAAATTGTTTTCATAAAAATTATGGTCATGAGTCTTGTAATGAAATTAAACATATATATTTTTATTTATTTCTTGGTCTAAACTTTGATCATAAATCCATTATTAGATAAATTCACCAAATGTATGACAAGGTAACTATGGATCATCACTCTAAGGTTAAATGTGAAGAACTTCACCAAACTAATACACCTGATACCATAAATTGTAATTATTTTCAAAATCATAATCCAAATAAAAAATAAAACAATCAAAATCAATCCCCCTCCCAACCATTCCCTAACATTGTTGAAACCATAATTAAACCCCATTGTTCCAATAACAAGGAAAACATGTTTAACATATAAAACATGAAGAGTGTAGTTTTCAATATTTATCCTTATCTTATTAAACTAAATATTACTTTTCAAACTTATAAAAAACACAATATAATTACCCAAATCATTTTTTACCTATTGGATCCAAATAAATCATCATGTATATGTTTTTTGATATCCTAATTATATCAACCAACTTGTCATAATTTATTGCCTTTGTAATCATATCTATCAGATCAATATAGTTTTTTCATTGGAAAAACTTAATTCATATTTTATTGGCTAGCATGGTATATTAATTTATCTTTGGTTTAGGTCATGTTATAATATCCATCTCGATATAATTTGTTTCTTTGATATTAAAAATATAATTATATTAGCTAGATTAGTATAGTCACACTTACCTCAATCTACCTCTATAATATCAACTAACCTAGTATACCATATTTATTCACCCAATTATAATTATACTAAATTTTATTAACCAATATAGTTAGTTATTAATGTCTTTATATCACCAAATACATTATTTAGGTTGATACATTTGGCTCCGACTATCTTAATTATGCCTATAACATCAAGAGCACAATATTTAACTCCAAATCAGATTCAACTAGGTTCCAATTCTTCTATAGGTGATTTAATTTATAATTTAGTCCATATTCTAGAGTATTTTCAATTTCACATTATCTTTGATGAGTTTTTATCCCATATAATAACTTTCTAGATTCTCATCTAAAATCTTGTTTCTTGAGTTTGTGAAGACTTCTCCATGATATTGAAACCATCTTGTGCAATGTTTATTTGATGTGAACATGTCTTAACCACCACTTATTGATAAATAATATACCTTTCCTCAGTATAATGACATCATATTTTAGAATTGTGAGAGATGTATATCCACATCATTCAAATAATGGATGCATATCTATTATTAACATTCCATATCACCTTTATGGAAGAAATATTAATTCATATAGATGACCCTCATTTATTTATTAGTGTCCATATTGGTGACATATGAGTCAAGTGAGCCTTGATTGATGATGTATTTAACAATTATGTCACTTATTTTTAATTCATAAAATCCTTAAGATACTCTAAATGTAGTCTTAAGTATACTCACAATACTTTCCAGTCATATGACTGATTAAAAATGCATCCACTAAGATTTGTTTGACTTCTTATCATGTTACCACCTATTATGGTTAAATTTAAGGTCATGATAGTTAATTATACTTTATCTTATAAAAAAAATCATTATAACCATTTGGACTCATCACATGAGAGCCTTGGCCTCTTCCACATTCCAATGTGTGAATTTTCCTTACATTGGTGCTATTTGAAATACACATGGTGATACTAATCCTTGGACTTTTTAGTAATTCCTAGAACGTGTTGTCTATAAAATCCCAGCCCTTGAAACTTTACCTATCATGCCATTTCATGATTATCAATGTTTTAACTATCTAATTAATGCAATTTGAGGTTATAGTGGTGACCCCAACTTCATGGGAAATATTCCACCTAGTTTCCTTGAATTTGTTGATGATAATCCTAATGAGTTAAGTCTGAAAATAAAATATCATACCTTAGTTATATAATAATCACTTATTTAACACCTATTTTGTGATCCCATTTTCATAAGAAACAAAATAAAAAGTTTATCATTTTTGATGTTATTCCGAATTAGCCTCCATCCAATCATTATTCTAGTGACACAAAGGTTGAATACATTATCATAAATCTCACAACTATTAACTATAAAAGTGGTTACACCTTCAATGACCCTTACTTTTTTAAATATGACCAATCTAAGGATGTGGAAATACTCTCTTAATTTTATTCCATTTATTTCTCTTTCAAGTAATCCTCATCTTATTCTAGTGTTAATTTAATTTAAATCATTTAACCTAGCCCTCCTTGTCTCTTAAAATTTCCTAGAATTTTTCTTTGTTTAGTTGATGTTGATAGGTTATAGATGGATCCAATTCCACATTATAATTCAAATTTAGTTATTTTTGTTTTTGAACCTCGCTTGAGCATGTTAAATTATCTAGATTTGAACAAACCCTATTAGTTCGTTATATATTTTGATCTATTAAGGTCACTTACTCTATATGTTTTCCACAAAAGATGTCTACTAAGGAAATAAAAACATAATATTATTTGGTTCATAAAATATATTTTCACTCACAACATTAGTATTGAGCATAACATATATATAATAACCATTATAATCAAATTCCTAAATTAGCCAATATATGCCCTTATAGTGATAATTTATTTGATGATATTTCATACATACCCCAATATGTTGCTTCACATAGGTTGAATATGGAACCATGACCATCCAACCCATATGAAGATCCATATTGTGAGTTTCGTAAGGTCTCTGATCTTTAGCTCAAGAGTGTATAGCCTACCAATATTTTTTAGCACAACAAAAGCTTAAAGGCCTAACTCCTACTATGGATAGTTGATCACTTTTATGTTATAATATTAGGTGCTATTTTTATTTCCAAGGGACAATTACACATTTTTTTTATTAACTACCAAGATTTTTATAAATATATAGATATAATTCATCTTGAGACCACTACTTTTCCTCTTCATAAGAATATGTCATCTCTATTTATTACACTTGATTATATGACCAAAAATAGGGAGGTGTATTATCTTTGGTCCTTTTATTATAAATAATCTATATATAATTTTAAAGGTGTATAAAAATATTTTAGAATTATTTTGAAGCCTACAATTCAAGGTTACAAACAACACTCCCATGGTCCACATAGAATAGAGAGAAATACTCCTTTATGACCATAACTTCCTCTTTGACTTGAGGATGTATATCTCATTCCTTATCAAATAAAACCATACCTTAATCCATAATGTCATTCTCATCAAGAGGATCCACTTCCTCCTCTTTCTAGTGTACATAATTTTTCCTTGGAGCTCATCTACTAGGAAGTCCTAACACAACTCTCAAAAAGGGTAGAAGAGACCATGGGTTGAGTTAGATATTATTTATAGTGAGATTTGAAATACTTTACTTAAGACGTGTGTAGAGATATTTCAAGGCCTTTGTGAGCATAAATTACATAATTTCATAATTACTTTAAATTTATTCAAATAATTTAATATCATACATTTTTTAAGGGATATGTAATGTCTATTGTATGTGTTTTTATTATACCATTATATTTATTTTTATAATGTTATTTTAGCATGCATCATTTATTTATATATAATTTACATCACTTTATAGTTGGTTTTAATTTCTAATATGGATCTTTAGTAACACCTTTGGCTTTATTTTTCCACAATAATTTATTTCCCCCTCTTTAGGGATGATTTAAGTAATCCTTACTTTACCTTGTGTCTATTTAGTATCACATTTGAGTTTTATTTTTAGAATTTATATCACTGAAAAGTTAGCCTTAATTTTATATGTCGATCATATATATGACCTATGATTTTTTTTTTCACAATTTTATATTTCACCATTTTTAGTCAGCCTTAATCTCCATGTGATTCTTTGGTATATTTTAACATGCCCATTATATTTTGATGATTTATATTATCATTGGTTGTGATACACCATTTTTAGGTTAGTAGATATTATCTAGTGACATGCTTACAATATCTCATAATGTTTACCTTATATATGTTTCCTTTTTATGATTTGGCTAAAAAAACCATGTGTTTTAATATCACTATTTTTCTAAGTCACTTTTAAATAAAAAATGGCTTTTATTGTGGTCAGTTACAATCATATCTTTATGGTAACACCTTTTTACATGGATGTATCTTTCATGATCAAAATATTTTTCTCTCCATTCACTTAAGGCACATTTGGGTTGGTTTCAATATTTCACTTTTTCTTGTAGTGAAAGTCTAGGAGTATTTAGGCATCTTGGTGTTTAAGTTCTCCTCCCTAACTATCTAGTATAGGATATCTTATATTAGTTATCTTTATCACTCATGTTTGGATTTTCCAAATTAGTACAAAGAATTAAAATAACAAATTAAAAAATATTTAAAAGTTTTTAATGGTTATTTTTTATTCACCAATGAAATTTAATAAACCACTAAAGTATTAAAATACTCATTTAGATTATATAATATACAAATCCTAGATGTAAAATACAAAATTTTAAATGTACTATAAATAGAATATATAAACCTACCTTGTAATGATTCATGTTGACTATGAAAGTAGATATCCAATGTAAAAATAGTTAGAAATATCTATGAACTATGTCACAATCAAAAATAATATTTTTTATTTACTACGACAAGGCCACACTAGGGTGGATAGGATCACAATATGACCTTGTTTGTTAATTATAGCCACATCTAGGTTGACTATGAAATTGATTTTTCTATTTGAGTACATATGGCTAACAAAGAGGATCTTTTGACTATTTATAGGTGCTGATGTAATGCATGAAAAACTTGAAATGGCAAACCCTAGTTCCTACACACAAACCAAATAGAGATCAAATGTAAAATGGGGTAATAGAGTAAGAAGAATAATAAATCCATATTCATAAAACCTTGTGTAATTTGAGTGTTATCTACATATCCTAAAAGAACTGCAAAATGATGTCATTCTCCCTCGTAGAGTAAGTGTGTGAATATTAATATTTTTTATATGGATGATACTATCAAATTTATCTAAATGGTTTAAAATAATTAACCTTGAACTATAATAAAATAAATACATAATTGTTATATGACTATTAGAATAAATCAAAACTTGGGTTATAAATATTAGTTCTCTTTTTCTCAATATGAATTATAATTTACAAGTGATTGAAATATGTATATTTAATGACCTTATTATTCTAAGGTAGTGGAAATCTAGGATATTTTCATTAAACAACCTTGATAAAAGTGTAAGAGGGCCAATATGAAAAATATAAAATTTTAGTACTAGTTATTGAAGCATGAGTGACAAGGATACACTCTGGGAAAAGGATAGGTTGTGACCCTATCTAAACTAGTATGGTCTTGAGAAGGACAAAGACTATTGGGATTTAAGTAGAATAAGGATACATGAGTTATGTTCCTAATAGTTATAATATAGTAAGTAGAATATTGAATGATCTCATAGATATTCTAAGTTAATGAAATGGAAAAAATACCAAGGTAAATATGTCAATATTAAATATTATTAAGAACTTAATGATTAAATTTTAGTGTCAACATTTCAGCCTCTCACCCCCCCCCCCAATTTTAATGATCTAATAATGTGAAATTACTAGATTAAAGGAGATTTGAACCTAAGTATGTATACACACTTTGTATTTTGATGTGAATATCGATAATGAAATATGACTCAATGTAAAGCCTACAACAATGCCATTGAACTTAGTTATTATTAATATTTAAATATTGAAAATCTTAAACTTTAAATTTTAAATTTTAAAAGAGAGCAAGGAAATATTACACCTAAAAGAGTATGCAATTTAATTTCCCTATAACCTAAAAGTTGAGATGTGTGTGTGCCCCCTTGTTGATACATTTGAATAAATATTGAAATTATGGTGAATAAAGAGTGATCAAGTATCAAATTGAA
>JARHVA010003042.1:1337500-1357500 GCA_037957365.1 Torreya grandis
TTAACATAGAATGGTAATTAAGGGAAGGTATGATCTAATAAACTTACCAGTCAAGCTTCTACTCTAAGATCGACCACTAGTCACTCTAACACGCTATATGACCTGCATAGAACCATACACTAGAAACTAGGTGAGATAAGGAGCTTAAAATGGAGAGAAACCTACCACATATGTAAATAAAACAAGAATAACACAATAAAATAGTATCAAATAAGGTAAAATAGTCCTTGTATTATCTCATGAGGTGATAAAGTACAAATTTAGGTAGAATCTCTTCATACCTGGTAAAGGGATATATACAATGGCCTAAGAACCTAAATTTATAAAATAATTAATAAGAGGGAGAAGATAATGTGGCATAAAAATATAATAAAGATGTAATCAATAACCCTCACTAATTTAAAAATAGTTACAACATCCACAAAGTTAGTAACATCTCCCTAATCTATTACCTTTATGGCAAGAGGTCATTAATGAGCATATTGGGCATTAAGATGGAGTGTTAGAGGCTTGTTAAAATTTGGTTGACCCCATGAGTAGAATTTTTATACCATTTTGGTCAATCACTCTCGTCTTTGGTAGTTACAAACATCAAAGTGGCTCAATTAGGTCCCCTAGGAAGTATTAAGTAGCCACCTCCTTCTTACATGTTGACTAGGCTAAAGAAAATTCTTCCAATATTCCATTATGATCATGAAGTGTGTATGATCCCATTTATTAATTAGTTAAAATGGTTTTATTAACCTTTAATAACTCATCAGGAAACCCCTCTATTCCAAAAGTAACTTCTCTTATTTGACCAAGTAGGTCTACAAGGCTACTAGGCCTAGCCACTTGACTATAAGTTATTTGGATGACCATGGGGCATTAATAAGATATTAAATAAAGATTATTAAGTATTATTTACATCTATAGAAACATATTATTCTATTAATTATTCCTCCTAATCATTTCACACTAGTAACATTTCCCATATGGGTGATTAAGACTCCTCTTGCTAGTTTTTCTATACTTTCTATTTGGTACAGGCATGTAGGAGTCTTTCCATGAATAATTATGAGTTATTGGTTAACTTTAAAGGTTAAATATAACTTTAAATACCTTATTAAATTATTTTTGACATTTCAAAAAACTTTTCACCTTTTTTCTACTTAAAACCTTACAAAAGTATAGTTTTTGATGAGCCTGTATAGCAATCTAGATAAATCAGTACCATGGATAACACCTTTTGTGAGTGTACTATGTGATTCAAGTTTTTTATAATCAAATATGAGTTTTTTATTATAAATTCCTCAATTTATCTCACATTAGCTATGTGTTAGGTTTTATACAAGGTTTTAGAGGTATGTCATCTTAATGAAGGTTCATAGAGTAAAGGACTCCAATCCAAAACCTTTTTCCATGAATATTTAGCCCATAAACCCCCTAAAATCTCATTAATATATCTTGGTTCCATGTAGACTGTATGGTGAGATAAAAGCTAATGTTGGTAGACTTCAAATTATTTTTAAGAATTTTAGGTAGGTTATAGAGTTAGTGATTGTTCATAGATTTGGGATCCTAAATCCAACTCTTTACTCCATGTGTGGTGAGTTATTATGGGTATAAAATTCCCCGTAAGATCACTATAACTAATTTATCCTTCTATGAAATATATGAGCATTGGAAATGACAACTTAAGGTGGCAGACTAGAGTGTTGTATCTCAAGAGAGGTACTAAGGCCAAGTTTACCATTTCCTTGATTTTATTTATTTGAGACACCTTATATAGGACCAAAACATTATTATACACATATTAATGTCCTTAGGTCTACTTTATGGTTTGGTTATATCACTAAGATGAATATGGGTTCTTGAAGCCTAAAGATGGATTCATGCCTTATAGGCCTAGTTTGATTTTCAAGGTTCTTATAGGTAGATTAGTGTCTCCAATGTTACCGTAAAACATTTCTCCCTATTTTTATAACCTCTTAACTTTCCTTATTTTTCCTAAACCACCATATTTTCACCCTTGTATTGTAGGTATGCCTTGAGTCCTCATCATTGTTCATGCCAAGTACTTAATCAACTATGTTATAGGATTGAGTATTATTTCCACTTATTTTATACAATGATGATGGGTTTTAAACATGTGAATTATTATATTAGGGTTTGACAATATTGTTTGGACTAGGCTCCATCTAATTATATTATCCTTACATATCATATATGCTTAGGATTTATGAGTCTCTAAGACTATACAACCCTAAGGGATTAGTTTCGATGCCTTCTTAATTCAACTTAAGACTCATATAATATTTACATCATTATTACATATATCTCACTTACCTTTATATGTCTTCAGACTTACAACAACCCCTAAATAGCAAATTTTGTTAGATCATATGTGTAGGCCTATTAAGGCCTATTTAGATCATGAGGATCCAATATCATAGGATGAAACCATATCAATGGGAAAAAATGAGTTAATTTAAGATAAAGTTAGATACCATATTTTTAAACATGTGTTTCACCTTATGTAGATTTCAATACTTTTTCCTTCCTCTACCTACTTGTTTGGTTGTAAGTAACCTAATAGGTCTACTTAATATATCAATACTCTTTAATGTCCCAAAGGATAAAAAAACCTAATGGATAATAAGATCCATAATAAAACAAGTTTTACATATTATTTTATCCCTTTCACTCCACTTTACCAAGCATGGTGCATTACACTTTTAGTCTCTTCTCATGATCCTACCTGTACGTGACAGTCTTGGATTTTGAATTTGTGAGAGGGTGGTATTTGATTCCATGAGAAATATGTCTATTTTTATCAATGTTCACATATTTTCAATGGATTTTTAATTTTTTTCATTTCATACACCTTTGTATCTTCTTTAAAATGGTTCTCATGCTTAACTATCATGTTTTTATAGTCAGGCCTATATGTGGTGCTTCTAGGCCTCTTTATTGTGAATGATTGATTTGAAAAGTGGGAATTATGTTCCATTGTTTCCATGGATTATGTTATAATTTTTATGACATTATAATACTCATTTTTACCCTCTAAAACTCCTCATCCTCATCACATTTTATTGTTTCTCAAAAACTACAGTCATAATCCTCTTACATTAGAGTCTTGATTGAACCCTCATCTTCTTGGGTTAGTCTAATGTATTGATCCTTGATTGACCTTGCCTTCTCAAATTACAATGAATTTTATATATCCTTATGACTCTTAAAGGTTTCTCAACACCTTCCATACCTCATCCAAATATCCAATGCTTCATCTTCTTAGCCTTCACCAAGGCTTGTAGGTGCTTAGATGAGGGATTGTCTCCGAAAGCTTAAAGCTATGAATGGACTTGAGTATAAGGTAGTGGTGGTAATGAAGTAAATGTTAAATAACATGATTAATATGTGAATAATATGTATAACCTTATAAAAACCTAGTGACTCTTACAACCACCCTATTTCTACTTCGTAAAGGAGATCACAACACACACATAATAATTACATTTGAGATAAGACCTTGAAGGGGTTATTTGATATAATGACTTATATGAATAATTAAGATAGACAAGGAATAATTTAATGGATTCCAAGAAGCTATCATACATCCTAAAACATCATCCATTTTCATCTTCATGCCTTAAAGACTCTGACATAAGTAGAACACTACATGTAGTGTACAAATAGAGAAAACTTGAATCTTTCCTTTCTCTTTAGGGATCACACGTGAAACAATAGTGGGGAGTGTTATAAATGGATTATGAAGGCCCCTATAACACACAAAAAATAATTTTACAATTTTAACCCCTACACAAATGAAGAAGGAAACTCTAACTATTTAAGTTATTAATATTTATTAATAAACTAAAAGACATGAATTTATATACAAATGAAAAGAATGGATAGGTCAGCAGACCTCCTTATTTTTTCCAAAATATTACATCCTCATGTTCTCTCTCCTATACAAACTAAGTAGAAACCTAAAGTGTTATCCTTGGCTACCAAACAACTTGGTAGAAAAAATTGATAATATTTTAACCTATTTGACCTGATATATCATGGATATCTTTATCTAATTCTTTTATTTATTACCTCCTAAAACTTTATGACTTATTGTAACCCTGGCATGTCTGTATAACCTTGAAAATCTTACAATACCCCTCCCTTTTTACATATCTTCATGATTTAGTCCTTTTAAATGTCATGGTAGGTTGAGAGGAGGGTAAATAGAGGTAAACTAATATTTAAAAACCTATGGTATGTATTGGTAATTTAAAATGACACACTTCCACACATGTGGGGCTCATTTAGTGGACTAATGGTGGGTTTGGCATAAAAATGGATCATTTTATTAATATGAAACCACCATAAAATGAAAATATGATTGAAATGATACATATTTAAGAACCTTATAAAATAATGTGATAGTCAAAAAATCCCATTTCTAAAGCCTTACAATTCAAGTAGACTCATATAGAATGCATTAAGGGTCATGATGGATTAGAGGGTAAATAAAGGATTAAAATAGGTATGGATAAGTAAACCATGGAGAATGGCTTTAGATACATCCTAAGACCTCATTTTATGAATAAAATGAGGCTTGGACACTCCTCACACCTACTAACAAGGTATCTCTTCAAGACAAGGCTTAAAATAGGCCTAAATGTAATGTGAATTAGAAACCTCAGATTTTCCAAATTACCTTAATCTCTATTAAGAAACATTAATCTTCTCAAATAGATCTTAAACCATTATATAGACATCAAAATCACTTTGAAACTATTCAACAGATTCAAGGACCACATGAAAACTATCACATCACCTAATAAGCCAAGATAACTTATGACATGTGATGATTTTTTCAAGTAATATTTAGTATATAGTGTGACACTTTAACCAATGCTAAAGGATTTAAAGGATAATTTAGGAGACCATTAAAATATGTAGACCATCATGTGCAATCTTGGATGGGTTTCATGGGAAACTATTTGTTTTTAAGGGTTGATATTTGGTTTAAGAGGCCAAATTTTGACATCTTTGATGACTCATTGGGGGTCACTAGCTTTCTCATCAAGGGAACCCACTATCTAAGGCATGATAGTGACAAGACTCATAAATAACATCATGACTTGGATAACCATCTAATTAGAATATCAATCAAATCTAGTACCTTATAACTCACTTAAAGACTAAAAAAATAACATCAAGATAAAATAATACCAAAATAAACAACACCTAAAACCTAAGAAAATAACAAGACAAGACACCAAAGTTACTAAGGCTAACACACTACAATTGTGTTGTCACACTTATTGGAAACAAAACAAACTACTAAAAATAAATAACTTGATAACAACTTATTTCTCCTCTAGGATCAAATGGGAAACTCCTTTTATCTCAATGACACTGTGAGTTTAGATTACTGTATGATGACTAGAGTCCAATCAGGTACTACTCATTGAATATTAACTTCCACTTTCATCTAGATATATTTACATGTTCATAACTTATTTGAAGATAAACTAGACCTTCTTATTCAATCCCTAGGTACATGGGTTGGATATGTGAATCTGACACCTAGTCATAGTCATTATAAACTTACCTAATTTTAATGAATATTCTAATTTCTACCTCATCTATAGGTGACTCCTAATTTGCCATGTTCCTGTGCAGTGATTCTCTTGACAACCTAACTAGTATGCTTTGGTTTGTGTCTTCATTATTCTCTATCTGATTTGGTGACTCATCAAGGCCTTAAACCTCTTTGAATGTGTCCAAGAATGTCTACCACATGTTACCAATTCCTTCATGATTTACATCTTGAGCCTCATGAGGCATAGTAAAGGTTAATGTGTCCTCAGTTGTATCAACCTTAGGCACCACTAAAGCAAAAATTTCAACCTTCCTTTCATCATCTTGAGATTGTTCCTCTTGTAGATGAGATTTGACAAAGTCAACAATTAGTTCATCCTCAATCTACCCCATAGTAATTTTATGTCCTAGAAGAGTCTCATGATCATTACAAATGTCTATGTACTATTGCAAAAGATCCTCATCATTCTATTATCATTACATGTGATCATGATCATGATCTAATATCTCATCCACTATTAGGACCTTGTGTTCATTAAAAAATGCATCTTAAAAACAAGTAATGGGTTATTAATATTAAATTAAATTAGGATCTTCAACATTAACAAGTACCTTTTTAAACATTTGAAAACTCTTGAAGGTTATCCCCTTATCCTGCAACTACTATAAGTTGAATATATGCTCCATTTTCAAACTCTTCAAGAGTGTCATGACAAAGAGTATCTACCATGTCATCAAGAATATAGTGTAAATAACCCTCTTCATGGCTAATTGAAATGTATTCCTCTTTTGATTCATCTTGCATCCAAGAATCTTCTTGAAGTTCACCCTCTTTTGCATTATAATAAACTAATTCATATCTTTCCTTACCAAGAGGTGTCCCAATAGAAATCTCTTCTTCTATTTCACTTGCATCACTTTCATAAATTTTCACTACATCTATATATTATTCACTTGTATCACAAAGGATAGGCTCCTTCTCATGGAGTGGAATGGATGATCTTTTAAAGTGTTCAAGAAGAGAATTCAAATTTAATAGTGATATGGATGCTTCATTTTACTCATTCAGCTACTCACATTTGACAACTAACACCTCATTCTTCTGCTACACATTATTTTAGATGGACATGCATGATGGAAATGCTTTGGGCTCTTAAGGAGGGGATATGGGGATTTAATGTTTTAAAAATTATCTTTCACTTCAATATCTTCATGTAGGTTTGAATGATCTTCCTTCCCCCATGACTTGACTATTTATTTCCAAGTTATAACCTCTTATTAAATATTTTATTCTATTTCATGTGTTGTAACTTTTGGAATTAATTAAGGTACCAATTCATGAAATTTCAATGCTCTTACTAGTGCCATTGATTGAGATAAGTGTTCATTTATAATTTCAATATTTATTTTTATGTGGGATTCAAAATGATGCCTTATCTAATCACAAATATCCTCAGGATAATTGTGAAGGGAATGGCCCTAAAAAGTTTGATATGAACCCTAAAAATCATTCATCTTAACACATAAGTCTTCAATCCTTTGCATATTTTATTGGATGGACTTCCAAGTAGGGAAGGCTTGATTAGATTATGAGGAATTTAGAAAGTTTTGACAATCACTTGATTGGGTCCTTTGAGGATGGATGGAATCATCAATAGAGGATTTATATAGGATGTATAAGGTCACATGAGGATATTAACATTAGACTTTTTTCCCATCATGGAACACTAGCTTCCCTTTTATGGTTAAAATTAAACTACTTACATCTAAGATGTCATTAATTTGCCTTGATTGATTGTCTTTCATGATAAATACCCATTTCATCTTAAATTTATGAAATGAGACCCTCATACTCATAATTAGGTGACTAGGAACATATTCAACATAACTCTTTTGTCTATCAATCCTATCCATGTAATTATCATAACTCAAAAGAGTTTATTTAAGGCTTGAAATGGACTAGTTTGGGACATGGTTAAGATGAATAAAAGCATCATGATGTTTCCAACAATGGTTAGGAGGATAGGAGGTTTCTGAGGAGGTGTATAGGGCTCAAAAGGAGGGTAAAGGTGATATTATTGGTAGTGAGGAGAACAATGGTATTGGTAATAAGGAACATAGGGTTAGTATGGATTATGATATGACTAATGAGGCTCATTATAGGGCTAATAGGAGTCAATATAAGAGCTATCTCCATATCTATCAATCAAAAATTATAAGGTAAAATTAATAATGAAATGAACAATAAATTATAGTTTTTCTTATCCCTAAGTGAAGACCTTATGATGCCTCCTAGCATGAAATTTGACTATAAATCTACCACTAGAAAACTTTAATATCTTTGATGTCATCCAAGTATGTAAGTGCATGTTTTGACTCACTTGAATACTAGTCCCACCATGCATCAAAAAACTATTAACACTCCAAATGGTACCCTAGGAGGAGGTTTTTTAGGCCTACCTCTAAGTTTGGGATAAAAAGGGATTAGCCCAAGGTTGTAGGTGACTTATGGTTGGGTTAAGCCTCTAGTTTATGGGGATAACAACCCTAGTGCATATATTAAGATAAAAATCACTAAACCTAATAATTTTATGTGTGGAAATGGATATAAATATGCATGAAGGGAAACCTATACTACTAGAGGTGATGAACCAATATGACTTATCCACTCTATTTCACCTCTATCAACACTGATGAATAAGACAAGTGACTAAAACATCATCTTTAAGAGATTATAAGTAACAAAGTTTCACATATATTTTTTATTTATATGGTTATAATAATATGGTAATAAATTGAAGGTCTGATCCAAGACACTTACCAATCAAACTTCCACTCTAAGCTTAGCTACTAATCACTCTAACACACTATGTGACCTGCATATAACCATAAACTAGTAACTACGTTAGACAAGGACCTAAAAATGTAGATAAAACTACAACCTATGAAAATAAAATTATCATAACACATTAAAAAATATACAAGAAGCTAAAATAGTCCTTGTATTAGCTCAAGAGGTGACAAAGTACAAATTTGGGCAGAATTTCTTCATACATAGTAGATGGATAAATATAATGGCCTAAGATCTTGAATTTATAAAAAAATGAACAATATGGAGAAGATAATGTGGCATAAAAATAGTATTAATAGGTCATTAATGACCCTAATTCAATTTAGAATAGTTACAACATCCATAAAGATCACTAATAACTCCCTCATATATTGCATTGGCGGTGAGAGGTCACCAATGAGCATCTTGGGCATTGAGATGGAGTGGTGGAAGATTATTAAATTTTTTTTGACATTATTAATATCACTCATACACCATAATATTAAAAAAATCTCTTAATTTTCATTTACAAACATCAATGTGGCTCAATTAGGTCCCATATAAAGCATTAAGTAGCCACCTCCTTCTTGAATGTTGAATATAATCAATAAAACTATTCAAATATTCCATTATGATCATTAAGTGTGTATAATTACCTTTATTAATTATTTATATGTGTGTTATGGCCCTAAAATAACTCATATATCAACCCCTTTATGCCAAAAGTATCTTCTCTTATTTGACCAAGTAGGTCTACTAGGCCACTAGGCTTAGCCACTTGACTGCAAGTTGTATGGATCGACATAGGGCCTAAATATGATATTAAGTATAGGTAATTGAGTAATATTTAGATATTAAAAAAATATTATTCCATGAATTATGTCTCCCAAGAATTTCACACCTGCAACTCTACCCATATGGGTGACTGTACTCTTTTCACTAGCTTTTCCAGACTACCTATTTGGTGTAGAACTCTAAGAGTGTTTCCATTAATAATTTCGAGTGATGGTGATATTTAAAGGTGAATAAGGCCTAAAATACACTAATACATAATTTTAAATTTTTTAAGCAACATAGTATCTTATTTTATACTCAAAACTTTATAAAAATGTAGTTTTTGATGAGTCCATACAATAGTCCATATAGATTAATACTATGGGCAAGACCTAATAAGAGTTTACTATGTGATTAAATTGTTTTCCAAGATAATATATGGTGTTTTATTAATTATTAATTATGTTCTATTTTATTAGGTCTATGTTACGATTTACACGTGGTTTTGGAAGGCTACCATCTTAGTGATGGTTCATAATGTACAAGCCTCAAATCTAAAATATTTTTCCATGGATATATATCCAATATATCCCATCAAATATCATGAATATATCTTGGTTCCATGTATAATTTATGATGATATATGAGTGAAAATTGGTAGAATTATATTCATTTATAAGCATTCTAGGTAGGTTACAGAGTTAGTGATTATTCATAAAGTTGGGCTCCTAAATCCAACTCTTTCCTACATGGGTGGTGATTTATTATGGTTATATAAATCTCTTTAATAGATCCATCTCTTATTAATTTTACTATGCAAGATATGAGCATTAAAAATGGAACCTCAAGGTGGTACACTAGAGAGTTGTATCTCTTGAGATTTATTAAGGCCAAGTTAACCATTTTCTTACTTTTCTCTATTTAATATACCTTATAAAATACTAAAATTTCATTACACACATTCTGATGGTCTTAGGTCTACTTTAGGGTTCTAGATATGTCACCAAGATGATCATGGGATCTTGAGGCCTAAAGATGGCTTCAAGCCTTGTAGGCCTAATCTTAGTTTCAGGGATCTTTTAGGTGAATTAGTGTGTCCATTGTTTCCATAACACCTTTATCCCTCTATTTATACCCTCTTCACTTTCCTTCATCTTACCAAGCCACCATAGCTACACCCTTATCTTATAGGTCTACCTTGAGTCATCATCATTGGTCATGCCATGTGTTTGACCAATTGTGTTATAGGATTGAGTATTCTCTTCACTTAGTATATATAATTTTTATGGGTTATAAACTTTTGAAATATATTTTTAGGGTTTCAAAACATTCTTTGGCCTAGGTTCCCTAAAATTATATTCTCCTTACATACCATATATGTTTAGGATTTATGAGTCTTTAGGTGTATTAGCCCTAATGGCTTAGTTTGGGTGCCTTCCCACTTCAACTTAAGACTCCTACCATATTTACATTCTTTTTACATCTCTATCACTTCCCCTCATATGTTTTCAAACTTAAAATAACCTTAAATAATCAAATTTTTGTAGTTCATATGCAAAGGCTTATTTAGGCATGTGTAAGCCTAAAAGTCATGTTTAGATCATTATGATCCTTATATCTCACAATAATAAACCATATAAATTATAAACACTGAGGTAATTTAGGAAAAAATTATATACCCTATTTCAAACCTTATATTTCACATTTTGTAGAGTGGAATGCTTATTCCTCCCTCTGCCTACTTGCTTGGCTATATGTAACCAACTAGGTTTGATTTATTTATCAAGGCTATTTTATGTCCCAAAGGAAGAAAGAAACTAATGGATAATAATAAAATTAATAAAAAAATTCCTATTCCTTATTTTCTCCCTTTCACTCCACTTTACCAATCCTAGTGCATTACACTTTTAGTCTCTTACTCATGATGTTGTATGTAGGTAGCAGTCTTGCATTTTAACTGTGTGAGAGGGTGGTCTTTACTTTCATAATAAATTTATCTTTGTTTATAAATTTTTACATATTATCTATGGGTATTTAATTTTTTTTCATTTCATACACCTTCATAGCTTCTTGAAATTAGTTCCCCTGCTCAACTATCCAATTATTACATTTAGTGTTATAGGTAGTGGTTTTAGGCCTCTTGAATTTGAGTGATTCATTAGATAAGTGGGTATGATGCTATATTTTTTCCATGGGTTACCTCAACATTTTTATGAAATTATACTAATCTTTTTTCCATTTGAAACTCCTCAATCTCATCACATTTTAGTGTTTCTCAAAAATTGCAGTCATAGTCCTCCTACATTGGAGTCTTGACAGAGCCCTCATATTCTTGGGGTGGTATGATGTGTTGATCCTTTATTGAAAATAACTTCTCTAATAATTATTCCTTTTATTTATAATTATGATTATTTAATTTTTTAAAACACCTTCTTTACCTCATCCCAATAACCAACACTTCATCTTCTTAGCCTGCACAAAGTCTTGTAGGTGCGTAGATGAGGGATTATCTCTCAAAGATTAAGGATGACAATGGAATTTAGTATATGTAAATGAGGGGAATGAGAGAAAAATAAAATAAAATTACTAAGAGTTTAATCACATGTATGCCATTAAAACAAATTGATGACTCCTATAACTACCTTTTTTCCTCTTTGAAAAGGAGATCACAACACACACATGATAGTTACATTGGAGATAGGACCTTGAAGGAGTTATTTGATATTATGACACATATTAGGACTTATTAAATACAAGATAAACTTTAATGGATTCCAAAAACCTACCATATAATCTAAAACATCACCCATTTTCATCTTCATTCCTTTAAAACTCTACCACAAGAAGAACACTACTTGTAGCCTAAAAATGGAGAAAAATTGAATGTTTCCATGCTATTTAGGGATCACAGATGTGAAATTATAGTGGGTAATGTTTTATATGTATTTTTATGGCCCCTCAAATACACATACAAACACAAATTTATAAAACCACATCAATAATGCATGAAAACATTGTAATTTTGAGCCCTATATAGATGAAGTCATTACATTTGACTGCATAAGTTCTTAATGTTTTTTCAAAAAAAAATTAATCTATATATTATTTCTAATAACTTATAGGTCATAATACCTCCTTCCTTTTCTCAAGATATTGGATCCTCACCTTCTCTCTCTCATATAGACTTATCACAAACCTAAAGTGTTATCTATGGCTACCAAAGCACTCGATGGAAGAAATGCATAAGATTATTACATGTTTGACTTAATAGATCATGGATATCCCTATATTATGATTTCAATAGTTACCTCCTATAAATTTATAACTTATTTTGATCTTGACCTGTCCTTTTTGTATCTTTTAATGATTAACTTCTTTGAAATGTCATTAGAGGTGACAGGAGGGAAAATAGAGGTCATAAAATATTTTAAAACCTATTTTATGTCTAGGGAAGTTAAAAGGACATATTTACACATGTGTGAGGCCCATTTGGTAGAATAAAGGTGGGTTTGACTTCAAAAATGGATCCTTTTATGCATATGAAACTACCATAAAATGAAAATATGATTGAAATGAGAAATATTTAGGACCCTTATAAAATAATTTGACACTAAAAAATTCCCCTTTATCAAATGTTTACAATGAAAGTAGACTCATATAGCATGTTTTAAGGGTCATGATGGCTTAAAGGGTGAATCAAAGCTTGAAATAGGTTTGGATAAGTAAAACATGGATAATGACTTTATAGACATCCTAAGACCTCATTTTATGAATAAAATGATGTTTGGACACTCTTGACATCTTTTATCAAGGTCACTCTTTAATAAATGGCTTAAAACAAGCCTAAATGAAATGTGAATTAGAAACCTCAAACTTTCCAAATTACCTTAATGTTTGCTAGGAAACCTTAATCTTGTCAAATAGAGATTAAACCATTATCTAGACCTCAAAATAAATTTAACACTCTTCCACTCATTAAATGACCACCATGATAACTAGAATTCCACTTAATAACATAAGATAACTTATGAAATATGATGATTTTTGAAATTAATGTTTAGTATTATTGTAACACCTTAACAATTGCTAAATGGATTCTAAGTAGCATTTTAGAGAACATGAAAATATATAAACCATCATGTGAAAGATTTGAGGGGTTTCATGGTAAAGGTTTTTATTTCATGGGTTGAAATTTAGCTTAGGAGGCTAAAATATCAATAATAAGGTGGATTGATACATGCCGGTAGTATCAAGGCATTTATTTTGATAAGAAAGTGGAGATAGGGATAAACAAAACTACGAATGATTTCATCATTCCTTTATCATTCACTATCCAACATATATGTTATTTATCTTGAATTTATTTAAATGGTCATAATAGAGGGATAAATAGTATTGGGTTTTGGCAATGACACTTCATGTTGAGTGTATGGCCTTAAAAGAAAAGGTGGCCTCAAAGGGGATGGCAAAGTAGTTCATGTGTAGATGTTGAAACCTTTGTACCCTATATTTCAACTATAGAGAAGGAAATTAAAATCATGGTAATAGTGACTTAAATAGAACTATGAATGTTTCCTTGAGTAGGGATTACTAGTATTTACATTGCATTAGAGTTTAGTGCCTTATCCTCTTACTTTTTTTCTTCTTATAGTAGCTATGTGCTTATAGATTCAACCTATTTTGTTACTATTTATTCTTAATCTTCCAATTCAATTGTCTCAACTTGAGATTTTTTATCCACCTATTCTTTTGATTCTTCTAAGATTTTAGTATCTCCATATTATTTACTTTATTCCTTAGATTCCTCACAAATAGGACCCCCTTTATAAAATAGACTAGATTTAAGTCTTTTTTACATATCCTTTGGAAAGGATGGAGGGGTCTTGGTATTTATTTGATAAAAATGGGTAATTTTGAGAATAGGGGAGTTTGCTATCAACAATTGGGTGGAATGGGAGGTGAAGTGGAAATAATATTGGAAGGAGGGGGAATTGACAATGAAATAGAAGTAGATGGTCTAACCTCCTTAGTGAAGCACAAACTTCAGTTTGTTGTCTTAGAAGTTGATAATGAAAATTAGGCCATTGGTGACTAGAGAGGTATAGGTACCTTTAAAATAAATCCATAAAAATTTATGTTACTACATTATTATTTAATCTATAATGTATATTGTCCCATGCATATCACTAGACAAAATATTACTCATGGTTAAGGAGATTGGGAATTATTCTTAAATGTAAATTTAATTAGGTGATCTAAAGTTTGGTCTACTTGGGGTGCCTCACAAGTATTAGGATGATGTATATGGACCATATGAGGCACCTGATTGGAGTTAATCCTAGTGTGATATAAACTATGTGATTAAGTAATACATTCATGTACAACGAAATCTCAAGTTGACTAGAAATTTATGTCATAGTTAAATATGAACCAACCATTTTATTATGTATTAATGTGGTTTTGTCTATGATAATGGTTGAGCACACATATTTATATAGTTAGTTTTGGTCGATCACTCTATAATATTTAGTTAAATACTTATGGTTTATAGTCCCATTTTTGAGGCATTATACTATGAATATATCAATCCCTACCAAAAAATCTATAAGAAAGGGATTTGATTGCCCAATTCAAGTGTTGATCCAATCATAGATGTAGCCATCTATGGAAACTATTAGTGAGATTATCAATTCCCCATATATATTTATCATTAAAGGATATTAATTGAAATTCATTAATATTCTAGATCCATAGTAGAGTATATCACTAGATAAATAGATAAGCAATCACCAACATCTAAAACTAGGTATAATCTAGCTAATAGAGTCCAACATATAATCATGGTACCCACTATACATAATAATGGTTTTTAGTCATTAGAAATAGTGATAATATGACATAATTCACTATATATGGAGATTATACTTTCATTATGATAATATATTCATATGTGAAATGGTTTTTAATATATATTTTTTACTTGTGAACCCTAATACGTTAAGGTGGTAAAATCAATACTAGCCATTATCCTAGTAATAGGTAGTGTTTAGGGGTTCCATTTTACATATAATCCTTGATGTGTCTTAAAATTTATAGAAAACCTAACCCTAAATCATAAAACCTAACCCTTACCCTAAAACTTGAAACCTAAACCATAAATAAATAAACCCATAAACCCCAAAAATCCAAATTCAAAACTCCAAACCTAATACGATAAAACTAAAACCCCAAACCCTTAAAACCAAAAAAACTAGACACTAGACCCTATAACTTATAGCCTAAACCAAGACACAATACACAAGACCTAAGAACTAAGATGCAAAACCCTAGACCCTATACCTTAAAAACATCAAACAATTCAAAGCTTAATCCTTAACCCTAAACCCTAAATCTTTAAACCCTACAAAACCTAAAATCTAAGTTACTTAAAACCTAAAAACATAACAATATAAAAATATACAACCATAAAATCCTAAAACTTAAACCCTACACCCCATAAAATATAAACCCAATACCCTAACCCCATGCCCTAACTCCATACCCCAAATTTTAACCCTAAAACTCAAAACCCCATAACCATAAAACCTTAAACCCAAAATCCCAAAAAACCTAAAATTATAAAACTAGAAAACCCCAAACCCTAAAAAATTAAACCCTAAAACCCAAAATGCAAAACTATAAACCCATAAACCCAAAAAATCTAAAAACTTTAACCCTTAAATCCTAGACCCTAAACTCTAAACTCTAGACCCTATACTACTCTAAACCCTAAACCCTTAAAATCTAAGTGCCAAACCATTAAAAAAATAAAATGTAAATTCTAGTCTTAGACCATAAACAATAAAACACTAGAACTCTAAACCATAAACACTTAAACCCTAATTCGTAAACATGAAACCCTAACACTACCCTAAACCCATAAACTATAAAACCCTAAACCATAAAAATATAAACTCTAAACCTCAAAGCCCTAACCCATAAAGCTCTAAACCATCACCATACATCCAACAAATCCTTAACACTTAAAACCCAAACCACTAAAATTAAAACCCACAACCTTAAATCCTTTCCATAAAACCTTGGAATATTTAACCATTAAAACTTGAACCCTTAAAACTAAAACCCAAAAACCTTAAAAATTTATCATAAAACCCTAAAATCCTTAACCATTAAAACTCAATCCCTTAAAACTCAAACCCTTAAAAATAAAACCCGAAACCTTAAATCCTAATCATTAATCCAAGAAACTATAAAAACTATAATCATAAAACCTTAAAACCCAAGTTCTAAAATATAAACCCTAAACCCCATAAATATCAATCCCCTAAACCCTAAAGTCTAAGTTCCATAATGATTACATTGATTCAACATAATATTTTAGCCTTATTTGACCAAGTAAATTTTTGTATGATAAGGGTCAATGAGTGAGTGATTAGGGACAAGGATTAGGGATGATGAGTGATGATTGGAGAGTAACTATGATTGATGAGGGAGTGATTAGGGACAAGGATTAGGGATGATGAGTTATAATTAGAGAGTGACTATGGTTGATGAGGGAGTGACTAGGAATGATTAGGGAAAATTAGTAAGTGTTAAAAGATGAGGAAGGATAGGGAAGGAATTATTAGGTATAATTTTGGATGATGAGGGATAATTAGGGAGTGATAAAGGATAATGAGTGATGATAAAATAGTGACTAAGGGTGATGATAAATGATGATTTTTTATGAGTGAGTGATTTTGGATGATGATGATCAATGATGGAGTGATTATGGATAAATAAGGATGAGAAGGGAGTGATTAGGGATAATGATGGAGTGATTAGGGATGATGAGGGTTAGTTAGGTAGTGATTAAGGATGATGAAGAATTATAAAGATCAATGAAGGATTGATTATGGATGATGAGTGATAATGAGGAAGTGATTAGGGATGATTAGAGATGATGAGGGTCAATGGGGGTATGATTAGGGATAGTAAGGGATTATAAAGGAGTGATTAGTGATGATGAGGTAATGACTAGGGAATATTAAGGATGATAAGGGTTAATGAGGGAGTGATTAAGAATAAAAATGGATGATGAGGGATAATGATATAGTGATTAAGGATGATGAGGGACAATTAGGTTTGAAGAGGGAATAACTAGGGATCATAAAGGTTGATGAGGGATGATGAGGGAGTGACTACAAATGATGATATATGATGGATGATAGAGTGATTATGGATGATTATGGATAATGAGGGATAATGAGGGAGTGATGAGTAATGTAAGGGATGATGAGTTTTGATGATAGAGTGATTAGGGATGATGAGGGTTGATGAGGGAGTGATTAGGGATGATGAATGAAACTAAAGGATGATGAGATAATGATTAGGGATGATTGAAGATTATCAAGGCCAATGAGGGTGTAATTAGGGATAATGAAGGCCATTGAGGGAGTTATTAGTATGATGAGGTATAATTATGGTTGAGGAGGGAATGTTTGGATTAAATCAGTTAGGTCATTCATGTGTGATATTATAATTCAATCATATAGGGATTTATTGATATATTCAACATTTGTTTTGGAGTGAATGGTATATTTTTAGGATTAATCTTTTATGGTTTTTTGATTTATTCTATTTTAAATTAATCATACAAGGGTGATTAGCTACATTCATGTCTAATATGAGTAACCATATCATGACTATAGGTAGGTTTCAAGTATGAGTGACTACATACGTACTTGTAGTACTAGTAATGTGGCATATCTAATGTATGAGAATATCATGACTAAATTTATGTTATAGGTTACATGTTACATGTTAGTCATTTATACATATCAATAGACCCATTAAAAAAAATCCCATAGATTATTTAATAATTTGGCCAAAATATAACATCATGCCTTTTTTCATGATTGTCCTAGTCATTCCTTTCTATATATATATGTATATATATTAGAATTCCACAAATAATTTCAATATATGGCTTAGTCAATTCTAACTCTAATTTATCCACATAGGTGATACTAACCCTCTACTTATTTCTTAGCATCCCTTATAATTCCCTCTATCCTTTATCGATTTATATGATAATGGCCCCTATATAAATTTTAAAGAATGATAATTCCCCCTCACCTTTAAAGATATGGCTCATGTATTCAACTAGGTATGTGGTATTCTATATGTGTCTTGAGTAATATAGATATTTTCATGATTAGATATGGGTATTCAAGATCAAGATATGGATTGGGGATTCAATCATATAAGGTATACTCAAGTAGGTAAGGCATAGTCAAGTAGGTAACCTAGGTAGGTAGGGAAAGAAGAATATATAGGTAGGGCATACTCAATTATGTTTAAAGGATGTATGACATAATAAAATACAAAAATGAAATTAGATCATGGTCAAGATCAAAATATGGCTTGACTATTCAATCAGGTAGGGCATATTCAAGTAGGTATATTAGGAATGGCATACTTAAGTAGGTAAATTAGCTAGGGAATACTCAATGGTATATATCAAAATTACATATCTAGCATGATTCAAAAAAAAAATCTCATTATATCTAATAGGAATTAGGCTTACCTTACCAGTGACATAAGCTATGTAGGTATGACATATAAATCATATTAAGTTTAATATTTAAGGCTTTTATATAGATCGAAAGTTAACAAAATGGTGAATATCCTAAGTATGGTAAGAATGTCAATATTAAACATTGAAAAACACTCAAAGATTAAAATCGAGTGTCTAAAAATATCCATATATTAAGAAAAGGTATTTTTAAAATTGAAATAAAATATTAAAATTTGGATAACACCAAACTATATGATATTTTTGGCACATATAATATTGTATTTGAAGATAAAAATCCATAGTTGGTCTTATGATAGAGCCAAGGTCCATTGGAGTGTAGTAGGATAGTAGACTAGAGGAAAAGGTCTCATTTCATCATTATATATCTATATATTCTTACATTATTTTTCCACCTACTTTATCATATAATTAACCAATATTCAAACTAGACCAATGGATCTCTAAGGGGTTTTCAGGAGTATTAAACATGTTATTATAGGGTAGGATCCATTTTTTCAAGAACATATGATATATATACTTTTTCTCTTATTATTACACCTGATATATGGATTTATCTAGGTCATTGATGCTGATATTTACTAGCCTTTCCATACTGATTAGTGTATTGTCTCCACTAAGGAGTTATACATCACCTTTTCATCCTTATCTCTCAATAAAATCTCTCTTGATATCCCATTAATGGATATTGATTTAAATCAATCATGTCCCTTTTTATTTACATTCCCATTTTATTTTATTTATGTTTGACTTTTAACTCCCATTTATAACACAACTTAGCTTTTCAATTTTTGATTTGCATTATAATACCTTAGGGAATAGAACTAAGCCTTCCTCACAAACACATTGCATCAATCATATACAAACCATACCCTTCATCATGGTTACATCTCTATATTATTGTGTTTTATTACATATTTAAATTTTTTATTAGATTGGTTAAAATAGGATTAGAAGGCCCTATCACCTTATACAAAGGAGAGAATGAAAAATCAAATGTTAAATCTCTAGATGGGATGCCTATACTAGAAGCAAGGAAATGTGTATCATGAAATCCACAATAGAAGAGCTACCATCAAAAACAAAAAAAGAAATAAAATTAACCTACTTAAACAAGGAAACTTATGCAAAGTTTCTACCAAACTTATCCAGAGGGCATAAATCCTTTTTTTTATATTCAGGGAATTATCGCAAGGTCCCCTTAAATGGAGAGACATATAGAAAAGTTAGACT